>VWZT01012377.1:213350-253740 GCA_013397055.1 Pachycephala philippinensis | reverse complement strand
CCCTTCGCTGCCGCCGCGCTGCCCGGCACCGCCGCCCGGCACCGGCACCGGGACCGCCCTGATCGGACATCCCACGGCCCCGCCGCTGCTCCGGCCGGGCTCGGTACCGCACGCCCCGGCACCTGCACCGCCCTGGTCGCTGAGCCGAGGGGGGACACCACCCTCCGAGTACCGGCAACAGCCGCACCTGCACTCCGGTATCCCCCAGGCCCCCAAACCTGCCCTGCTCACGGCGCCGGCACTGCCCTGCTATCGGCCCTCGGCGGAGATGGTCACCCCCACCTTCCCGACCGGGACACCTGCACAGCCTGGGGCACCCCGCACCACCCCAGTAAACGACCTCATCTGTGGGGGCATCGCGGCACGGCCCCGGGCATCCTGCGCTGTCCTGTGCATACAGAATCCTGCCCCACCTCAGCCCGTGCCTGCCCCGGTCACTCTGCATGGTCCCTTCCCACCCTCGCATAGCCCTGGGCCGTGCTGCCCCGGCACACCCCACAGCAGCTGGAGCACCCTTCAGCCCCGGCACATTTCCCCACGGCCAGGGGAGCAGTCCCTCCTCTCGTACTGCTCCGCAGTGGCCAGCAGGTCTGGGGAGGATTCAGCAGGTATTCTTTATGGGGTGCCCCATCCCAGCCTCGGCCTTGGCACCGGGCCCAGCCCTGCACGCACCGGACTGCAGGCTCAGCAGCCACAGCCCCGGAGGCTCCCGGCAGCACCGTGCAGCGAGACCCAGCACCTCTGTCATTCCCTTTCCCAGCGTGGGGGTATTTTCCCCTCCCACTCTTGGCCTCCTGGCAGGAGCCGCCTCTCCTACAGCCTGCCGCTGCCCATAGCAATGTTTCAGTCTTGCCTGATGGGATTAGAGAAATCATTTGAAACAGGGCATGGATTTGGGTCTTGATGGATGTATCTGATTGCTGCCTCCCTCTGCCATTGCCAAGGTAGCATCAGCTGCGATGCCTCCACAGAGCAGGCACCGTTTCCTGTTTAAGATGTTTGCATGGCAGCATCTGAAGGGCAGCAATTTATTTCGAGTCTCCCACACACCCCTGGCACCTGCACTGAATCTGTGAACGTTCAGTGGCAGGGAGATCCCTGCACCCCAGTGCGGGTTGGGCTTCACCTGCTCCAGTGCCTTCCAGCTGCTGCTGCAGAGCAGGTCAGAGCTTTCCTGCTTCTCCTGCCCTGCTACCTCTCCCAGGGACTGCTTATGGGTGGTCAGCAGCTTGACTGATTTTGTTGCTAGCCTGTTATACACAGGGTGTATATACGGTATACCGATATAGCTCACCCTATTTTTATATATAGATACATATATATATATATATAAAATATATATAGGGTGAGCTGCAAGATGCCACCCACTATGCGGTTGAGCAGGCAACATGGTCCAATACTGCCTGGGATGGATGCACAACCCTGCCCTGTACCCACCAGCGTTCACTGGCTCCAAGAAGCATCTCAAAGGGGGCCCTGGACTGAGCTGCCCTGTGGCAGGCAGGGCTTCAGGCATAGCTCCCTGAGTCCCACTGCCCAACAAAACCAGTCCAGGAAGCGGTCGTGATGCACGGCTGCAGTGGTGCCTTGTGGCCTGCTCCCCACCACGAGCACTGCAGGAGAGTTGGGTACTCACACAGCTGCTCCACGCCCAGCTTCAGCTGCTTGACTGAGCAGTGATCGATTTTCTTTGCACAACACCAGTTCTGACAGTGCCTGACAAGCCACCTTTGCCCGGGGTATGGTCCATGGGGACCCTCTATGCCAGGCTGCTGGGTGGGGTGGGTGTGTAGGGCAGAGCCTGCTTCAGCCCATCCATCCACCCCAATGCATCAAGATTTGTTGCAACCTCGGGCTTCTCCTCAGATGCTGGGCACAGCCCGTGTGGCATCGCCTTCAGGGAGCCCAGCATCAAACAGGCACGCCCCCACACCTCCCCCTCCCTGGACTGGTGGCCGCAGCAGGGCAGCTGTGTGCATTACTCAATGGGCAGTGTGTATTAAAATGCCCCCGGTTGCCTCTGGCTCTGTCACAAGCAGCGTTTAGCCACGACTCGGAGAAGGAGCAGAAGGGCTGGAAGCTGTCAGACCTGCTTAGAACGGCCGCGGCTCAGTGCTAATGTGCAGCACAGCAGCTGCAAGGCACGCAGCCAGGCCAGGCACAGCACAGCTCCCCAGACAGCCCTGTGCTGTGACCAGGTCTTGCACTGGTCCCCACGTCCCCCCTGAAACCTCCCACACCCACTGGAAACCTCTGGGCAGCCACCGAGGGTTGTGTGGGATCTTGGATGCAGTGGCAGCCCTGCGTCTGTCACCACAACAGAGCTCGGGAGTGCTGCTCATCCCACACAGAGCCGGCCTGCCAAGCAGCTATCACAGCTGGGGGAAGCCTTTTCCCAGAGGAAGAGCAGGGCCAGCCCTGTTGCTGTGCCGTGCAATAAAGGGTCCCGTGGAAGCAGGCACCTGGCCACAGGAAGGGACAAGTCATCCCCTTTCTGCCAGGAAGGCAGGGTGGTTCCTGGGGTGCTTTCACCAGATCCCCCATCAGAGCAGACGGCAGGAGGCCAGCAGCCGACTCGGTGTTCTCGCACTGCAGCAGTCCCGTCTCACCGCCGCTGCCGTGCCAGGGACACCCCAGCGCAGCCCTGTCCGGCCAGCACGGCTGGGCTGCCTCCTGCCACCCCGCTCCGGCTGCTGCAGAGCCGCCCCCTCCCACCTCCGGCGCGGCAGCGATGCAGAAGGAGCATCCAAGATGCCGCTTGGCGCAGGCTCAGCTGCCTCGCAGGGCCGGCAGAGGAGGGGGCTGTCGGCCATGACCGTACACACCAGGAAGAGGGGCATGGTGTGGGCAGAGACAGTGCCCAGTGTCCCCGGGCAGTGCCCCCTCCCTGTCCACACCCCCGGCAGGATGAGGGAACAGAGTCCCCCTGCCGCATCCACGGGTCCCTCCGAGCAGGGGCCGCCTGACACAGCCACGGCCAGGAGCAGGCTTCCACCTCTGGGGTTACCGAGCACGGGCTGCCGGCAGGCACAGCCCCTGGCATAGAGCACCCCGGGGGCAGGAAGAGGTGGGGAATGTAACAGCCAGCTCCAGGCTGTGCCCCGGCCTGATCCTCATGGAAGGGGACAAGCAGGGATACACAGAGGAAGCAGCCATGTGCATGGATCTGTCCTCATGGACAACTGAGTCCGCTCTCTCAGGCCAGCAGCACATGGCAAGAGCCTGGCACAGGTGCAAGGTGTTTGGGGACAATCAGGGTGGAGGAGGGTGTAGTGCTAGCAAGCCCCACAGCTGCCTCTGAGAAAGCAGCTCCACATGTGCTCCCAAGGAGGAAAGGGCTCAGCTCCAGTTCTTGGGACAGCAGAGGCCCATGAACAAGGACAAGGGGCACTGCCATCCCTCACAGCTCCTTGAGCTTGCCTTCATGCCGTGCCCCACCCTCCAGAACTGTTTATTTGCCCTCAGATGAAGAGCAGGTGCAGCTCGTTGCTGAGTCATTTGAGTCCTTGTGGCTTCATGCTATCCCACACAGATGGGACAGAAGGAAGACACTGGCCAAGGAAAGCTACCACAGGGACCAGAGGTCGAACTCTTGAGGAAGAACCTAAGAGAGAAGAAAGGTGCTGGTGGCTTCCAGGTTCAACAGACAGCAAGAGCAGTGAGCACCAAGACCAGACCGCATGCCAGCAGGCTGCACTAACCGGGGCAGTGGTTCAGAATGCACATTACCCATGCAGAGAAAGCACCGTGGCCGTCAGGAAGGAGCTAACAGAGGAGCCTTGGTGCTTATCAGCCAAACGTTGCTGTGATGAGAAGCAAGAAGCAGCACTGTGAGTACACTCAGTCTGCAGCTCCTCCTAGACTGCAGAGGGAAGGAGCTCGAGCATCTCTGTAACTGCTGTGGTGGGGGAAGCTGGGCTTGTTAGAGCTCAGAATTACCCTGCAATAGAAGTCCCTCTTTGCTTTATACCAGTGTCCTGGTGGAACATGCAACAGGACTATCAGTAAAGCTCTTAATTAACATAGAAGTCCTATAAAGCTCGCACAAACCATTGCAAGTATGTGAACACCAGCTCATGAAATCAACAGGGAAGAAGAGCCTTCCTTCCCAAACGAAATTGTTTAGCCTTCACAAAAGCTGAAAATGCAGACATTAGTTCTATTGAGGAAGCGATGAAGACCATGTGTGGAGGGTGCTGCTGGGCTGTACTGGGAGGAGTGCTGAGGAGGAAAGGCAGGCTCTGAATACACACTCAGTTTGCAAAGTAAGCTCTCTGTATTCATCCGAGAATGTCTGCAGTATGGAGTTCATCTGGTATAAATAAAGTACAAAATTTTACAATGTCTTAATCATTATTTTAACAAAAATACTAAAAACTGAGTAAAAACTGAAACCAAAGTGGGAAGGGAGACTATCAGCCACAAGGGATCTCCATAAACATTTGTAGAAATTGGATAGTAAAAACACTTTCTCTGTACAATAAAATGCTCCTCCTGGCATCTCCCTGTGAGACAGACAGCAGCAGCACTGGGGGCACAAGGACAGAGGCTGGGGGCTGCCCCAGAGTGTGGGTCAGGCTGAAGAGGCTGTATCCATCCACAGTGTTGTCTCCCTCCTGAATCAGGCTGAAGTGCCACAGGTCAGTAGCGTCCAAATGGGTTGTTGTTCTGCTGTGTCTGTGTATCTGTTGAGGTCAAGACAGAGTTAAACAGTCACAAGGTCTAGTTCAGAAAAGAGATTCCCCTCCCCAGATCACCAGTGCAATATGAGGAGCATCACAGGCCATGAGAAGGAAAATAAAACCATTATGGTACACCCTGTGCTGCAGATCTGCCTGAGCCTTTGAGCAGCAGCACAGCCAGGATCCCACATTCTTTCAGGAAAAGAGAGATATGTGCCAGTCCTGATCCCGGAGTTTCCAGGGAAAATCTCTCCATCCCTCATGGTGGAATTGGAGGACCATAACAAAGCCCTGAAAGGTGGCAAGTAGCTGGGAGGATGAGTGGATTAATGGATTAATTGTTTCTGATTTTGAAAGAAAATCAGCCCTATAAAATTACACAATTCCTGCAGCCATACAAGCTGCTGAGCCAGTTAGTGTCACTCATCCTAAGGCACTCCCAGAAACCGAAGTTAGTGAAAGCTTCAGAGAAATTTCCCTGGCTTCCTGTCAGTATCTCCATACAGGCCCAAAGAACCTCCAGATGGCACAAAAGCAGGAAACGTGGTAAAAGTTACATTCAAGAACCTCATGAGCTTCCAAACTGCTGGGACTGATGTTTTGTGATTTACAATGTTCACAGTATATTTGAGTACTGTCTGATACATGAAATTCTGTAGGTTTTTTTCCTACATCAGCATGTGTGACCCTAAGCCACTAAGTAAACAGAGATGAGTGTAACCTGGCTGGCCTGCTGCCTTCTCAACTCTTCTGGACATTCAGGGATACCCTGGAGCCTCCTAAGGCAACCTATCCAGGGCCCAAAACACCCTTGTCCCCCTGCTGCAGGCTGGTCTTGGTTTACTTCCTGCTTTCCACTCCCTCCCTGACACTACAAATCAGAACTCCAGATGCTTCCAGGGGGAGCTGATGCAAACCCATGCAGGCAGGATGGAAGCTGAATGCTGGCACAAGACTGCCTTGGACCCATACATCTATTCCAGATACAAAAGCTCCATTTGCTGTACAGAAAGGCTAGAAAAATATGGCCCTTCTGCTATATTCAGATTCTCATACAAGGTCTTCCTATACTTGAATGTTCTGGCTGAGATTCTTTGGCACAGACTTATCATTTGTGAATCAGGCTAGTGGGAAGCTTAGCACTTTAAAACCTGGTTTGGGGAGGTTTCTGGTCACAAGGACTAAGAATTTTCCATCAGGGAACAAGTAAAAACAGAGTTTCCAAGTCCCCCACTCCACACATTACTACATCTGGCACAGTCTCACACTCAGTGCAAAATAAAAAAACTGTCAACTGTGCTGTTCATTTCTGAGCATTTCCATAGCATTTCTACCATTTTTACAGCAGAAAAGCCAGAAAGGTGACAGAAGACAATGACAGCAGGCAATTCAGAAGTGAACAGCACAGACCCTGGATTCTGTATTGTGATCCTCCAGCCAGTAATTCAATACAGATTATAGGAATACAGCGCCAGACTGAACAACATCTATGCCATTACCCTGTCTGTGACAGAAGCCCACAGAACACCACAAACACATCAAGTGTGCAGCTACACTTCTCAGAGTACCCCTCCTGCCTCCAAGAATTCTTGTCTGGCTCACAGCACAACCACAGTGTCTCTGGGTCATCCACCAAATGATTGCTCCAGGATTACAGCCTCCCTGTGCCCCTTAGAGGTCACCTGCAGCAGAGAAAATACCCCCAGATGATTTTAAAGCTGCACACTGGATCCTTTCAGGAAGGCTGTGTGGCATTCCCTACAAAGGCTCAGCTCCCTTGTCCCTCTGCAGGCAGCAGGAGGAAGGTCTGGAAGGTTGCTCACAAGCTGGCAAGCACTGCCTTCCCTGCTGCTGTGCCCCCTTGGGCTGGTAGCTCTAAGTCCTGATGCCACCTCCCTGCCAGCATAATTTATGTCCTCAGACAGACAATCTGGCTTGGCCTTGCTTCTCTACACCAGAGTACCTGCAATAGAAAACAGCAGGGAGGAGACTAGCAACAGGATCAAGAACACTCAGGCTTACTGGAAAGCTGCTGTTGAAGCTGTCGAACCAGAGCAGCTGTTTGCTGCTGTTGCTGTGTCTGCTGAAGGCCCTGGCGCTGGAACTGTAAAGAGAGAAACACAGTTATAGCCACAGCACCTGGCTGGCAGCCTCAGCATTCACACAGGCCCTGGGAAGCTCAGGCAGGGAGAAAGGGGGGATGCAGGTGGAGCACTGCTGGGTTTGTGCCGGACTATCACGTCCCTGTGCCTCCAAGGCAACACTCACAATGGGCTGCTGGGGGGGAAGAGCCTGCATCCCCAGCCCCGGGGGCTGGCCCTGCGCCTGTGGCTGAGGCACTGTGGACACCTGGGGCTGCTGCTGGGGCTGGGGCTGCGGTGGCTGGGGCTGCTGCTGCTGCTGCTGTTGCTGCTGCTGCTGTGAAGACAAAAGAGAAGGGACCATCAGGGAACTGTCAGGGCAACGCACACAGCACCAGGCCACAGCAAGGGCTTAAGGAGGAATGATGTTCCATGCAGTAAAACACCCTCGCACACCATTTTCCTTACAGGCACCTAAATCACTCAGATTTCACCAGGACTCCACCCCAGGCTGAGAAATGACAAAAAATACAGGGACAGCAACGAAGTCTTCTGCAAGATGAGGTATCGATAGATGCTAGGAAGAGAACTCTGAGTCTACTGGAAAAAAGGCAGGCTGGTTCATCTCCTGCCTCCTAGTTAAGATCAGCAATAATGAATAATGAGTATTTTCCTGACTCATTCTCAGATTCTTTTCCGAGGTAGCAACAGAGCTCCTATAATCTCCTTACACAATCCACTCCAGGTCAGCTACTCCTACTACTGGAGTTTTCCCTAATCTCTACCCTGAATCTCACATGTTGTATTTTAAGGCCATTTCTGGTCCTACAGCCTAGGGATAAGAAGAGATAAGGGTTTTTTTTTGGCTTTATTTTTAAGATAAAAAATTTGGAGACTTATCTCTCCTGTTGTCTTTGTCTCTCTAATGCAACACACCCAGCTATTTCAGACTTTCCTTCTCAGTCATGTCCCCCAACTCTTCAATCTATCTTGCTGTCCTTCCCTGCCACTCATGACAGCTGGTGTTATACTTCAATAAAAGGATGTGGATAAAACTGGATTCAGTGCTCAAAACCAAATGTTTACAGAATTAGTTACGCTGAGAAGAATATTCAGTGTGTTGGAGTCAGAACATACCCAGAAATCTCAAGGTTTTTTCATTTCTCCTAATTTTCAGACAATTCTCCCATCTGTCAATGTAGTTTTTAACTCTCTAGATCAAAAAAAAAAAAGAATTCCTAGCAGAAACAGAAAAACACTAATGCTATCATAACAAACCCAACATGGTGATGGTAGGTACAGTTCCAATCACTGGCTCAAAAGGACAAGGTTCAAACCTTGAACAGACTCAGAAAACAAACAAAAATACAATCAGGAGAAGGAACAGTGTCTTATGAAAGAAGGTTAGAAAAACCTGACCTTTGGAAGCTGCAAGTGCTCCCTAGGAATGTACATTGGGCAAATAACAGTGAGAAAGAACAGCCAGTAAACAGGACACAGTGGACAATAACAATTCATACAAGAACCAGTCATGAACACATTAAAGCTTGGATCAATGATTCAAGCCAAAAGGAGTGAGTTTCTAGAACAGTCTTCCAACTTAAACCAGTCTGGTCACAGGTTCCTGACATGGATGCTATGACCTGGGTACACAAGAAAGCAGATGTCTGACTAAATGAGCCAGGATACCAATTTCATGTCCTACCTTCTGGCAGCAGCTGTCTACCGACCCACATAAAACAAACCAAAAGGTCACCCATCCTTTCCACAAGCCACTGCATCATGAAAGTCAGCTCTAGCACCTGGCACACCTCTGGTAACACAGCAGGAGTCACACTAATGGGCTATCTTGGGCACTCCACCTTTGTGGGTTTTTTAAGCAACCAAGCAAAGTCAGCTAAAAGCTGAAGGTGTACATGAAGTTACTGAGCTAGGAGAAGTGTTAGCAATTTGTCTGAGGCATGTTCTTCTAAACATGAGTGATGGAAAATGCTAAAAGAAACTTAAAGTGAGTAGTCAGGGGGTGCTACTTATCAAAAGGACTAAAAGCTGCTGACGATGCCAGAGGCAGTTCTCTTGTCCAGTGCAAGGCAGCAATTCTCAGATACTGCTGACTGCAGCTCTCTGCAGGAACCACTGTCTCGCTCAGGCCACTCTCTGAACACAAAGACTCAGCACTCTGTGCCATGTGAAGTCTCCCCATATTCCACAGGTTTGCTAGGCCTTGTCATACGGTATTGGATTCACCGATTAAACTGTTTGTGCTTCTCTGTCAATTCAATACATTTCTATAATTCCTAGAAATGCATCTGTATTTCGTGTAAGTATTTAACATTCATAAGACCATAATGCAAATCCATGGAATACTTATGGCTGTTGACTCATGCCTTGTGATCTTCTTTGAACCTAGAGAGCTGGGTCTAACAGTTGCCTTTGAAACAGTTTTTCATCATCTGCTGTAAGAAATGGAGTACATGGATTGATTCATGCCAGATTTTTTGCCATTGGAAACTGTAACCAATACTGATTTTGATGTCCAGAAATGCAGATATGCCCCTAAAGATGATCTTGAACAGCTTTCCTGCTCTTTTGTGGACAGGGGGCTTTCACTTTGTTTCCAGCTCCTGCCACACTTGTACAACAGCTAACTTTCTGCACAATCAGCTGGCTCAGCTGGAGCAGGAAGAGGTGGGACACAGGCCAGAGGACTGAACAGACTTTTAGCTCATGCTGGGTGACTGGCACAAGGCAGCGCAGCAGGAATCTCCATCTGGAGTGGCCAGCTCTAAGGAAGGGAGAACTGCCTAGCAAATTACCACAGACAGCCCCCAACAGAGTGACATCCTTCTTGACACAGAGGGGCAGAGGTAAGCAGCACTGGGCAAGCCTCCTCCAGCTGCAGCAGCCTTCCTCCTGTCAGCAACCACTCACCCTCAGCATCTGTTGCTGCTGCTGCTGCCTCAGGTACTGCTGCTGCTGTTGGTCAGGAAGTATCTGGCTGGGTCGAATTCCTGAGGGGACTCCCTGTGGACCCAAATGGTTCATCCCACTCATCATGGGGGTCTGCTGTATTGACTGATGAGGGAACCTGCAAGAGAAAAGGATGAGCTCATGGAGTAAAGGATTCACCAGCAAACAGCCTCCTTAATACAAACACAACTTCTGCCATCAATCAGGCAGCCCAAACAGCCCCCTGCAATCCATGCTGTCTCTGCAGAAAGGTGAGGGACACGAGGGCCTCTCAAGGGTTTAATACAACCTATTTTTCTACAAACCCTAAGTAATAGTCCTCATACCACTGTTCTGCATGGCTTTCCTGCTGGATTTATGCTTGCTCAGGAATAATGGAAATCTCAGATTTAGCCCTTTGATGGTAATCTGCTGCTTAGATTTAAAACCAGAACTATGACTTTCCCAGGTAATTTTTCCTCATACTTTTATATGCCATGTTTCTCCAGCTGGTAACACAGTTTCCTGCCTACAACTAGCATTTCCAGATTTCATCCTATCTCTCTTGTTTCTTCCCTGCACTGGAAGCTGGATAAACATGTTCCTCTGAGGAAGCGAAGTACAGCACGGAGAACAGGATTTTCACAGTTTGCTGTTAGAGTTGTGTGAGCAGAGCAGGGAAATTCTTAATAAAATACAGCTCATTAACATCCCATAGGGCAGGAGGTACCTCTGTGTGTTGCCCAAGGTGTGCCCATAGCCAGGGGCCTGCTGGTGCACGTAGCCACTTGGTCTCTGCTGCATCTGTCTAACAGGATCCACTAGAGCAGGATTAGAGCTGGGGTGGGAATTCTGATAGGGCTGACCAGAATAGGTAGGAGGTACCATCGTGCCTGACTGGGAGGGGTGCTGCTGAAGGCCTATGTGGGAGACGTAAGGAGTGTAACCCTGAAATGAAACAAAAAGGCCTTTTTTAGTCACGGGGTAAAAAGGAATACAGAACACAGGACATCAGCCTCCTGTAAATACTGTCACAGGGAAGCTCATCAGGGAGAAGAGCCAAGAGCTTTCAGGGTTTAGCCAGATTCCAGCCCTACCTGCAGTCACTGCCACTTACCTGGGAGGGCTGCAGTGCTCCGTAAGACGGGGTTGGAGCCATTTGGCGCACGGGCTGCTGGCCCATTATGCCCTGGCCCTGCTGGAAGGCAAGAGAGAAATGCTTTTTCCAACATCTCCAAAGGGCAGGAACACTGCTGCTCTCTTCTCAGCAGCTCCCACTAAACCAGACAAGCGGCTTCACTGCTTAACCTATGATGTTGCTGCACAGCAGGCACATGCTCACGACTTCTGCTTCACCCTGACCTGGGACAAAGAGGCCACTAAAAAACCTACCACCCCCAGCCAGGACATGCTCCTCTCATTCCCCAGCGGCCACCCCATGACAGCCTCCTCCAGTTGTTAGTGACATGGGCTCACAAAGCAGGTGGCACCACAGACTCAGACACAAGAAACAACATCTTTCCAGAGCAGATACAGAGTTGGGCAGTTCTGGCTAAAAGCGACAGCACTGAACAGCCTGGCCATGCTATACTGTGGAGTCAGCAACAGCAAGAGCACAGCTCTGACTTACCAACTTTGCTTGCAGCTGCTGCCTCAGTATCTGTCCCTGGGACACTGGAGGCTGCTGCCTGTACACTGTTGGCTTGTAGGAGGGGTCAATGCCCATCATGCTCCCCATCCCTGGAGGCAGCACACCACTATAGGGAGGGCGACTCTGAACCAGTTTTCCCAGTGGCATGCGTACCGGTCTGTAGGACGTATCCAGACGAGGGCCACCTGCAAGAGGAAGAGAAACAGGCAGACCAGTCACAGGCTACTGTTGCACCTCATAGCTCCAAAATGACTGTTCATCACTGTACCTAGGCATGACAGGCAAAAGGAGAAAGTGTAGGGCCACCTGGAGGAGCGAGGATCATTAGCAAGGGCTCAGACTGCATAGGGCCACCTCACAGAAAAGGTTGCCAAAGAGGTGTAACATGTTTGGCTCTCCTCTGCACCTACCTGCTGGAAGAGGCTGATTCTGGGCATAGAGACCCACTGGTGATTGCCCATATGCCAGCCTCGACATGGTGCTTCCTGGCTGGTGGTGCAAGAGATCTGTAGGCATACCAACTCCATATGAAACCCCTCGGCTAGGGCCCAACACAAAGTCCTGCAAAGACAAAGCAGTAAGAAAGATCAATGTGCACTGGGAATTCATGAATGGAGGCAGAGTATTAAAAGGCCTGAAAAGTCCACAGGAGGAAGCCAAGGATGTTATCTGAGCTGGGCAGACTCCTTTCCTCCCATCAGGGATTAAGAAAAAGTTTGCCTTGCCCCAAGCTAGAGAGAGCAGGATAAAGCTCCAGTACTCGCAGCTGAGAGGAAACACGTCACATCTTCACCATAACACCACTCTCAGGCTCCTCAGGAAGACTCTAGGGAGTGTTCTGTGACTAGGAGTGGTGGACATGGGACATACACAACTGCTGGACACTCCATTACCTCAGTTTTGCTGGCAGATTGGTTGCGTTTCTTGGTTTTGCTCTGTTTCTTCTTGCGTTCTTCAGTGGAGGCGGCAGGATTGGAGCTTGTTTTATCAGCCTTGGCTGGTTCTGCAGTTTTCTTCTCTGGCTCTAAAGCCACAGGTGTAGGAGGCTCTTCCTCTTCAGGGGGCAGTGGCAAGGGCTCCAGGTAGTAACTGCGGGGCTTGGGTTTCAGGTGTGTGTGATACAGAAGAAGCCTCTGCTGCTCCTCAAACCTGGATACCTTGCGATCCACTCGGACTGTCCCAAACCATCCCCAGGAGAGAGGGGCTGAGTGCTTTAAACCCTCAAAAAGATCCCAAGGGGAAATCTTCTGCTTTGTAGAGACTTGCAAACCCTTTAAAGCAAAAGAGATAAGAACCTTCAAGTCCCTGTTGTTGCTCCTATGAGGGTACAGGAAACTGTGCTATCTTCAGGCTCTACTCCAGATGTCTCAGTAAACAGTCTGAGCCCTTGCTAATGGTCCTTGCTCCTCCAGGTGGCAAAGCAGTCATTTCTAAAGGCCTTCATCAACAACTGTCTAGTCTCCTTCATCCCATCTCTGCCAATCTCTGCCAGTCTCCTCACACTGGCTCTGCCCAGTAACTTACATGACAGAGATTATGTGTTTCTCTTTACACTTCATATAACCATAAATACAACCCCCAAATTTAGTTAACATCTCAGGTCACAGCAGCATGCTATCACCAAGCATTAACACCCCAGCTTTGCCCTTTCTGGACATGGTTATGAGCCAGCTTGTCTGCCTGCAGCCAGCCACTTAAAGCTTGTCAGGGAATGAGGCGCTGCATACAGATGCCTCCCAAGCTGTGCAGACTTAAGGCATCAGAGGACAAGGTGACACCTGCACTCAGGAACTGTGATACAGACAAAAATGCTTCACTTACCTCCTTCTTGAAGATGGAATCAAAGCCAGCTATTTTATTGCCTTTAGTGTCAATGAGGGATCCCTGAGGTTCACAGGTGATGACATCTCGGGTCTGCTTGGGAAGTGGCAGTAGCTGTCGCACCTTCTCCAGGCTGTCAGACTGACGGTCCCCCAGCTCTTTCTGCACAAGTGGAACATAGAGGCCTTGAATAATTTTTCAGGAAAAACCATCCAAAGCCCACCTATGCCTCTTCTGGTATTGGTCTCCATCCCTGTATTACCTCTCACCTTTGCACCCTTTAGGCCTACAAAGTCACAGAGGCCACCCTCACTACTTCATCTAAACAGCAGCAACAGGACAGGTACTGTTCATGAGACACAGGTATAGCTGGACAACCACAACACAGCACACTCCGGCCCCCAGACAGGGCCTACTGTCCCTCACCCTGAGTTTCTTGACAAGGTTCATATACGCCCGCTTGTTCTCCTCCATGCTGCCCTGAGAGATGCTGGACATATCAGCAGCCAGGGTGCCATTGATGAGAACACTCAGCATGTCCAGCACAGTGGTGAAGAGCTCACTGTTGGTCAGAGCAGAAAGGTCAGTCACCTGAAAAGCTGATAAAAAGCCTCTGCCATCATTTCAACACCAAACACTATTAGATTGTCAAGACTTCCACCCACATTTAGAAGTGTCAGTCTTCAGAATAACCTCCCACACTAATCCTCCTTTTCCTTATACATCACACTTGAGTTTTACTCCCACTTGAGTTAGGTGCAGTATTACAGATTAAGACTGGACTCCTCTGTATCCATTCAGCACCTCTAAAAAGCAGACTAAGCTCTCCCCTGCATATCTCTCTGCATCTGCACAGCCAGGTTTGTTCTGAATATGGCAGAGTGCACTTGGCTATCAGAACCTAAGTTGTAGCCTGCTATTACTCCGAAGTCTCTTTCAGCTATCACTTCTGACAGATCACCTAGAGAAACAGCCAGCTCACATGAGAAACAGGGCTATGCTAACAACTGCCTCCCTTGGGAAGTGTATAGCCCAGAAGTCAGCCAGAAACTTACTTGTTTGACTGCATGTCCACAGTGCCACTGCTGATAATGTCCAGGAGAAGCACGGCCCACTCAGTTGTCTGTTGTGTGCTGCGTTGGACTGTGTCGAACATTCCCCCCACCTGGCAGAGAAAGGGAGTTTAGTCACAAGGACACCACAAAACACTGAGATTTTGAAGTAAGAAAGGAGCTTAAACCAGAGCTTAAAGAAGCTTAACTCCTACTGAGAGCTGAAGGAGACTGCTGTCAGCAGCCAAACCTCAGATGCAAGTAGTAGTGCTGTGGGCTTCAAGAGCATTCAAAGGGGAAGGCACATCTACAAAAGAGACCAAGTCTTTGGATTTCATCCCGATGAAACAGAGCAAGGAAGTTTATTTATGCACCCTGCCCCACTCAGGGCTCAAGACCTAGAAGCAGCACAAGTGTCTCTCCTACTTCCTTGCCTCAGGACATATATAGACCCTCCAGTGTGTGCTTGTTCCAAAGGAAAAAAAAGGCAGACAACTCTTCAGCCCAGATGGTTAAGCTCTTTTTCTGCAACTGCTCACCAAATTCAGCCGCAGTTTCAAGGCCTCGTGCATCAGCTGCTTGGCTTTGCAGTCATCTTGGTACTGATCTTCTCGCCAATTTGTAACAATCTAAGAAATACAGAAGAGAGGACAGACCTCACCAGCTGTATGCTGAAGCTTAGAGAGAGCAGCTTGTACCCCTCACTGTCTGGTGACTCAGAAATGGTCAGCTCAAGCTCCCTATACCAAACAGGGTACGACAGGCAACATCCTGAAGCCATGCTCCAGAGCCTGTCTGCTGGAGAGGCAAGCTCCTGACGAAAGCGAGGGGAGAAGCAAGACATTTACAGGGGAGAAACAAGACCCCTACCTGCTGGACCTGACTGTATAGAGAAGTGAGGAGGCCTTCCCGCTGCTCATCCTGTCCTTTCAAGCATGTCAGCACCAGTGACAGAAATGGCTGCTGGCTCAGGAGGGACATACTGTGAGAGAAGAGAGAAGGAGCTATACTGCCAGGCTGGGGGATCAGCACAGCAAACACTGCCTGCCCTTTCCCCTGGACTCACCTCTTCTGCTTCTGGCGGTCCCGCTCTTTGCGGGATGATGACCCTAAATGTTGTCCTTTCTCCAGTTCTTCTCCAGCAGCTTTCAGCACGTGGCCCTGCACTGATGTTGGAAGTTTGGCGATCAGAGGGGCCACCAGCCACACTCCTGATCTCTCCAGGGAGCTGTGACAACACAGGAGAGAAAAGCTCTTTGCAATGCAATTTCAGATTCAGATTTGTCTACAAGGGAGCTGCATGCTGGCTCTACACCTACCTGAGGATGGGTTTGGATTTGTTGCTGGCAGGTGTAGCACTTGTTGAGCTACTGATGTTGTTGACTCCATTACCAGTACAGCTAGCAGAGCTGGTCTCTGCTGACTGCTGAAAAACCTCAATGGTGGCCTTGGCTATATTTTCTAACAAGGAGTTCATCTCCTGCAAGTAGGGAAGAAAAAGGCAGTCAAGTCCTTCTCTGAGAGCACTTACTGCTTGCCCATTTCAACGCAGTACAAACACAGTTTTCCAACTTCCCTGTGGTTGCTGCTCTCGGCGTCTCAGACTCATTGCTTCCTTCTTGTACTTGGCTTTCACAGGCCTGACTCCTTCATTGTTTACTTTCTCCCTATCCCTACTTCTGCCAGGCCACCTCACCACCAACTCACAAGCAGTCACTTCATCCTCCCCTGTATGATCCCCTCTGAGCAGAAACTCACATTGCTTGCTGTCTGTTTAATCATGAGCTGCAGCTCCAGCGAGGATTGCCTCATGGTCCACTGGTCCAAATTCTGTAATGCACAAACACACACCTCATGTAATTCCTTATCTCAGTTCAAACTACACCAACCAACACCCTCAGGTCCCACCATAACAAGTGTCACGCTCCTCAGAGGGGTGCATTTACATGAGGCAATTACTAGGACACTCAGATTCTGCCAGGAGCCTGCACCTGCAAGATGCGTTTAATCCTCTGCCGCTGAGGATTTTCTCCCTCCTCATTGTCCAGGAGCCGGTGTGGATAACAAATCAGCTGCATCAGCCTCTGGGCCTGTGTGCTGCTCAGGACAGGATCCTGCAAGTCATTACTGTCTTCACAGAGGGACTTCAGGCATCGCTCTCCTACCCACTCCTGCAAGACGAAGGCAGAGTCAGCACAGTCAAACTGATGTCTGATTCCAAACCAACGCCCCTGCTTTCAGTCTCAGAGAGATGCATGGAACACATCAAAATCATAAAAGCCTTATTAGTATGCAGTTATGCCTGATAATCATTTCTCTTCATGAACTGTACTATCCTGATTCAGCAGGCGTCAGGCACAGCACAGCAATCGGAACAGAGGAAACAAACTTTGACAAGTCAGCAGTAACGAAACACAGTAGTTGCTCTTTCGAGAAAATATTGGTGTGATTTAACACTACACAGTCACTACCACATCCAGGCTCCATCAACACTGCCACATGGGCTCAGAAGATCAGAAGGGATCACTTAAAATTGTTTGGTCTATTTCCAGCACAACAAAGCTCTGGAGCTGTCCTAAATTAGGTAACTCAGGGCTGCAGCTAGCACTAAACCAGAACATGTATTGGGGAAAAGCATACCCCTTAATTCTCAAATAGCAATGGAAAACACACTGCCATACTTAGTAAAAACCAATTACTTTACTTCTCAAACTCGGGAAAGGAAAATGACTGCTGGATGCAAGCCACATGTCATGAGAAGGCAGACAGAAAACTATTATTGTCAGCCTCTCAATTTCAGTTGATGGTCCCTAAATGTGTGATAATAATAAGGGCAGCAGCTTCCAAACATGAGGTAGGTACTTCACTCCAGTTACAGTTAACCGGCAGCGTTTGTTAGTGCAGAAATTTTTCACATTTAAAATCAGGCAAATTCATTAAATTAAAATCATCAGAGGACTGCTATATAAGCACTTCTGCATCTGCAGAGCAAGCCTGATCAGAGAATTGTTCCACTGAGAAGTGACAACAAAAGAAGAGATGAGGATCCAGTTCATTATGCACAGGTGCTGATGCTAAGCCTAGAAAGCTGGAAAGGCCCTTCAACAGTGGACAGCACTCTAAGCACTGAAGCACAAAGACTGAAAAGGTCAAAACTCTGGTTTGAAATCCTTGTGAAACCACAGCCTATATCATCTTTATCCCAGATGAAGTTTGCACTTTGCCAATACATGAGATTTGGTGACCTCTCCAATGCCTGTTGCATTTCCCCCCTTCAGTGTTGCTACATCATAATCTCTTGATTATAATCCTCTCTTTCTTGCCTAGGTAATATACATATCCTTGGGAAGACACTTTTTATCACTTGCTCAGCTTCTCACAAGAACTAACACTTCATTTCCAATCCACTTTATAGGTATAAACAAGTAAGAAAAACATGCTGGAGAGAAGGGATGCCATCCAGAGGGACCTGAGACTTGAGAGGTGGGCACTGGAACAGGTTGCCCAGAGAACCTGTGGATGCCCCATCCCTGGGAGTGTTTAAGGCCAACCTGGATGGGGCCCTGAGTAGCCTGGTACAGTGAAGGTGTCCCTGCCCATGATCTTTAAGGTCCATTCCAACCTAAACTATTCTATGAGTGTATGAAGAAACCTTTAAATTAATTATAATCTGCTCATTTTCCCCATCCCCTCACAATGAAGTCTATTATAAAATATATACCTGAACCCGAGACTGAGAAATCCCAGCCTACAATTTAAGGCATTGCTAGTGCAAGTTCACTGCTCACAGCAGAGGTGCTAATATTAAACACAGCATTTACCAGCCCTTTACAGCTGCAGGAAGGTGTCTACTGGAATGCTCACTCCTACATAACCAGTGCTGCCAACAACTGGTATGAGCAGTGATACCTGACACTGCTACTCCCTGCTGTGCACAAACACTTTTACTTACTTCAAGTCCTTCCTATATAGACTTTGATCAGCAAGGGAAAATATACTTCTGTAAATGCTACAGTCAGGTTTCAGTGACATCAAGAATGTTGAATTTATACTTTAAAATAGGTGGTTCCAATTCTTTTTTGGCAAGCTGGTAACATTGCTATGCAGTGAGCCAATCAATAAACAATAGCACAAGGACAACACACTGCACTAATGGTGGCACTAATATTACCAATTACACACTAGTAATATAAAATACAGGTTTCAGATTGTAACACCACATCTTTCCCACTGAGAGAATAAACTTATAACCAAGGCTAAGGATACCCTTCAACATCCATTTTCATACAGCATGGTAACATCCACTCCATCCTGCAACCTTGTTACCCACGTCTCAGCTCCTCTATTTTCCACAAAGGAAAATAAATACTGGTGCTGTCAGATTAGGCTAAGCAAAAGGCTTTTGTTGTCGTTGTTTTAATTAACTAAACAGAGCAATGCAAAGCCCAGGGATACATTAACAGCCTAGCTGCAAGCAACACTTAAGCTGCATTCTGAAAGACACCATTTATCATTTCAATAAACTGTCTTTCTCGTGCTGATCTTCTCTGCCTTCAGCACACATCTCAGCATACCACTCCCAGCACTCCCCTCCTTGGATATGAGCCCTGTGCTGTTGCCAAAGCAAAGGGGATGCAGTCCCTGCATACTGCAACAGCTAATTCTTGAGTACTGCTTGTCTCTGTGTTTTTCTAACCGTGAGCAATCCTCAGTATTGTCACATGACAGGTTCTTCACCAATCTTTCAAAGAAATACCTGCCAAAACCAATCTGAAGAAAGGCATATGGGATATATGTGTCTGCAGAAAGGATAAGGACAAACCTAGAGATGGGACAGACTCACCTGTTGACATATACTCCTCAGTACATACTTGGCATAAATATCCAAGCTGGCTGTTTCTACAGTTACTACCCGACCACCAGCCTTCCTGGTGCCCAGCTCATCATCCATGAGATCATCAACACCTCCAGGGTGGGAAAAGCCAGAACCTTTCAGTTCTGCATCTCCTAAAAGGAAAGCACAAGTGTCACATAATCAACAACTCTAACCACAAAGCCTCACTCAATAAACGTCTTGAGATTTTGTAAACTCTCCCTGGGATCAGTAACCTCTCTGAAGACAAGAGACTCAAAGAATGTTTACAGCTACAGACAAGCCATATATTCACCAGAACAGATCTCCTCTGGCCTTCTGTATAGCCAACACGTACAATATAGTGCCTTTCTCCCACTCCCATGAAAAAAAATGCTTATGGGTTCAGGCTAACATAGGTACACACCCAGAACAAAGACAGCCTTCAGCACTGCAAAGACTGCTCCATCCACAATGCGATTCTGGGAAGCTGCCAGTAAGTGACGGTCACAGGAAGAGCGGATGCCCACAGTGGGTTTGTCTGCAAAAAGGACAAAGGGGAAAGGCAATACTCAGCAAGAGAGAAGGGCACAGGCTCCAGAGCTGCCTGAATCATGTGCCAGCAAGCACCATAAAATTCAGCTCAGAGAATCCCGAGGCCAGTTCCTTTCCTAACTCTAACATGGGGTCCATTTAATTAAGTTTCAAGAAGCATAGTGCCAATCACATTGTGACAACTGAACCATGAAATCCAAATGGGGTGCAGAGCTTGTGTCATGAACTCCAAGCTCCAACAGTATCCTAGACCAGACTGGATTTAGAAATCTGAGCTATCAGGATACTGGTGAGAAGCCAAGAACAGAGCTTCCTGGAATGTTTCCATCATCACACAAAAAAGGAGTGCTGTAAAACAGCAGCTTCTGGCACCAAGTTAAGAGGCTATACAAAGCTCAAGACATAAAAGAAGAAGTGATCATTACTCTAATGGCTTAGTGACAGCAAGGCCACCTCTACTGGCTGGTTTCCTGCCTCCAAGAACCTTCTCCCCAATGCCTGGCTACCATGGAGTGACATAAATGGAAGGATACTGTTCTTTGTCCTATGAAGAAAGCAGCGCATCAGGCTTTGCCTGCTTTATTCAAAGCAAGCAGGTTATGATCTCTACCCATAAGGTCTCGTATCTCTCTGCTTGGGGTGCAAGAGCCTCAGTACTTTCACAATAAAGAAAGGCTCTAAGTTCATCCACTTACTGCCGTCTTGCTGGCATGGGTTCAGCTGTGGAGTCTTAAACAGATGGAGTAAAATCCTGCAGGTCAGACGTGCTCCTGGTTCTGAGTCCTGTTCACTGCAGGCTGTGTAAAGAA
This sequence comes from Pachycephala philippinensis, assembly GCA_013397055.1. Lineage (NCBI taxonomy): Eukaryota > Metazoa > Chordata > Aves > Passeriformes > Pachycephala > Pachycephala philippinensis. The sequence goes on along the minus strand of VWZT01012377.1, from coordinate 233,288 downwards.
AACAGACAACTGAGATTTCTTAAGCACCAGGACAGCTGACTCTCAGTCCAAGAACTATTCACAGTGCACTGCCCTGGAGTAGCCAGCCGAGAAGCTGCAGCAGCCTTATTGTATTTACAAATATGGAGCATGTGCAGCAATTAACATGTAAGCGAGCAAATTCATCAGTATTATCCCCAGTGACATGCACTGAATTCTGCTTGCTCCATCTTTCCAGCTTCACCCTGTCAAGAGTCTGGATGTTGCAATCCCCAGAGCAGAGATAGGAAGGCTGGTGGCAGGGTAAGGCAGTGGCACAGGTGCTGTAAGCCCAGCTGGCTGCTCTAGCTAAAATGCTAAGCTAAATAGTATTATCAGTGGGAGGCATACTGCTGGAGTTCAGAGCTGAGTACAATGGTCACACAGTGAGGCCGATAACACCTCTCCATGCTTATTTCAGCTTGCACACAAACTCAAGAAAACAGGGCAGTGAAAAACCTTAGCACAACCAGTTTTTGGTAAAAATCAAAAGGCTAGAATTTCTCTAAAGCATCACATTCCGCTATTAAGTATAAAAAAAGTATCAAAGGCATGTTTCACAACTATGGGGATCACCAAGTATCCATTAAGCAGGGGCCTTTGGGCTAGAACTGAGAGTCAGACAGGTTTGTGGAGGGATGCACTTACCAGCATTGAGGAGTGAGGGGATAGCAGCACAGCGAATCAGGTCCTCCAGCAGCAAGCACTGCCGGGCAATGAGAATGGCAACAAAGGTGGCCAAGGAATCATGGAAAGATAAGTCACTGACCTGAAAGAGAGGAGATCAGCCAGTGATCCAAACAGCCTCTGTCAGCATTCCTAGGAGCTGGGGGGCAGAAGGGCCCATAACCCCTGGTCAATGTCCATGTTCTGCCCAGGCTGCAACAAACACCAACGGCAGCCCTCGGTATTCAAAGCCTTTTCCCTGCCCTCAGAAGACAAAGCTTCCATCCCTTGTTCACTTTTCCCTTCTCCCAAGGGATCCCTCCACTCCTGCTTCAATTCCTTTTCCCCTTTTGAATGTTTGCACTTGCATCAACATTGCAGAGGAGATCATTGAAGCCACAGGTCCCATTATTGGAGGAACAGCACAAAGCTTTGAGCACACCCAGCCACTCGGCACTTAGAGACTTGCAGTAGCCAGTTAGCTCAGCACACAGGATAGCAATGTCGTTCACCCTGTTAAATAAATAATGAAAAAAGCAGAGGGTCAGCTTTGCTACTCATGCATGCCATCAGGTCAGCGATTTTCTAAGGGACCCCAGCCTTGGCTCCTCCTTCTTCATACCCCAAGACAGCCAAAATATGGCTACTGGCTTCCTTACCCTCACCTAAAGAATTTACTTTCTCAGTAGAACCACGAAAGCTCTGCTTCTCACCTGTCTGGATCGTGGTGTCCCACACACACGTGCATTAGCGCATTACAGACGAAACTGTAGCGGTTGGCTGGGTTTTCATTGAGGCTCTTGCCCAGGTTGGTGTACGTAAAGTTATGTGCAGATGGATTTTCAATAGTGTCAATCATGAACTCTGGTTCCCATAGCATGTTGGAGTCAGATGGTTCAACATTGCAATAGATTGTGTTCTTCACCTTGGAGCAGAAGTCACTAAACAGGACAGAAAAGAGATCAGGAACACAAAAAACTAAGCAGCCACTGAACTCTGGTGAGCAAAGACAAACCCTCTCTGGGCAAGAACATGTTGAAACTCAAGATCACTGTGCACCAATAAAGACCTTTGTTATTTTCTATTTATTCTTTTCTGTGCTTGCATTCTAAGACATGTTGAACATGCAGTTTATTTTCCACATCAACCAGAACTTTACAAAATTTCTATCAGTACTCCTCTTCTGTGAGGATGAGATTCAGTTCCTCATAAGTAATTCCAAACCTCTGGTAATTTATCCTCTCACCCTCCTTTGGGCCTAAATCCACTCCATGCTTTTTGGAGTTTGCTGCCCCAAACCACAAGGCACAGTTGTACCATGACATAAACAGGGGTCTAATGACGCTGTTTGTTCTGTTCTCCATTTGTTTCCAAACAATGCTTAACATTTAATTTGCTTTCTGACTGCTACTGTATCCTATAATAACATTTTCAATTATGTATCTGTTACAGCTCAAAGATCCTTTATTCAACCAGTAGAATATACCCACCACCACACAGAATTTAGAAAGGAACAAAGATAATCCTATGTGCATTATTCTGTGTTTAACAACACTGAACTTCATCTGCCAGTTTATCACCTGGTCACCATCAATGCACCCTACTACAACAACCTGCAGCCAACTTCTATTATATGCTAAGTAACAGTTACATGAAAAGTTTTGATATCACCACTTACACTTCTAAGGCATAAAACAGTACAAGCATTAGCAGAGTCCTCTGGAACTCCTCAGTCACTCCTTTTTTCCATCTGTAACTTATTGTTTGCCTGCTAAGGGATATTCCCTTTTATCTGTGGGCATTTACTTTAAAGTTTTGCTGAGCAGCTTTTGGGAATTCAGTTAGACTAGTATCAGGTTTCTCGTTTCTGTATGTATGACAACTCCTTCAAAGAACTCCAATATGACAAACTATGACAACAGCAATCCCTCCTGCTCTCAATTCAGTCCAGAGAGAGACTTCCAATGCTCTCTGCAGCCAGGAGTTTGGCCAGTTGCTATCAAGGCAAAAGCCATTCTCACAGCCCCTCACTGGGGGCAAACACCAAGGCTCAGATGTCCCCACAACACATCTGCACCAGAAACACTAAAAGGGAGCAGGGGCTGAGAGAGAAGACAAAGTGAAACCCTGTACTGTGAAACAGGGCTGTCAGGAGAACTACCCCTTCACAGGATCAGGTAAGCACAAAACCTGGGAGATTTGTGGACTCCATCTCTGGGTGGCTACGGGAGCCAGTGGAGGGACAGTTCCCAAAGCAAGAACTGCAAAGGACAGAAGGTCACAGCATAAAGCCCATGGGACATAGCCTGGGAGCAACATCAGCACAGCAGAACCCAAACAGTCAACAGGAGCAGAAAAAGGAGTGCAAAATAGCACAGGAACAAACCCAGAACCAAGCAGAGCAGGTTCAGAAACAGCTAAAGGAGTATTAGGGAGAAAAGAACCACCTTTAAGATGAACTGTTCAGTCATCAGTTTAGCAGGAACAAAACTGCCTACATCTATGCTCCAGGAGTGCGGTAGGTACAGACCTGTGGAGGTGCAGGGGACTACTGGGGTAATTTACCAAAAGATGATGATTTAAGAGTCAAGGTTATCCACTGAATCATTGAGAGGATCTCGGGCAATCCCATCAAACAAGATCAAAAGCAAAGTTTAAGTCAAGGTGCTACAGTGGGCAGTAGCCTTTGCATCTCATCTGCATCAGACTCACCTAAAGAGCTCTCCAAATTTACTTTTGAGGTGACTGCAGGAGGTATACAGGTCGTAGAGATAGGCCAGGATACAGCGCTCTGCTGAGGAGCCATCCGAGCGGTTCATGCCATGTTTCACCACCCCACACAGACTGCAGAGAGACAAAAGAAGTGAGCTGAACCCTCAGGCACCACGTAGCTGCCTTTTAGGTAGGACATAGATGTCCCTGCCCCTTATGAACCCCTAGAATATACACTGCTTCCTTACACACAGTGAGGAGGAGATGCCCTTACCCTTCAAAGACCTGAGCCATCTGGTCCTGGTTCAGGATAAGGCAGGAGTGGTAGTGCCGCAGCACAGCCACGATGCACAGGCACAAGCTGGTGGTATAGCTGCCAACAAGGTCGGAGGATTTCAACAGCAGTTCTGCCTCCACCACGCTCAGTTCATTCAGCAACTGCACCCAATGACAGAAAAACCCTTCAACAGCCACAGGGGTAAGGTATGGTCAGAAAGGGAGGAGGCACACCAAACCCACAGCCTATAGGATCTGCCAGGAAAGGCACTGCCAGGCACTTTCTGCTTAGGGATGTACCCCAGAACAGTTGGCACAATGTCTCAGGCAGTACAAGGGGCTGTCAGGGCTTGGGTATCAGAGGGTGATTGGGATCGGCAGTATCAAGCAGCTTGTTTGGTAGTTCTATGCTGCATAAATCTCACTCTGAAATCCTTTCCAGGCTAACAGCCACAATTCCATCAGCTAGGCTTCAAGAGACACCTGGTACAGGCTGCAGAAACAGCAACAGAATTTTAGCAGGAACCAGAAGGCAGCTTGAGCTGCCATGTGCCAAGAATCTTTCCAGGGGAGCGAGGTAGGCAAGGTGCCAGGGACAGACAATCCCCTTCTCATTTAGAACAAGGCCCTGCTGCAACCAGGGACAGAGATGCATGGCAAGTCCTTTGGAGACAAGCCCAAATCCTTTAGAAGAACAATCCTCAGAACAGAACACGCAAGACTATCTGCCATAGACAACCTATTCCTAACAGCTGCAGCCCAGAAGCATCACAGTGACCATATAATCTGACCACCTCCATGACACAGTTCAGAGGGTCACCAGTGATGACCAGATCAGGCCAATTATCACAGCAGAGATCTGCTGCCTCTCAGGCGGATGAATCCCTCCCAAGGAAGCACCTGAGCACACTGCCCTTACCTGGATGGCAAAGTCGATAAGACCACTGATATTGAGTGAATACTCCATCAAGTCAAATATGAACTGCACGTGCTGTACCAGAGGCAGGTGGTATGACATTCCCAAAGCAAAGCTGGTGATCTGTTCCAAGACATTACGAGATACCTGCAAGTGCAAGACAACACACAGTCTATCTTCCCTTCTAGAAGTCCCTCAGCAGGTTCATCTCCTTTCTTCCATCCAGGAAGCTGCTCTGAGTAACGCAAAGGGACACAGTCATGACCCAAGGACAGCAGTTTTGAAATTTTCATACCTGAGATGTGACTTGGTGCTGATCAAAGTGAGAAAGGTGCTGGAACTTTGCAAAGATATCTTCAGCTGTTGGGAAGGCTTCTGGCTTGCTCTTTTTCCTCTTCTGGCCTTCCTCCCCACCTACCAAAGTTGGAAAGATCAGAAAACAGTATTAGGCTGCTTTCCTCACCAGAGGATTAAACATCAGCCATCAGCTTCTAACAGTTCCCCAGCAAGATCAGCCCCTGTCTTGATGTAGAGATATACCTATTCCCTGATGAGAACAGGTATTCTGGACTGGAGATGCTCAGCCACAGGAGTTTCTTTGTCAGAGCACTCCACCTCTTAAAGCATCATCCTTCTACCACATTTTAAGTTGCCTTTCAGGCATCAGACTGAGAAAGAAAAATTGTAGCCAGATTCTCAGCTGTTGCACATCAGAGGCTTTCTGTCGATTTTGACCCAGCTACCCAAATTTCCTATCCTCTGCATTCAGCACGTGCCTGAAGTGTAACAGCACGATACATTTAGCAAAGTCTTTTGTCAAATATGCATTGGCAAAGCACTTGCTGCTTCTTGTGCAAGGATCTAAATGCAAGAATAAATAAAATCTCTGGCCAGTCTTGCTCTCAACCTTGTATGACTCAATTCTCTTCTGAAGACAAGTTAATTAAACAGACATTGCCAGCAGGAAACCAATTGTCTTACTTGCTGGTTTGTTTGAAAACAGAGCACCATTCCAGGCTCATTCACTAGTACCTCTTACCAGACATTGTAGATTGTGTAAAATCCTTTCACTGTGAGACTCAAGACAAGTGAGTCAGCCAACTAGAAAGATGCTCTAACTTCAGAAAGGAGTGTCTCAAGCTCTACTAACCTGTCTCTGCAGTGCTCTTTCTGTTTAAGACTTTTAGAATGTCTTTAGTTATTTTCTTGATCGTATGCCGAGCATCATCCCGTTGTTTCCCAACCCCAAAAAGAACTACTAGCCTTTGGTTACACTCATGACTGCATGACTCCTCCTGGGGAACCAAAAGAGACAACTGCGTTAGCAACTACAAGGCTGAATGCTTTAATCTTGCTTCACATCTAGATCTCTGAAAGAAAAATAAAACCTTCATCTCAGAAGTTTCTCTGGGACTAAGCAAGGAGCCATTCAGAAAAGCAGGACTGCTCCTTATTCAGCCACAGCAGGGAGAGACAGCAGCCCCACGACCAGTGCACAAGGCAGCAACAGGGGAGCAGTTAGGAGCAGGTCTCGTACCTGAGGGATAGGGAAGTGTGTTGCATACTGGATGTGCCGAGGCTGGTCATACAGGGATGCTAGCATTCCTTCCACAGACTTATCCTTCAGCAGAGTCTTTGCTTCCTTTTCAGGATCTGGCTTTTCAGGGGAAGGGCTGGCTTTAGATTCACAATGCATTGGTGGGGAAAACATCTGGGGAGACATAAGAAGAAGAAAATGTAGTTAGGGAACACGGTCATGCAACAGCAAAGATTGCTGAAGGAACGTACACCTGCTCAGGCCTAAAAAGGAGCAGGAAAAGGAAGGGTTGGAAAAACAGCCAGTTCTTAAGGCAATAACCAAGGTAATGTGCTAAGAGACTATTCCTGGTTTTGCTTCTGGTCCTTGTTGTATATTAAGGTAAACACAACAGGAAATAACACAAGAGGAGTAATAAATTCATGGCTTTGATTTTTGGAAACAACCCCTTCCACAGAAGAAGCGAGGATCCTGGGAAAGCATATAGCTTTACATCACACTTGCCTGACATGTACATTGAAAGGTCAGAAATGGCTGGATAGATGTAGGTACTCAGGCATTTTTCAAGCACCACAATTTAATTTTGCTACTAAGTGCTTCAAAGTGTTCTGCTACCATGAACTATGCCCACAGATATGAAGAACTGTAAACCTGAAGAAGTACTGTAGGCCACACAGTAGGATGAAAGCAGACTAGTGTCTTCTCCCAGGATCAAGAAAACCTCTGCAACTGGTCACTCCCAATCTGGTGCCATCATGGTCATTCACTTCCCATCCACTTCCAAGCAGCCCACTCCCTACCTTGCCCAAACACTGGGCTGGCAGTAGCCAGAGCACAAGAGGTCCCAGGAATGACTGGGACTCACTCTACTCTGATGAACATCAACCTACATAAATAGGTTATATGGGCCTTTTACAGTGTCAACTGCCTTACAACCCAGCCACTTCCAGCAGATACACAAAAGCAAAGCACATGCTGCTCCTGGGCTCCCTACAACATACTGACCCTACTTACTGAGTAACAGGCAGGAAATGCTGGAACATACCGAAAAGTCTGTCTTTTCCATGTCATCAAAGAGCATGCTGGGGTTGTGGTCAATGTCCATGGGCTCTGAAAGACCTGTGTCCTGGGAACAGACAGAGCAGCTTTACATCTCAGTGATGCATCAGGGAACAAGAAAATGTTTGTTGACTACAGCACTGATGTCCATGTTGGACAGTGATAGCAATATGCCACCACACCCATGGTACCTGGCAAGTTGGAGCCTGATACACCTCAAATATCATGGACAGGCCTCACACAGCACCTCATGATACGCTGCTCTGTTTCAAGCCATGCAAGATTTTCCTATCTACCCTTCTGCAATCTGCAGGTCCTTTCCAGTCACTTAGAACATAACCTTAAATTGAAATGCTAAGGAAATGGGTTGGGGAAAGGAAGAGCAGGAGTCAGTGGTACATCCTCCAGCAGGTAATAGCAAGGAGGCTGCAAAGCTGGTAAAAAACAGGCAAGAACAACACAGAGATGTACAGGAGGGCCATGGTGCTCGTGCTCTCACCTCCAGCTTGATGCCACTGCTTCCCTCTGTCTCCTTCCTGTCATGTTCCTCAGCAGGGTCATCAAAGGGTGAGGGAGGGCGAGGCCCGTGAGAATCCATGGCAAGATCACCCCGGGAGATGAGCGTGCACATGTAGATGTTGTGGGAGAAGACATCATGTCGGATTAGCTCACAGAACAGCAGCACCAGATTAAAGAACTCCACCTTCTCATTTTCCTTCCCGGGATCAGCTGAAAGGACAACACAGACAGTGAAGGCTATCAGAGTAGTTCTGCACCACTGTAAGCTACACCAGCCACCTAACCCAGGGCAAGAAAAGCATCTCCTGAGATGTCAACACAGTGACTGATCCACAGGTCTGAGATTACAGCAGGGACTAAAAACAGAAAGTCCAGTTTCAAAAATTAGCAGTTAAGTAAATCAAAAGCTCTCCAGTGTCACAGCCCAGAGGCACTGGGCTTTAGCCTGGAAGAGCTATTCCTGAGTGTACAAGCAGCTGCCTGCATCATTCAGACCTGTTATCCTATCCCCCTTAACCTGTTTGCAGAACTTACACTGAGAGCCAGAGCTCTGTCACCAGTTAAAAACATCCCTCTAGTTCTCAGCCTGAAGTAATTCCTGAGTAAGCTAAACTCATTTATCCTTGGTCAATGCTGTTAACAGAAGTGCCTCTGCATCACCTTTCTGTCATCTAGCCCTGCTAGCTGCTTTTCCTTTCTCTCCAAGGTAAGCTCTGAATTGCAAGGAAGCCAGATAGAGAATTTAGATATACCCAATATCTACACACAAGAGAACTGCACACAAATTCAAAGTCTGCAAGAGAGGGAAAGCCAAAAGCTAGGAGACCACAAGCTCTTATTTACATACTTAGCATAGGAGCTTGAGTGTCAAGGAATTGCATAAGGACATCCTGAAAGACAGGAGCGCTGGCTGCTGAGAGAGAGCCTGAGGAGATGGAGCCCTTCTCATCCACGACTTCAGAGTCCCCACATCTCTGCGGAAACAGAAAAAATACCAACTGCTGACACAGAAGAGAAACTTCCTGTACATAAATCTCAAAAAAAGAAGTTGAGAGAATTTTTCTATCTTGCTCTTATAAGCAAGCCACCACACAGGTTTCTGTAAGCTACTTCACAGTCTCCAAGTATGTCAGCGCTTCCGCACTGCAATCAGCTGTCCTCAAATGTATCCAAGAAATGGGATATGCACCATCCCACAGGCTCATTTATGACCTACATTGGGTCAGATGGAGTAAATGCCATAATTAGCAGCACCAGTGACAAGAGGCACTGTGCTGATCAGCCTTTGCCTGTCGGTGTTATCTGAGTTAGGTAACCTCTGCTCTCCTTTAGTGCTCCCAGCCTTCCAGGAATAAGGACCTACCTCAGCCTCGATCTCTGCTTGACGCTTTTCCAGGAGTTTGGCCACGACCATGGCCCTGTGGCGCCCAGAGCGTTTGTAGCTGACAGCCCACTCACACAGCAAGGCCACCACTGCATCATCATCTGGGGAGATCTGGAGGGATATAAGCACTGCAGTGAGAACCTGAGCCAAGCAGAAGAGGGGAGCAGATGTAACAGTGGGTCTACTCCCCATAGAACAGAGCCTGAAGACTGCTACATTCCCCTCCTCCTAACAGGGAGGACAGATGTTAAGCTAGAGCCCTCCTGCTTTGACTCCATTTCACAACATGAGTTCCACAGCTCCTGACAAATCTCCAGACTGACTCTGCTTCAGAAAATCATCTCTCTTCAGCAGCACATCTATAGAGTGCTGATCACGGCACTGAGTAAAACACAACTTCTAAACACCCTCATACAACATACACAAACAGCCAGTCCTGCAGCTCACTTCCAGGAACCAAGGCAGTAGCAGATGTACTGTGGTCCTACACATCATAAATACATCACATCCTAGGCTAAGAGGAACCTGAACTGTGAGCTCCCAAAATGTGACCAGGCTAGTACTGATATAACAAGTCCTCAGCACCAATCTGGTATGCAGACTGATGTTTTTCATCAATGAATTCTCTCAAGCTTACATGTATTTGTTGGGCTCTCTAGAGCACAGAATCCCCCCTTCTCATTTTAGTACCTTCCTAACAAGGCTGCATGAAATCCTTTTCCATGGAGATCATATCTCTTGGCCAAAGGCCACTACCTAGTCAGCTCTCTGCAGACACAGAACAATAACAGCGGGATATAAACAAGAACACAGCCACATCCAAGACCAGGGCCCAGCAGCAAAGTCCCAGAGCACCTCATGACTGTCTTTGGTCGGACCGAGCCCAAATATCCTGTTATACAAGGAATCCAAAGAGTTGCTGAAGTCAGATCTTTCAAAGCTGTGACTGTCCAGAACTTCTAAGGTATGCAAGACACGGCCAATAGTGAAACCTAGAAGAGAACAGAGAAGAGAAATGTGTATTTGGCATCTGGTACAACAGACTCTAGAGCAACACTAGATGTGTTGCCAAGGTCAGTCAAGGTCAGAAAGGCCTACACCTCATATCAAGACCAGTTCCACAAGACAAAAAAGATGGGTTGTAGCTGCAGGTGATTCTCTTCTAAGTGGAACAGAGGGTTCGGGCCCTTTTTCCAAATGCCAAATGGACCCTTCTCTAAGGGTAAAATCGGATGCATTCCTGGGCCCCAGGTTAAGGACATGAAACCATGAAACTTCCTAGTCTGGTACAGCCCTCAGACTGTACCAGTAACTGGTCTCCCACACAGAAGGAGATGAAGTCACAAGTGTAGTCCAAAGATAACCAAAAGGGACTTCAAGACCTTGGGACTGACCATTAGCAAGGGATTCTGGAACACAGCTTACTTTCTCTTCTATCCTTCCAGTTACAGGCAATGACATTGGAAGAAACAGATGGGCCCAGTCTACTAATATATGGCTCCATGTGTGGTGTCGCTGCCAAAATACTGAGGTTTTCTGACAATGGGAGGGCCTACACAACACCAGGCACACTGGACTGTTCAGTGTATGAGAAACTGGTTGGACAGTCACATCCAGAGGGTAGTGGTTGAAGGCTCAGAGTCCCAATGGACATTAGTGATGAGTGGTGACACACACAAAGATCAAGTGCACCCTCAGCAAGTCTGTAGATGACACCGAGCTGAGTGGTTGATACTCCTGAAGGATGGATGACATCCAGAGGGACCTGGACAAGCTCGAGCAGTGGCCCATGGGAATCCCATGAGGTTCAACAAGGCCAAGTACAAGGTGCTGCACCTGGGGCAGGGTAACCCCTATCAGTCCAGGATGGGGGATGAACAGATGGAGAGCAGCCCTGCAGAGAAGGATTTGGGGGTGCTGGTGGATGAGAGGCTGGACATGACCCAGCCATGTGCACTCATAGCCCAGAAAGCCAAGTGTGTCCTGGGCTGCAGCAAAAGCCCTGTGGGCAGCAGGGGAGGGAGGGAATTCTGCCCCTCTGCTCCACTCTGGTGAGACCCCACCTGCAGTGCTGCCTCCAGCTCTGGGGTCCCCAGCACAGGAAGGACATGGAGCTGCTGGAGTGAGTCCAGAGGAGGCCATCAAGTTGATTAGAGGGGTGGAACACCTCTCCTAGGAGGAAAGGCTGGAAGAGTTGGGATTGTTCAGCCTGAAGAAAAGGCTCTAGGGTGACCTAACTGTCACCTTCACACTAAGGGGGGCTTATAAAAAAGCTTGAGAGAAACTTTTTACAAGGGCAGGACAAAGGGGAATGGCTTTAAACTGAAAGAGGATAGATTCAGACTAGATGGTAGGAAGAAATTCTTCCCTCTGAGAGTGGGGAAGCAGCGGGACAGGTTGCCCAGAGAAATTGTGGATGCTCCATTCCTGGAAGTGTTCAAGGCCAGGCTGGGTGGACCGTGGTCAACCAGATCTAGGGGAAGGTGGCCCTGCCCATAGCAGGGAAATTGAGACTACTTTATTTTTAAAGTCCCTTCCAACCCAAAGCATTCTGATTGTATGAGAAGTTTCTGTGAGCTCATTGCTTGGGCTCATTGCCCAAGGAAAGCTGTACCAGTCAGGCAAGGGTCCACCTATCTCAATATCCTGACTCTCACTGTGGCCAACAGCAGATTTTAGGGGAAAGCATCAGAGCACGGCACACAGACAAGAGTATAGTTCCCTGGTACATATTTCCAGCTTCCAGTAACAGAAAGTCCCCCTATACCTGGAGAAATGGATCCTTATAAGATTTTGCACTGGAAAGAAAAAGAGCCGTGTCTTACTGCTGACAGTAAATATGAACAGTAGTAAATAGGAAAAAAATCAAAAAGAATAGCTAGACAGGAATTTTGTCAGAGTAGCACATGGATCAGGGGGAGAGAAGCTTTAACCTACAGCAAGTTACCTGCTGTGGTTTCTTGGCACTTGTCAAATGACCAGCGAACCTCCACAGCCTGGCCACGTTCCTTTATCTGCTGCTCAATTTCACGCAGCTTTGCCCGAACCTAAAAACAACGGACTTGTGTAAACATACAAAAGGATGCCTTAGAAGTCCTGTGAACAAAATTGTTAGAAAACAAAGAGATTGACAGCAATTCTACTCAAGGTTAGATTTTGCCCATCTTCCAAGGACATCACTGTCTGGCTTATAGCAGAATGAGAGCACTTAATTCTTTGGGAGTGAGATAGCACCTCCAGATCTGCTTATCACACAACATGAAAAGAAAATTCTGAAAGAGCTAAGACACAGCTGTTATCCCAAAGCACAACAGCTCCCTTTTCTGAAGGCTGCTCACCTGCTGTGTAAAGGCTGAATTTCCCCCTGGCATGGGCAAGTTGGATGGGGCTATAGGCAGGTGGTCCAATGGAGAGCCAGTCTTTATCCTGCTATCAGTCAAGGAATAATGCCACACAAGGGCACTCGGGCAACACAGAATTATACTCTGCAGACAGAAAAGTCAGTATCACTGAGCAAATTAAGGTCAAAACAATTAAGCTACATGACTTTCTACAGAACTAACTACTTTATCCTATTGCCCAGGCATTCATTATCCTGTATACAATATATTTACTATCTTGTTCTAAGCTCTGAAAGATCCTTTGGATCATACAAACTCACACCTCCAATGCACAATCCAACCCTCATGGTCCAGAAGCAGTGTTTACATTATTGACTTACAACTCTCATCAAGAGTAAAGTCTGAGAAGAAATAGGAGGTAACAGACCCAAACTAATTATACCATACTGTTTGATAATCACAAGCGTGATTATTATAGTAACAATACTATGCTATATGCATTCTCATTCTTTTACGATCTTGTACACTCACATAAACACAGACAAAACTTCACTGAACAATTCCTATAATATTCCCCTATAGCTTCTGGTTCACAAAGCTGTTTTAGACATTCAAACCAAAGAATCTGCTTATCTTGAGAACATTTCAGCAAAGGTTAACTATGTGCAATCTTAGAAATGCACCTGTTTCCACTGAGACATACTAAAGATCAGATCATCATTAACCGACTTTTTAAGCAGGTTGTGTTTGAACTCTGAATCAGCCAAACCTCTGGGGTGTATATGCTCATCTGTTTTCCCTAAAGTAAGCTCCCCAAACACAAGATTTTTACATTAAAGACATGCTTTATCACACAGAAAATAGAAAAAAAAACTCCTCTGAACTTCAACAGAAAGCAAACAAGATTAAATAAGAATGCAAAGGGGTTATTTATAACTCTACATTGCTCTCTAACCCTTGCAGAAAGATCCTTAATTATAGCCAACTGTACTATGGGAATTTTCTTTCTCTCTTTTTCTCTCTCTGAGAGCTGGCTGGCTGCTTCTTGATCCTGTCAGGGCTCCTTCATCTCAAGTTTCTCTCTTACGCAGCAGGTTCCCAAGCTTTGTGCTCTCTTCCTCTCCAACTCCTGCTCCATCCTGCACTCTTTGGAATCTCCTCTGCTTTAACAAGTCTTTTCTCCCCTGGAAGGAACAATCTCCACTCCTTCTGCATGGACCCACCTGACCTAGACACTCTTCTCTTGAAGGAGAAAAACACAGTCATGAATGAATGCACACACTGAACATCTTTCTGACACAATCTTTCTGCCTCTCTCTTTCTGACACAAAACCAGTAAGGACTGAATCCCACGGTGTCACAACAGCACCTGTTCTTCAAACACCTATCAGTAAGACTTTGGCAACATTGCCCTTTCACTACAATGTAAGGTTTAATCAATCCCATCTATAAAGATTATGAGTTTAGAGTAGTTCCTTTTCAAAGCCTGCTGCTACTCCTAAACCATTAAATTCTTCCATAAAGTGTGAAGGGCTGTTTCTTGTGTGTGCTGTTCAGTTGTGGGGTTTTTGTCTTGTTTTGTGGGAATTTTTTCTTCTGATGCGGGGGTTTGTTTTTAAGAGTTGACAAAATTACAAAGCACTCTGATTTCTGGCATTATTTCCTTTCCTGGATGACAACCTGCTATGGACATACACAATGGGAAATAACACCTTCTTTCTTTCTCATCCCTTCTTTTGGAAAGCTTTCCCAGCCATGCGAGGCACCTGTGAGTAGAGCAAAATGCTCTATTCCAGCCCATTTTTCTTATGCAAGTCAGTCAAGGGCACTGCTACAGCACTGATGTCTGACACAAAAGCTCTGTAACACACAGCAAAGATGATTATGGTTTGATACATAGGAAGCTGCTGACTCAGACTGTAATGATTTTTCAGCGATGGCACACAATGTAAATTGTCCCTGTTGACCCCAGAATCACCATCAGTTAAACCTACCTGAAGGATGCAGCTGAGCCCATACACCACTGGCCGGTGCTGGGGGCACAGCAGTAAGTCACTGAAAGGGCTGGGAGGAGGATTCCCTGCAGCTGGCTGAGGGGTGGGAGTTGAAGGAAGAGCATTCCCTGTCTGGGCAGACAGGATGTGTGGTGGGTGCCCACCAGCACCATCCAGCTGCATAGCAAGCCTGCGGGTGCAGAAGTAGGCCAGACGTCTGGACAGGTACGCAGACTGCACAAACTCTCCAGAGTACTGCAGGGAAGATGGAAGCAGGGGAAAACATCCTTGTCACAAGAAACACAAGAAAAAACCCCGACCTTCCCAAAGTACTACACTGTGTGACACTGCCTTGAACAGGCAGTCCCTTTTTACAGAGAGCTCCTTAGCAGCATGGATCACCCACTGGCTACCAAGAATCAGAAAAACCCTTGAAATGCTCTCTGGCAATGACTTCATGTATAAAAATGTACCCACACCCAGCCTTCCCAGAGCTTCAAAGGTGTGCCCAGAATCTGTTGTAACAGAAAGAAAGAAAAAAGCAGTTTCCACGTACTGGTGCACAATCAGTAGAACTATCACAGCTGTGACACAGGCAGGGACTACCACATCCAGTGCAGGAGAAAAAAGGTAAAGGAGAATAAAAACCAGAACAGAGCAGGACTAAAAGGACATCCTTGCAAGAGCTAAGAAGGATGCTCAGAGAGACACTCCCTAGTGTTACTGGTGCAAAGTAACTCATTAACCCCTTATGCAATAGGAAGGGGACAGCCAAAGCAAAAGTCAGCACTCTCCTAAAGCAAGCTGAGTACATATTTCTCACCCGCAGCAGCAAAGGAAGGAGCATTTTCAGAAATTCATCTTCTCCTGACCGTATCTTCTCAAAGCACTCGAGGACCCATGTCAAGAATTCATGCCGGTCCAGCATGCCATCCTGCACACAGATAAACGCAGACCAAATGAACAGAAGTTGAAGTAACCTCCACTGAGATAAGGCAGAGCAGCAGAAGCTTGCTTTCCAACAGTGGAAACAACTCTGGATGTTTTCACACTTCTGTGCTACCCCTGTCCTATTACTGAGCTCAAAACTGCATCTAGTCCTAGTGGTCTATTCACAGAAAGACAGCATTTTGCAGAAATAAATCCTTTGGCATCCACTCCTCTCATCCTCCTCTGCCATGCACCCACCCAGCAGCCTCTGCCAGTCCCTCACCTGGAACATGAACATAGCCAGTTTCTCATTGTAGTCCCACTGCTTCAAAGCCTGTTCCACCTCTTGGGGCATTGGTCCTGATGGTGAACCACAGCCTTGCCCTGGCAGCTGTCTGTAGAACTCTGCAATTTTCTGCAGCTGCTCTGACAGGTACTTGGTGATGATCTGCGTCCATTCTGGAGAAAACAGGTTAGCAGTGAGCACTGTGGCAACCAGGAGCAGCAAAGAACCAGAATTGTGCATAGGTGGAAAGCCAAAGAAACCGGAACACAGCTGGGGAACTCTCCTAGACCACAGCAATCTGGAGCAGGCCAGGATGCAAAGGATGTTGCATCTAGTGATGCTTAATGAAATTGGAAACACAGACAGGGAGTAACATACCAAAATTCTCTGGGAAATGTACATACCCACTTGGGAAGTAGCTAATCAGTCATCACTAAACTGCAAATTTACAGTCTTCGTATAGTAAGAAAAAAACAGGTTAGGCAGCAAAGGAGCTCAGTAGAACTTAACAGGAAGAAAGAAAAGTAAGGCTCCCAGGAAGTATCTATGGCCACTAAGATTTAATTTTCAGTGTACTCTCACAGGTGGGCCTGTTCAGACAGTTACGCACGTCAGAACCCAAGGATTTATCAGCAGGAAACAAGTTTATATGGATTTCCAGGCTACCTCTTACTAATCAAGAGCAGGCTGAGAAGGAAACATCTGTGATGGACAAACCCAGTACTTCACACGAAGTGCTTACCAATGAAGGGATCAATGACATGACGCTTTTTCACCTTGGTTTCCGTGATGGCAGCGTAATAGGCACAAGTCATTTTGATGAGCCACGCTGCTCTCATTACTGGAACAGTGTATTTTGCCAAATAACCAAAGACCTCTTCCTTCTTGCTAAAGATGGGCACCTGTAACAGAATCGAGAGGGAGAACTGAACCAACCACTTAGAATAGGAACTGAAGCAGCTAAAGCAGCTATACCTGCTGTAGGCGTGGAGAATGTAAAAGGGGAACAGAGCAACACAGTACCTCTACCTCAAAAAAACCTGCTGCCAAAATTCACCTGTGGTCAGAAAGCAGCAGTACCAGAGCTGCATTTCAGTACAAACAGAAACAAAACAGATTGAAAGAAGACAGAAAATGTAATTACGTCACTGTAAATCCACACACTGACTCCTGCAAACATCTTGGAGGTTACCCTCCAGAGAGCACATAAACAACTGTGAAAGACACAGACTAAGGACTGAGTCAGTAACAGAGTATCTGCCATACAAAGTGAAGATAGGACGCTTCATTTTGTACACAAAACAGAGTGGTTACAGAAGTCTCCTAATATCATGAATATCCAACAGAAGACCATGAGAAACAGGGAACTGAGTACCATAGCAGGAAGGAATTCACTAATCCAAGATTCAAAATTCAAGATACAACATAAAAAGATGCCACTGAAATGATCAGACTGCAGGACTATAAACCAGGAAGCAATAACACATTAAAGGAAAAAGTACGGCTGTGGGGCTCATTTCCACACAATACTCTGGAGAGCAAAAGTATGCGTGTTTTCATAGAGGAATGAAAAAAATTCACAAAAACAGGCCCATTTGGCAGGTATCTTCAAGTCCCTGAACTACTGACGGTTCATTTACCTGCTACGTTTCCTACATTCTTCCAAATTACTCTCTGATGCCTCAAAGTCAGCCCACTTGGCTACTGACAGTCGCTCTTTCACATCTAAGTTCATGAAAATGGATGCAGCTCAATGCAAAAAAACGGGAAACTCTGAAAGGTTCAAGCCTTCACCACAACCTCAGGAAACCAATAGCCAAAATGCAAAGGACTAAGTTTATAAAGAGTCAGATTCTGGGAAAATCTGATTACTTTATTTCCCCCCCAGGAGTGACTCAGACCATTTCGCAACGGGAAGTTATGTTTTTCCACAAGGCATACCAGATTCCCAAGTACCTTGTTTGTAGGCCTCCCCTGAGAAAGAGTTATCTCCCTTGCTATCAGGCCTGAAAAATGCCAGAGTAAGACCCTTCTTTCATACTGTACAGAATTCACAGCTATAAGGGAAATATCTACCCCCAGACTCCAGGGCATACAAATACTGTAGGCCTGGCCAAGACCAAGTGTTAGCACACATACTCTCCTCTGCTGAAAAGTAGAAACACCTCACTGCAACAGAAGTCTGGGAAGTCATTTAGGTGATTATTTTCAGTAATTCTCACTATGACTTTCGAGAACTTGAAAAACCCTGAACAACAGAAATGTCCTAATCTAAACAACAGGCCAAAAGCAACAGTGGCAGCTTTTCCGAAAAACAAATGAACTTTAAAATAAATCAGTCACGTCCTACAAGCCAAAAGGCAAAGCTGCACACGCCTCCAAATAACAGACAAGAGACCAGTTCTCTAAGTGTGGATGACTATAGTCAGGGCACTACAAATCCTACATCCACTCTTCAAGCTGAAAGCTTCACATGATGTATAGACAAGAAACCTCTCCAAACAGTAAAAACCTTCAGAAAACCTCCAGAAACAAGCACAGATTAAACCCTCTGCCCTGCCAGGCTGCCTCTCCTGTAACATACCTTCTTAGCAAGATGAGTGAGGGGCTTAGTTCCAGCCAGATCTGTGAACCAGTTGTTTATGGCACTCTGAGAACGTGCTGTCACCAGCCAAAAGTTATCCTTCTGATTGACCTGGGGTTTCCGTCTCCCCGTGTCAGGCAGGGTATTGCACCGTAGCTTTTCTGCAATAATACTGCTAAAATTTGAGCTGATCTGGAGGAGAAGAAAAAAAAAAGGATTATTTACATTTCAGATGTCAAAGACCTGTTCAATGTGCTTAAAATCTCATTTATGTTTCCTACCAGAAGTCTCACCAGTATCAACTTTTGAAACACAAAAAAACTGCCAATAACTCCTTTGTTATACTTGCAGAGATGAATGCTTCTAGACAACTCATATAATAACCAAGCAGGGACTCAAGTTGAGATGGACACAACCCTTTAAAAATACTTGTCAAACCAGACAGAAGGCTCCTCGGACAGAAGTCAGCCAAGGGAAACAAATATCCTGCACTTATTGATTGCCTTCCAACCTAGGTCATTACTAGTTGTTTTGTCAGGAAGTCAACATCTTGATTTCAGAGACTGGAAAAATGGAATTGAAGCCTATTATATAACTCCCATTTCTAAACTTCCAGATGTTTCAAGAAATCGCACTTTTCTTTTACCATGGCCATCATGTAACCAAACCAATAAGAAGCTTCCCTCTCCTAATATCATAGCCTTCTGCTTTAATTGCAGAATATAAGGAGTCCTAGATCCTGGCTTAACGAAGACTGCAGACACAGACCTGCCCCTAAAATGCACTCAGCAAGACAAGAAACTGCTCTCTCAGAGGTGGGACAGTTCTAAACGAATGCAAAACCTGGATTTCACAAAAACGGAGGGTCAAGTCTTAAAAACACCCATACAAAAGGGAAAGATCTCCTAGTTTTCGACACAGGGAAGGAACGAGACCCAGGACTGTCCAGGATCCAGCAGCCTGCCCTGCCAAACCCGCCCCTCGACTGTCGGGACGCCTCTCACCTTCGCCGGGTTGAAATTGACATTTTTGGCACTGCCGTGCTCGTCCCCAGAGACTGCCGGCTGGTTATTGAAGCCTTGCTTGACATTCAGCGCAGTCAGCTCATCCTGCAGGGGAAGGACNGGCGCTTCCTCAGGTCCGACCCCGACACGGCGGTCCTGCACCCCGGGTCCCCCCAACACGCCCGGCGCCCGCACCTCCTTCTGCTTGGGGTCCTGCGGGTACACGTCGGGCGGGCCGAGGCGCGGGCGCTTGAGCGGGCGGTGCTCGTAGCTGNGCTCATCCTGCAGGGGAAGGACGGTCAGCAGGGCCCGGCACGGCCCCTCCGCGCCCACCGCCGCAGCCTCTGTCCCTGCCGCGGGGGCTGAACCAGGCGAGGCCCGGCTGCTCCCCCGACCTCCCCCGGCCCTCGCCGCCAGGCACCGCCCAGGGCAGTGCTGGGACACCGGGACCGCGGCTTCCCCGGCCCCGTCAGTGCCCCCCAACCCCGGGGGACCCGGTGGGACGGGGCCCCCTCGCTCAGCTCCCGACCCCCGCGCCGCTAACCCGGCGCTTCCTCAGGTCCGACCCCGACACGGCGGTCCTGCACCCCGGGTCCCCCCAACACGCCCGGCGCCCGCACCTCCTTCTGCTTGGGGTCCTGCGGGTACACGTCGGGCGGGCCGAGGCGCGGGCGCTTGAGCGGGCCGTGCTCGTAGCTGAGGACGCCGAAGG
>VWZT01012377.1:175324-206749 GCA_013397055.1 Pachycephala philippinensis | reverse complement strand
GGTGCGCGGGGCCGGCGAGGCTGCGCTCTCACGATGCCGCGCCCGGCGGCTTAGTCTTGGTCCTGGTCCTGCTCCCGGTGCCGGTGCCGGTCCCGGTGCGGCGGCGCCGTCCCCGTCCCCTTTGTGCGGGATGCGGGAGGCGCCGTGGCTCCATCACTGCCAATCAAACTTGTTTTTCTCTCTCCGCCTGCACTGCCCTTGCCGCTCACCGGGGGCGCTGCCGCCACCGCCGCCCGCACAATGGGGCCCCGGGTACCGGCCCCGGGTACCGGCCGCCGGCACCGCCGTAGGGCCCCTGCCGCGGGCACTCGTACTTCCCCCCTCCTCTCGAAAACCCTGGCAGAGGGGCTGGGCGAGAGGTGCCGCCGCGGCACCGTCTCCAGCGAATGTTACCGGAGGAGCCACCGGTACCGGCGGAGCAGCGGTCTCGCCGGGCGAAGGGATGGAGCCCCGGCCGGGCGGGGAGCGCGGCGGGGTCGCCGGTCCCTCTCCCGCGCATCCCGGTGCTGTCCGGGCTCCTTCAGCCTCCTGCGTTCTTTATGTGCTCACGGCTGCCGGCCGGGAGCGCCGGGGCACCGTTTCCCCGGCGGCTCCGCCGGGCAGGGAGAGGAGGGGGCGAGGTTGGTGGTGGGTTCGCAGTCGAGGTGCCTGTTAGAGTTCAGGGGATCGGACACACGAACATTCCCCTGGGGAGGGAGGCGATGCTCCCACAGCCCGGGAGTGCGAGTGGATGCAGGGGAGGAGGAGAAGGGCTGTGGCCGAGGAGGGTGAGGAAGGTGGCACTGGGGGCAATGCGAGAGGCTGGGGAGGCAGAACTGAGGGAATGTGGCAGGTGGTGCCGGTAGGAGACACCCTGGGCTGAGCTGGTGCTTTTGGGAGTGGGCAGGATAGCCTGGCTAGGGGCTGAGAGCCAAGGAGGTGGCTGTTCTGCACCTTCATCCCCCCCTTCCTTAATACTCTCCTTCCAAGACATATCTGCCTGGTTGCTTGCTCCATCATCACCGGGACAGGCAGAGTGAGGAGAGCTGGCAGCACCAAAGGCTAAGCCGTGGGCTGGTTGCACAGTTCCTTACTGGGGACCACGTTTCCCTGGGGGGAGTGGAAGGGCCCCTGGCTTCTCCACCTCAGCCCACCAGGAGGAGAATACCAGTGGCTGTAGCCCTTTGGGTGTCCTTATGGCATCTCATTTCCCCAGGCAGAGGGACTTTGTAGGGGGCTTTCGCAGGTCGCTTCTGGCTTTCATCTTCTCCTGTGGAACAGAGAAGCTGGTGCTTTTCATCTCTCCATTTTAATTTGAGCTTTGGGTTTTTGTGGACCCCTTTTACCAGAGGAAGTGAAGAGGACACTCCAAATGTCATCAAGTAAATCTCTTGACACCTGACTGATGGTGTTTCCACCAGAAGTGCAGGATGGTGGAAAACAGCCAGAGCTGCTTCCTGCACTGCCTGTGTGGGTGCAACCACTCTGTGCTGCCACAAAGCTCATCCCTGCTCTGTCTCCCCCTCTCCCCAGGGTGCTCTGCCACGCACCCTGTGGCTTTGGTGGTTTGCAGAAGTGCTCCTGCTTTTCTGCTATGCCACCATTGTTGCCCTGCTCCAGTCACCAGCCTGTGGGTGACTGCACTGGAGAGACAGATGGAAGGAACATGACAGTGGTGTCAGCAGGGCCAGAATTGCCCAGGAGATATTTCAGTTCAAGCCTGGGATAAGAGATGCATCCAAAGGTGCTGCCTGGGCTCCCACATGCGAGCAGGAGCTGTGACTTTCTGTGTGACAAGGGTTAGCACCTGCTGTACCCGTACCTCGAGGTGGGCAGGCTGCAGGTGCAGACCCTGCTGTCGGGTGGGAATTGTGGCAACACAGTCGTTGGAGCACAGCAGCTGCCTGGGCACCTTTCCAACATCCCTGCCCTCTGTTCCCACCACCCTCTCAGCAGGGACTGGAGCTGTGCTCAACTGGGGCCCTGGTGCAAGGCTGGGGTGGGCATTGCTGGGGGTGTCTGGGCCCCCCTTGCCGAGTTGCCCATCTGTGTTTTTTCTGGTGGGCACACCCAGTAACAGCTGTGCCCTGTGCTGCAGGACTGACTCCCATGCTGTCTGCAACATGTGGGGAGCTCTTCTGTGTGCTCCTGATCATGTGGAAGATACCAGGGCAGGAGCCTGGGAGCCCCTCTGCTGTCTCCACAGCTCTCTCCCACCTTGGTACTGGGCAGGAGGGGCTCTGGGCTGGCGGTAAGGCAGATGGGCTGCTCCATTCTGGAAAGTATTTTGTGTCATGTTTCCCCTGATCCGGCCTTGCACCACCACAAGAAACATCATTCCTAGTTTTCCCTTTGCTTCCTCTCACCACACAATGCCTGCTCCCAGACAGAGACCAACCTGTGTGTCTTGCTACCTGTCCTCCTGCTACCTGTGGCACTGAGCAGTGCTCTGCCTAATAGCCACGAGTATCCCTCTGGCAGCACCAAGCCAGGACAGGGCATCTCTGGCCCTTGCAGAGCCCGGGCTTGGCTGGGACATGCTGCTGCTGCAGTGGGGGCTACTCTGGGGAGAGCTAAGCAGAATGTGTTTCCTGCAGGTAGTGAAGATGTCCAGCAGTGACCCTGAGTGCCCCCAGTTCCTCTTTGTGAAGGTGCTGGCGAGCCGGGGGCGGCTGGAGGCGGTGACCCAGCAGATGGGCTACCACCCACAGTACCTCGACAGCTTCCTCAAGACGCAGCACTACCTGATGCACATGGATGGCCCACTGCCCTTTGACTGCCGGCACTACATCGCCATCATGGTGAGCCCTGCTGGGAGCTGCCAGAGGGGACAGGGGGCTCTGCTCAGCCCTGTGAGGCTCTCCTCAACCTCCAGCAGACAGCCTATGCCCCGGCCTTCTCATCAGGGGCCAAAATCATGATGTCCTGGAGGCTGAGTGAGAGGTGGGCATGGGATGCCTGTCCTGCTGGGGCAGTGCATGGATGCTGATGTGCTGCTCTTGCAGGCAGCCGCCCGGCACCAGTGCCGGTACCTGGTGAACCTGCATGTGCTGCAGTTCCTGCGGGCTGGAGGTGACCCCCAGTGGCTGCGTGGCCTCGAATTCATCCCCCCCAAACTCCGCAACCTCAACGAGATCAACAAGATCCTGGCACACCGGCCATGGCTCATCACCAAGGAGCACATTGAGGTACTGGGAAGCGCTATCAGCCAGGGACCAGGATGGCAGTGGGGACAGCAGCATCCGCAGGGGCTGCCAGCACCCTGCCCACCTGCCTGTGTCACATTGCTGGTCTGTCCATGTTCTGCAGAAGCTGCTGAAGATCAGCGAGTGGAGCTGGTCGCTGGCGGAGCTGGTGCATGCCGTCGTCCTCCTGGCACACTGCCACGCGCTCGCCAGCTTTGTCTTCGGCTGTGGGTGCGAGCAGGACGAGGGGCTGGGGGGCCGAGGCTCGCTGAAGCCATTGTCACTCGGGAACCAGTGCTTCTGCGAGACCACCGCCGGCAACAGCTGCAGCCAGGAGCTGCTGCGCATCAACCGCAAGCGGGTGAGCCCCTGAGGGTGGTCTGCAGGGGATGGGGGGGTGCCGCTGGGACCACTGCCCTCACCCCCAAGCCTGTGTCTGTGCAGTCCCTGGACTCCTGCATGGAGCTGGATTCCCTCCGGGAACGCATGCAGCGGATCCATGTGGAGACTGAGGGCAGGGACGAGATGAGGCTGCTGCAGCAGGACCGAGAGGAAGGTGAGGGGCACGGAGCAGAGGTGGGTGTGCAGGGTGGAAATTCATATGGCATACCTGGGTGTTTGTTGCTCCTCCATGCCTTACATTTTCCATGATGTGTGGTTCAGAGGGGCTCGTGGGATGCATGTGGGGCACAGCAAGGGCTGGCTTTCGATGCCTGATGTGGCTGGGAACAGGGCAGCTGAGCACTGCTCTGACCCATCTGCAGGGCTCTCCCCTTTTGCAGATACTGATGGGGAAGTCACTGGTGCCACCAACCTTGCGTGCTACATGCAGGACCCTGACTTTGGATACCAGGACTTTGCCCGGCGTGACGAGGATCAGACGCAGGTATTCAGAGTCCAGGTAAGACTCCTGTTCTCTTGGTGGGCAGCAGCCCAAGCTGCTGCCTCTCCACTCCTCTCCTCTCTGTTCCTTATGGGCAGTAAATAGTTGCAGAGCTGCCCATGCAGACTGGCCCTGCCCCACTAGGGTTGGGAAGAAGGAAGTGACTTCTGTCCCCAAGGGTTGATGATTTTTTTCACATGGCCCTCATGGAGGCAAGGGTCAAAACCATTCAAAAGCTGCCTGATAAGGGATGTTGTGGTTTGGGCAGAACCACCCCCAGAGCATATTCACTGAATTCTGCTGCTTCCCAAGGTCTCCAGCCCTTCTTCCTGGGAACATGCTCCAACCTCCTTTTTGCTGTTGCAAAATCCTCTTGCTGTGCTCAACAGGATTACTCCTGGGAAGACCATGGCTTCTCACTGGTGAACCGGCTCTACTCTGACATTGGGCATCTCCTGGATGAGAAGTTTAGGATGGTGGATGGTCTGCAAAGCAGTGCCATGGCCAAGCGGCAGGGCTGTGAACCCTCTGTTTTTAAGCGAGGCATCTGGAACTACATCCACTGCATGTTTGGCATTAGGTAGGGAAACCAACCTCACGGTCCAGGGGAGAAAACTGAGCTGACCCAGGTGGGAGGAGGGTAGGGCACTCACTCTGTCATGCAGATGAGCATGGAGAAGGGACAGAGGTAAATCACCTGCCTGGATGTTGGGACAGGCAGGGAAGAAATACTGAGCTGCTCTGGCCAGGGCAGGGGAGCTTTGGGGACAGGGTTTCAGTGCCTGGTGGCCATTGCCACGTGTCCCCCTGCCCTATGGCTGTGTCATGCACAGGCAAGGTGCTGGCTGTGACTTGCCCCTGTGCTCCCCACAGGTACGATGATTATGACTATGCAGAAGTGAATCAGCTCCTGGAGCGAATGCTCAAAGTTTACATTAAAACTGTAACCTGCTACCCAGAGAAGACAAACTCAGAAATGTTTGACAGGTTCTGGAAGCAGTTCAAGCACAGTGAAAAGGTGGGATAGATGGCCCCTGGCTCTGACTGGCTGTGGTGGGGCTGGGAGTGGGCAGGGGCTGCAGTCTGGGGTGCTTCGGGGGGGGTGTATGGGAGATCTTTGAGCCACCAAACCAGTCTGAGGCAGGTGGGGGAGAATGGAAACTGGCTGTTTGTAAGGAGTTAGGCGTAGTGTGGCATGGGGCTGCCCACTGTGATGAGCCCAGGGGCAGCAGCAGCGCAGGCATCTCTGAGGTCATTTCCCCAGTGGTGAGTGCTTCCTGGCGAGCCCTGTGTCAAGCTGTAACTCACAGGAGCGGCTGCTGTGGGTGTCAGGGACTGTGCCGCTGCCAGCCTGGAATGCTGGTGCCAAGTATGAAGGGGACTCCCTGGCACACAGCTCTGGGAAGCAGCCACAGCCTACAGGACTGGGAGGAGGAGGAAAGGGGAGCTGCCTGAGCTGGAAAAATTGGTGGCATTTTGATGACGAAAGACTCACTTGCCCAGGTGGGCAGTTGCTTGCACCGCTGAGCACAGCACACTTCAGCTGCCTGAGCCTCTCTTGCTGTTCCCCCAGGTCCACGTGAACCTGCTCATCCTGGAAGCCCGGATGCAGGCAGAGCTGCTGTACGCGTTGCAGGCCATCACCCAGTACATGATCTCCTAGACGGTGGGAGCTGCGCTGCGGCAGGGCCGGGCAGCCTCCTCTCTCCCTGAACTCGCGCGGGACCCGTCATGCTGGGACCGACGGCGAGGGATTTCTTGATTTAGTTTACTTGACTGTCTTGTTCCTTTTTGTTGGTTCCCCCCCGCCTTGTGGGGGTCACTGAGTGGCCCTGTTACGTGCAATTACCAAACTGTGAGGCAAGTCCGTGCTGCTGAGATGCTGGAGACTTGAACATGTCCAAGGAGGACTGCCAAAAACATGGGGGAGAGGGAAGTGGGAGGGGACTGGGGCCAGACTCGAGGGATGCTCCTTGCCTGGGTGTTATGGGAGCCTCAATGGCGCAGGGAGGGCAGAGGGGAGAACTGGCTTCCTTCCCTGTGCTGCAGTGGCTGCTCTGCTTGCAAAGCCACCTTTGGGCACTTGTCCTCGTTGGGGTGGTGTTTCTCACTTGGGAACAGTGTGGGCAGCATGTGGGTGTGTTGCAATGTTCTGAGTTGCAGGGTCAGGCAGCAAGAAGCACTGGCTCCTAGCAAGGGCCCTTCCCCAGTCCAGGACAGCAAGGGGATGCACTTGCTGCCTACTTGTCATGTCCTTTAGGTCTACGTGCCAAACCCTTCTGGGATGGACAAGAGATGACCCAGCGAACTCCAAACTGTGAAGCTCTTGCTGGCAGAGCATCCTCGTGCTTTGCTTTCTCCGACAGCGGGGTGAGAAGGTCTTTGACAGTGTTCAGGCACTGTAGGTTTCTGCAGGGGACTTTGGCAGTTCTAAGCCCCTCCTCTGCTTCCCATCAGCAGAAGGGCAGGAGGAAGAAGGGAGGCTTGTTAATGTGTTTGAGTTAATGTCGTTTGTATCTTCTTACCACCATGAGAGGGCTGAGGTCCTGTGCCCAGTCACTTGCTGAATAGCATGGTGGAGGAGCCTGTGGTCAGCACAGGTAAGCTACAGGAAGCTTCTCCTTGAATGTGGGTTGGGGGGCACTCCTGGGACTGCCCCGTTTGAACGGAGGCAGCCTGTCCACCAGCCTTGCCCTCTGCCTGGGGGGCAGAAACTGCACCACCATTCCCCCCATCTCCCTGGGCTGCTCCCTGCCTGTGCCACAACCCCTGGCTGGAGAGGTACAAGGGCACCAGCACAGGCTCCAGAGAGCAGCCACAAAAGGGGAATGAAGCCACCCGTTGTAAGTGGGAGCCTGAAGCAAGGGCAGCTGTCGAGTCAGCCAGCGCACACTGCTTCAGTCGACCTGTTTACTGCGTAAATGTACGGGGAGAAAACCTTGTGTACGGAAGCTACAGAAAAAGCCTATTTTTGCTATAAATATATTATGTTTGACATGGATGTGTGCTTTATTTCTGCCAGATGTTGGGAGAGGGATCCAAACTTGTGTGGCTGTTCTGAAGACAGGACAGCAATGCCTGGCTGACCACAGCCCTGAGATGGCCCAAGTGCCAGGAATCCCAACATTCTCAGCCATTTTGGGGTCATGAACTGATAGCTCTGGTCCATGGCCAGCAGCCGCTCACTGAGGCTACACTTACCCTGTTCAGCTCAGCTATGTCCTCCTGCCATGCTCCGAAGAGCAACTGCTGCATTGTGTGTCTGATAGGAAAAGAGGGAAGTTTTTCAAGGGGCTGTGGTGCTCCAGCAAGGAGGAGTGTAGTGTGCCAAAGGAAGGAGCTGGCTGGTACCTGATCACAGGTGGCCAAGGTGTGGGTGCTGCTTCTGCAGCTGAGGAAGAAGCATTTTGCTCACACTCCCAAGGAGATGCTCAGTGATCAAGGCTAGGAACCAGGACCAACTCTTTCCTGATCCATGCTGCTGGTGCTTTCCCTCTGCTGGGGCTAGGCCAGCTTGTACTGGCCCAAGCTGGTGCCTGAGCAGTAAAATGCCAGGACAACTGGTGCTGGGCTGTACCAGCTGAATCAGTACTGGTGCTGGAACAGTGGCACCAGTGCAAGGACGACTGGGTGCTGGGACAGCTGCCACCAGGCTTTGCTAGACAGTGCTGGGACTGACACCGCTATGCTATCATTTAATCCCAGCGAGGGCTGGGCAGGCATCAGGCAACTGGGTGTACTGCTCGCTGTCAGGGGTAGCACTGGTTAACCATAGCCTAGCTGCCTGCCAGCCACCTTGCCAGTCTCCCCGCTGTCCCTGCAACAGCAGCTCTGTCCCCTGCAGGGCTGGGACGAGCCACAGCAGCCAGCTCCCCACAGGGCTCAGCGCTCCCAAAGCCGGCAGCGCACCTGCAGCGCCGGGCAGCCCGGGGCTGGCTCCCAGCCTGCTGCCAGCAGCAGCATCCTCACCTCCCACTGCCACCCGGTGCTGGCTAGGAAAGGGACAAGGCAGTGACAGCACAGCTCGGGCTGGGGGTGCGGGGCTGCCTGTCCCAGGTGATGGGAGACTGGCTCCCTTTTACGTCATCTCCACATCTGCACTAAGGGCTGGTGCAGCGGCCACATGCTCCAGATCGCAGACGAACACCAGTCACACCAGTAAGATGAAGGGCTCCATGCTCTGTCAAGCCTGACCAGAAACAAGCAGAGCTGCTGGCAAGGCCAGGAGAGACTGCAGGCAGTCACAGCATGCCACAAGTCTGGCAACTTCAAGGCTTGGGTCCCTGTCCTGGTGCCCCCTGCATCCTTCATGTGCTTGGGCCAGGCTATTCCTCCCTATTGCTCTGTGGTTGGAAGAACTGACAGAATATAGGGTAGGTCACCTTTGCAAGAACCTTCCAGGACATCCTGCATGTGGGAGCTGGAACACTGACTGAACCGGGGATTACCGAGGGGAGGATGCAGGCACATGCCCAAAGCAGTAACTAAGTTTCTTGCAAAGCTTGTAGCAGAAAGAAGTGCTGGCAGGTGCAGCCAGGGCTGCTTTTGTAACAATTGAGCCATTCCCAAGCTGCATGGTGGGAGGAATGGTGTGTCCTAGCCCACGGACAACACCAAGTCACACTGCAGCAACTGTACTGCCACAGCTCCTACAACTCACCCATTCAAAGTCAGGCCTCTGGCTGCTGCTCTTACCACAGCTGTGAAGGGGAAATAACAGCACACAGGAGCTGAGAACAGCTCTGGAGAAGGCAGTGTGCACCCACCACCGCCCTGTGCCCCAGCCCTCCTTCCTCGCACACCAGCTCCACCACAAAGGACACATGCAGTAGGGCAGCAGCCTTCCCCACTGTGCTTCCACACGTGGGCCCATCACTGGTGGCACGCAGGTGTTATCAAGCAGCAGGGGTTGGAGGCAAAGCAGGACTCTGGCCAGAAACCCAGCTGAGAAGAAAAGCTGTTTTTGCACTGGCTTCATGTACAGCTGCTCTGCAGGTAGCTACTCCATAGGCCAAAGTACTCATGGTGACAACCTGCGAGAGCTCTGAGGTCTCTAAGACTGAAAGAAAGGTGCAAACACAGCATATTTAACCCACAGAACACAGCGGAATTCTTGGTGACTACTGAAGACAGTGTCACACTCATCAAAAGCAGCCCTGACCCAAGGCATTCAAGTCCCATCTTGTTCTCCTTGGCAATGCTTAAATGGTACAGACCAATGCTCAAACAGGTATAAGAAATGCTAATGGCTACTGGGCAAATGCGTGGTCCCCCTGTTGTGTGGCAAGTTTTGAACACATTCACTTCAATCCAATCAACTGCAAAATCTTCAGCATTCTGTGTCTCCAACAGCACCCATCATTATGTGCCTGCAAGAAGCCCTAAGTCCCCAACGGACAGATGAGGGGCAGACAGTTCCCCTAAGGATCTCCTAATTCCCCATTTTTGTACATTGGATTAAATCTTGAAGCAGGACCCTTAAGACCCCCTGAGAGCTATTTATTTGCACTAACTGTGGTGAAGAATAGAATTAAAAAATAATATATTGAATATGCAAGTCTTTAAATGCACATTTTCTGGCTGTACACATATTGTGTAATTTCACAAACGAGTTTTTACCCTCAGCAGTGTTAGAACATTCCCAACTTGCCCTCCGTGTGTCTAACCAGGCCAGTGGAATCCATACTTCTACACTCCTTCCCTCATTTCTCTCTCATCTCCTTACCTGCCACCACTGCTGCTGGCACACAAAGATATTTGAATGCAGCTATACAAAACAGTCACCTTCAGCACTCATGTCTAGAAAGGCAAGGAATGAAGGGGCTAAAACAACTCTAGACTAGTCCTGCAGGATTTAAAACTCCCCAGGGTCAGTTTTAGGGCTTGGCACCCCATGGATCTCCAAGCACTGCCAGCAAGTGTAACCGGGGCCCTAGGGACTGCAGGGCACACCAGAGACTTTGTGGGTGGTCACACTGCAACCCTTCTGCCTCTGGCCACCTAAGGGGCATTCCACTGGGGGGGGTGCCCTAACAGGTGAGGATGGCAGAGGAAAGAAGACAAGGGCAAGGACAAACAGCTGGCCCTTGCCATGAGAACAGAACAAACTGGATGAGACACAGAGCAGAGGATTACAGGTTTTTATTTTTCAAACATTCCCCCCTAGTCTAGCACATTCTACAGTCTTGCTAGCACAGATGGTAACAAAGCCTGTAATGGTTCAGAAGTTACACTGCTACAGAGAGCAAACAAAAGCAGAGGTTTATTTTCTAAAAAAAATTTATTGTGAGAAATGGGTGGAAGAGTGCACAGGGGATGTGGTGGAAACTATGTCAGGTAGTGGTGCCTGCCCTGTGTGCAGCAGACATCTGTGCTAGCAATGCAGAAACCTTTCCTGGGATTGCACCAGGTGAAGACTCCACTGTGCTGGAAGCACCATTACACAGAACCACCCCCACTGCCGAATGAAGGCGGCTCCTTTCAGGAGAAGTAACCTATCTTCTATGTAGCCAAACCTCTCAAGACACCCTGGGGAACCCCACACCACCAGTCCCACACCACTGCCCATCTGAAAAGCAACCAGGGCTCTGTTTTTGTGTCCCAGAACATCCCCTTCTACCACACACCATAACACTGCCTCAGCCAAAGAACCATAAGTGCAACACTGGCAGCTCTTACACCTTCAGCTTCTGCTGCCTCTTCTCCCTGCTTTACACCACAGTATTAGGAGTGATTTTGATTCCATCAGATACTGTTTTCCATCAGCTACAGACACGTCAGGACGCAGGGAAAGACATAAAGGCTAGTGAAGAGAGGGGATCCCTTTCCTGAAGGTCGAGCAAGTGTGGTCATGGGTTAGCATATGCTCCAAGCTCTCACACGGACAGATCGTTCAGGCTTCAGAAGTCACCTCTTGCTTGCTTTTCCCCACGTTATTTAGAACATGTTTTTCATTAGACATGCAACGGAGGCAAGCCCTAAGCTATTCCCTGTTCATGCTCATGTCCCAAAGTTGATTGATTTGCTTTGGGTTTTTTTTTTTAATAATGGATCCAAATTTTCACATTTTGGTGACAGTCCAGGACACCACTCCCAAGGCACTCCTACCCATGGCACCAGACACAGGTTACTCAATCCTGGAGCAAGGCTAGCCCCGGAGCATTTGAGTGTGGCTATAAATAAGCAACTAAGTAAGAAAATTAACAAATTATCATCTACATAAAAGCTTTCTAGGCATTTCCTTTGGAAAAGCTGATTAGTGCTACTTGCTTCTATTATGACTCTTGTTTATGAATACACCCAAGCTCTGGAATGCTTCATTCCTCTCATCAGGATGATTTGACTGCTGTTTTTAAAGCAGCACAGAGATGACATGTTTTAGACACACCAGCAAGGAAAATTAAGGGCTCCATGATGCTTTCAATTTTCCAAGCTCACATATGAAGCTGGAAGTATATGCTTGGAAGTAAAATATGCTTAAATTATAAAGAAAGTTCAAGCAATTTGCTAAACCCAAGTGTAAATAAAAGCAACAAGTCTGCCTCCTACTAAGCTCCATGGGCCTAGTTACCTGAATCCTTTGTGGCCCTGAGCTGCATGGTGGCTTCAATTCTATGTAAGATGGCATTTGATCCTCTGAAGATGGAGAAACTTGTTGTCTGAGCTCCGTGAGGACAAGGAACACAGCATAAAGTAATGCTTTGTGCCAAGACTCCCCTGCCCACTCCCCTCAGGCACTTATCCAGGAGCATCACTCCCCATGACACTGGCCCCTTCCCTTCTCACCCCACTCACAGCTGCTCTTGAAATCCCAGCCCAATCCTTCATTAGAGCAAAAACTAGCCCAAGGTATGGGGCCTGCGGTGCTGATGCAGCATGAAGAGCCACCAAGACATTATCTGGGCTCCAGCAGCAGCACATAGCAAATGCTTTGGGCAAGAATACAAAAAAAAGGACAAGTATTGAGCAACCCCCTGCCAGGTACAGCCTTTCCACAAGCAGCAGTTTAGGAACTTTAGTCTCCAGTGTCCTATGAGGAAATATCCCATGCTAAAAAAGCTCAACGTTTACGAAAATGAAGTGTCTGTAGAACTCCCAAATTCTCTGCATCCCTGCCCTCTGTGCCCACAATACAAGCTATCCTGCTAAACATACAAAAAAGAAGGTAAGTTGCTTGCTTGAGCCTGCAACATTACATTCATGGTTTATTGAGCACTCCACGAGTCTTCTGAACACCATTCTCAGCACTAGTGCACTCTCAAGCTTCTTCAACCACTGACAGCTCCTGCTGTGCTGAGGAGACAGAAAGCACTTGTACAGACTACTGCAAGGCAGAAATGTCACTGCCAGGAACCTGGTACAGCAGGACTCCAGCCAGAGGTGCTATCTCCAGTGCTGTCTCCAGAAGTATGGCCCGGGAATATGGAAAAAAAAATAGGTATGCACTCTTATTCCTTACTCAAAGGACAGGGTCTTTTCTGAACTCACACTGTAGGGCACTAATCATGATGAGCCCTGGTGCTGCACCTCCTTCAGCAGGAACAGGTCAAAGACATGCACCAGCTGAGATTGTGTCAGACCTCCCTGGGGTGCTGCCTGAGTGTTCAGGGCCAGGCTCCCTGCAGACAGAGATCAGGCCAGCTCCCCAGTGCTGTCACAGTTGAGGGACACTTTCTAAGAGCCTGAAGACAGCACTTCTTTCCCACAGACCAACTCAGCCAGAAACAGCTCACCATGGATTTCTGGTCTGAAGCACTGGTTACTAATACTGTCTTTTCTATTGCGTTGGGTTCTGTTTTCACAGGAAATGAGCCAGAGACTCACATTTAACATGACCACACATCCTGGTGTCTTGTCCTTTGATACATGGCTGTGAATCATGGGCAGCCGTTCAACTTGCTCTGTACATCATTGGATCAAGTTCCCTTCAGGACCCAAGCTAACATATTATGTGCCTAATAATATGAATCTTTCCAGCCTGTTCACTGCAGCTCAGAATGCGTGATTCTTACGTGTGGCATGTGCCATCAGGTGTTTATGGAAAGGGTATCTATCCACTTGTGTAATGAACTAACTTCAGTGAGAATGTTCATCCATGCCTCAAATCTGCAAACCCTGGGATCCCATCGTAGGAGCTGCCTTTTTGTTTGTTACAATGAGGTGTGGCCAGACATGTAGATTGTGGGTAAATCTGAAACATCACTGGGAGGTCTGCCATGAAGGCAGCCTTCAAAGCACAGGTTATCAAACTATTCAAAGGTTTTGATGGCACAGCATGCTGTAGATAAGACTGTTGAAGACTCCTTGTTGGAGGTAACCAGGCAATCACTCCTGTTCCAATCTCCACTCAAATTAAAATGAAAACAGAGCAGACAAGCTGGTAAAACAGTATGGCTCATTGCACTGCATGATACAAACTTTCTGAACTGAAGCCACCTTCAAAAAAGACCGGAGAGTCTTTCTGCCAGACCAAGCTTACCAGAACACCATGAAAGCACCATGTCTTCCACAGATCCTGCCACTGCAAACACCAAAACAGTGACAGGAACATGTCACTAATGCTCTGAACTTATCTTTGACCCCTAATTTCTGTCCTGCAAAAATATAGAGACAGAGAAGGATCCCAGGTGGACCTCTGAGGGTGAGCCTACAGGCTTCAAGTTCCCCAGCAGTAGCAGAAACGTCAGCAAGAAAACAAAACCCCTCAGAAACCAAAAAACTGAGCTACCAAATACAACTGATTATGCCCTCCATAAGGGCTACGCAGAGTGTCAGCAGATCTAGCACGATCCAGTCCACACCATCTCCTTGGCAGACTAGGGAATCTGTCCTGTGGATCAGCTGCAGGCCAGCTACTTATGGGATTAGCTGAGAACGAGCGCTGTTAATGATTAGCATTCCCTCCATTGTGCTCTCGGCTTGGCAGGAGAGCCCAGCCTGAGCAGCTGCGGCTGAATGCCCTGCCAGGCACCTTCCCTCTGCCTCTTCTGGGGAGAGCAGCCATTCCCCAGTTACACTGCCGTGTCCTTCCCACTTTTCCAACAACATTTTCAGCTTCTTGGCCCAAAATGCCTTAGGCCTGCCCCCTCCCATACTGTAGTGTTATGTGGTATGAAGGGGACAGATGCAGCAGATGTGTTTTGTTTCTTTTTATCCAATAATCTCGTTTTTCAATTAAAATATATAATATATATTTAAAAAGGTTTAGAAAAGCTTCTATGTAATTTGCACCTACTTTTACATATAGATTACAATAATGTACAACTCTTCCCCACAGTGGTTTGAAACCACGGGGACCTGCCAATTCCTTCCCCTCAATCATATACATCATCAAACATCAAATGTGTCTGTTCCTAATACAGCTCTGAAAAAGAGTCTGTCACTGTTGCCTTCTCAGACGGAGAGATGCGTAATAGGGACACACATTACATTGGCTTCATATTCACTGTAGAAAGTTCCCAGATTAGTAAAAAAATATTTCATCTATAGAAAATGCCCTTCTGAAAAGCAACCAGGGCTCTGTTAAGGCCACACCCAGGCTTTCCATTTTGCTGCTGTAGCAAGACAGATCAAAAACAAACCCAAAACGATGTTTTTATGTCCCAGAAAGCAGCTACTAGCACCTGTGCTTATTTTACAGCAGCCTGGTGTATCAGGAAAGTGCTGAGAACAGCATAGGGACTTCTCAAAACATGCTTCTGATTCAATGGGGCTCAGTTGGCACAGTGAAAAACTCAGTGTCCTCCTGTTCCACCCAGGGGGACAACAGGAAGCCTTTTATACCACGACAACCACCCTTCCCTGCAGAACGACGATGGATGCTCCAGTGATGGGCACACTGAAACCAACCCCTGAAACAGCACACCCTTCTCCCACAGGGCTTCTACCAACAAGCTCTCTCCAATTCCTCTGCGAGTCTGTGGGATACCAAGTGCACACCTGGTGGCTTAATCAGAAAGTCCAACTACTTTGCCCCATGAGGCAAGCCAAGCGAGAGCAGAGCCAGCCCTCCACCAGTCCGAGGCACTGGGAGACTTTCTGCCATAGCAGAGAGAGGACAGCCAGTGAGAGATTCCTCCAGCAAACACAACTCATCACACAGGAAAACACTATTGCCTGGCACAGAGTCTTCTGGCCGAGGTTTTTACCAGGGCTCCTCTTTGGACATGGGTTTCTCCAGATGGTCCAAGGCAGGGTCAGGTTTGTAGGAAGAGCCATGGCACATAACAGGATTATTATTTTTAAACTCTTCCTGTTGCAGCCAGATGCAGGTTGCCCCTTCTTCCCAGATGGGCAGCCCCTTCTGCCCAAGGCATGATGTGCAGGGAAACTGAATCCAACATGCTCCATTCTCTTCTCTGCTGGGGTGGGAAGTGAAGTCAGAACCCAATGTTCAAAACCTGAAGGACACTAGGAAGAAGAAAAATAGAGTGACTGGTTAGAGCTCTGCTTCAGTGGGAATCCTGGATGCATAGATAAGGAGTTAATTACCACCAATCTGCCCCTACAGAACAAACAGACCACAAGACACCTTGATCAACAGAGAGTCAAGTGGAGGATGCAATTGCTCAGCTCCAGGCTTCAGAGTACGACTGAGACAGAAAGGTCAAAAGTAAGCACTCCTCCTGTAAGCACTCCTCCTGTAAGCACTCCTCCTGTAAGCTTGCAGACAGGCTCTGCAAGATAAGGAAGTTTAAAGAAGGACTTGGCTAACACGGGAGGCTTTGCAGGAAAGCAGCAAGGAAGAGGAAAATTACTCTTCACCTTAAACAACCACAAATATCAATTGGTAGGGAAAAGACTGAAAAAGAGATTTTTAGAGATCACACACAAACTGTTTATGTTCACCCACTTAAAGAAATTCTGTCTCTACCTTCCAACTAATTAAACATTTTTAGATATCTAAATCCCCCAAAAGTCTAAAGATCTCTTCTCAGGTCTTCTGCCTCACCTAAATAAAGCTGTCACAATTCGTTCAAACAAGCCTTGGAATAAATCTAAGCAGACTTAGGACACTGACATAAAACCACAGCTGTAGGTCTATGATCCACTTTTGAAGGCAAAATAGCGAGATAAATGTAGGGCATCCCATCAGCTGCATTCAGTAACAGTAAGCATGAAATAAACTTGTGGAAGGGAAAAAAAACCACAAGAGGGAATCAGCCCCAAACAAGAAAAGACAGTAAGTTAAAACAGAAGCCAGAGCAACAGGCTGTTTTGGGAAATTGCAGGTTTATGAGGGTTTTATTTATTTATGTTCTGTCATACAAAAATCCAATGTTTGGAGCAAAGGGAATTAGATAGAGCAAGAAAAGCAGGAATCCAGACCAAACTGGGCAAGGGATAAAGAGCTCTCCAGACTCTGAAGCTATAGGGAGTCTAACTGAACAAGTCACAATAATTAACTAATAGCCACCAAAAGAGTGGATGGATTTTACACTTACTGATGAGCCACAAACTATAGCACTTCACAAAAAAGGCAATTCTATTTCTATGCTGACTGTCTTCCTCTGTGGCTAATAGCTCAGTCTGTGGGTGCTGCATCGCTGCTGGGCAAAGACAAAGTTTCAATGTTTGATCTCTAATCTCCATGCAAAGAAACACAGGCAGGGTTCAAACAGACTCCTGGTGAAGCTGTGGACAAGCTCCTTGGCATTTAACTTGCAAGAAGAGGATAAAATCATGGGAGCTTTGAGCACCATGGGTAACACCAACTAGCTCATATCTTCCTAAGTGCTGGAGATAAGACTAAGTACTCTTTCCTAAAGATCTCCTCTTGCCTACAAAGAGAAATATTTCCCCAGTTCAATTTTGTTCTGGCTGCTCAAATCAGACTGTGATCACTGTGATTAACTGATAAACAGTTTTTGCTCAGCATTATACCCAAAGTGACCCAGAAAACTACAGAGTTAAGCCCACAGGAACTACTCAGGACAACTTTATGTTAGCGATCACTTTTAATATGGAGAAAAACACAGTAATAGGATATGAAAGGACAAAGGCCTGCCACACCATAGCAATATCTAGCTTTCCCTGAACAGTGATTTACAAACAGGGACCCTAGGAACTCACTGCAGTAAGGCAGAACTGACACAGTCTTGACCTCCTCACAGACACTGATGTCTGCAGCTCACTTGGTTTTGGAACTCGTTAATTTGAGAAAACATTCTGCCTTCTTTTTCCAGGAACATTCCTAGTTCTCTCCACAAGTGCCCTGCTCCCCTTTTGCTAGAAACCTGATCCACCTCTCTGTCTTGGCAGCCTTTTGCACAATACTTGCACTCCTCTGGGGGAAAAAGCTCCTCCTCATCCCACTTCATGGACTCCAGCATACAGGCAAAACAGAAAAGCTTTGCAAAATTCAGAAAAGGCAAACATAATCTAAGGACAGAATAAAAGGCTTGAAGCAAAGCACACTGCCAGGGTGTGGCCTCTCCTCCCGGGGCAGCACTGCTGTGACCAGAGCGCCGAGAGGCACGTGGGAGCTACGCTTTCTGCTCAAACACAATAGTGGTTCAGAACTTGTTCCAGATCTCACTCCTTCATGTCCAGCACATTTCCCAGAAAGTATCACCTCAACTTCATGTGCGGAACAAAGCAAATCCAGGGGTTTTAACATCAGTAGCTCTGTTTTGATTAAGCAATTCACACAGAATATAATATGGAACGAGAACATAACCGTGCTTTTAAGAGCTCCTGTTCTCCCTCTTAAGCACTTGATTATATCCACATCTTCAACAGTACTGGACCCTACCCTTTGATAAATAATTCCTCAGCTTCTCTGCTTTACACTCTTAAAAAATAATCTATACCTGGTATGCTGTAAAAAGAGGTCTTGTCTACCTGGCCCAGGAGTTTGCGTATGTTTTGAAAACACTTCTGTGAAAAATACTTCATCCCTGAGCAGTCCACAAATATAATGGCCTGCCTCAGCATGGCATAAAAACAAAAAAACAAACCCTAACAAACAAAACCCACAACACAAAAGCTCAGAACAATATCCAGCCGAAACACTGCTCAAAAAGCCACAGCCTCTGTCACTAACTTGCAAACAGTCCTAATGCAGAAGGATACCATTGTTTTGTCAACCAAATTTGTCTTTGAAATCGAAACTGAGTTTCTGTATTTCACCTGAAGATACTCAATTGAAGACACTCAGTAATTCAGCAAATGCAGTTAACAAACACACATCCCTATAAAAAGCCCCATAAGGAAACAGAAAAGCTTGACTGATCCTCCTCTCCCTACAATAAAGAGATCTGTTAGGTACAGACAGAAGAACACTACCAAAACTTGATATCTTAAGCAGTGGGATGTGACTTGGAGCAAGAGGGAGTTAAATTGTGTTTAAAATGTCAGTATATAGTGGTGCATCAATATGTTCACACAGTTTAAGCAACACCAGCTCACAGGACATTTTACTCTGTCTAGACCCAAGACACTTGTCGAGAATGGCTGCACTGACAGAGGTCACCTAGTCCAAACCACCTCCAAGTGACTCAGGTGCCTAGGAAAGAATATTAAGGTCAAGCAGATGATCATTTCTGACCCCATGATTTTGAAGCTCAAGGGCTTCCCACAACTGAAGCAGTATCTGCAATTTGCTCTTACTTCTGCCTGCTCAACTGGACAGTATTAGCAGTTGAATTTGCAACACTAACAAATACCATATCTGCCTCC
This sequence comes from Pachycephala philippinensis, assembly GCA_013397055.1. NCBI lineage: Eukaryota > Metazoa > Chordata > Aves > Passeriformes > Pachycephala > Pachycephala philippinensis. Next base: position 188,023 of record VWZT01012377.1, on the reverse strand, counting down.
TAAAAAGGAAATATTCTTGGCAAGGCTTCCACTTTCCAACCAATATCCAGCCTATGCTCCAGTCTGTCCATTTTCCATCAGCTAACTGAGTTCCAAGTGTGAAGCAGGCCTTCAGCTCTAGTTCCCTAACTCTTCTACTGCCTCTGGTTTAAGTGTTTCAAATCAGGGTGTCACACCCTCAAAAAATAAGGTATTTTAAAGTCTTGTTGTCACATACGTTATTTGCCAAACTGACTCTATTTGTGCAAATATGACAAATTGCTGAAGAGGCAGCTTTGCTGTGCATGGGATAGCACTAACACATCCTTCTTCCTTCCAACTCCATCCACACTGCAGACTCCCATTTCCCATTCTAATAAAGGGAAGCAATTCAGTAGTTAATGCTGGTGAACCAGCTTACCTGGCTTTACAGACACTATCCCAGGTAAGGGCAGGGCAGAAGGTGTGATAAGAGTGACTGTGACCTGCTACACACAGACCAAAGCAGAGAGTCATGACGTGGACATGATTTGCTACTACACATACTAGAGAATTCTGCAAGGATAATAATAATAACCTGGATAGAAACACAGCATGTGCTTGGCTCAGTTCAACCATTCTGTACATAGTGGTGGATGTCATTTATGGAATCAGCACATGCCCTCATGTCAGCTGTAGAGCTGTAGGCACTGCCTGATGTCCTGTGATGGAGTAATCTTGGGTGACAGGAGACAACAAGAGTTTCATTCAGGTTGCTGTTCTATTTCATAAAGGAGGTGACTACCTGGTAAGTTAAATCCACCTACCTTCACACAGCTTTTTCTCCTCCTAAAAGGGAACATGACTCTTCCAAAAGCTTTTTACTAAGCTTTCAAAGAGGTTCCTTTAACTGCTGCAGAGTTGGGCACAGGAACCACGCCAGACAGGGCTGTTTTCTCTATTGAGCTGTAGCATTTTACGTAACTACACCTACCTTTTTGTGCTCCTGAAGTTAACTTGGTACCCAGGTATGGTTGGAGGCCTGTGAGGTGCTGGGATAGCTGGGAGTAGGCAGAATAGGTTCAAAATTAAAGTCCAGTCCTCCATCCATGAGTTCACTGTTGATTATGTAATCCATATCACATTCAAGGTTCTCCATGTACATGTCAATGTCCAGGTCAGTGGGCAGCCTGTCCTGGTTCAATCCCAAGGGAGCAGGGCTAGCAGATGAAAGGAGCACTGGACTGCCCAGCTGGACTGACTGGGCAGTTGTTGCAGAAACTGGAGCCTTCAAACTGGTGATGCTGGCAGTGTTTTGAGGAGATGTCACTATGGGAAGTGTTGATGGCAAAACACTGGTACCGACTGGTTCTGCCTGCTGCTCTGCAGGCTTTCCTCGTGGACTGCCTGAGCTCATCTTACTCTGGGCAGCCTGGCCACCCAGAAGCAGAAGAGTTCGGCTGCTCATCCTGTTACCAGTCTGTGGGAGAACTGGATCCACCTGAGTCATCATAACATCCCTTGGAGGCGGAGAGCTGGGTGTCAGAAGAGCTTCCAAGGTCTGAGGGGCAGAGAAATGGCTGACAGAACTTTGCAGTGAAATATCAACAGGGTTAAACAGGGAGTTGCCAAAAGTCTGACCAGCTGCATTTGGGCTCTGCAAGGAAAAGCTGGAATCTCTCTGGATCTGACCGCTCGAGGCAGATTGCTGGGTAGATAGCACAGATGAGCTGGGAGACATCAAATTTAAGCCATCGATGAGCTCAAGCTCCTCAGTCACAGTTGGTGGAACATTGCTGGATGCACTGGAGTACACGAGAGAAGGAAGCAGCTCTTCATCATGGAGGTCATCCTGCTCTGTCAGGATAGGAGAAAGCCTGGCACTAATGGTGCTTGCATTGGAACTGGTTCGAGGCCGGAAGGTGTTCCACACATCAGAGTCCTCATTGCTTCTTGAGGACGGACTCCCAGGCCACTTAGGAAATTGGGAGCCAGGACTGTCAGCAGAGGATTCTGGTGCAGACTGGAGAGGAGGCTTCTTCCTGGATGCTTTACCTCTGACTTTTGCAAGTTTGCTGCTGTTGTCCATGGAGGCAGCTCTTCTCCTTGGTGCTTTTCCACTTTTGCCACCCTCAGGATTGAGCATCCACCAAGAGCTCTTCCCTGTGGCTTCATTATGGACTTTAATGAACTTGCTGTGCAGGGACAGGTTATGTCGAATAGAGTTCTGAAAAAAGAAAAAGAAATAAAACCCACAAAATGTGAGGACCTGACAGTTGACACGCCTCCCACCTAGAAACCTCACAAGCTTAAACACATTCAGACACTATCCAGAGAAGAAAGTTATAACAAAAACCTGCTATTTCTGTCTGAACATGCTTTGCAGCACTGGCACGCAGTGCCATGTTTCACTGCAATACCAAGGGTGAAACTACCATGACAACTAACAGCTTTCAGCTAGCAAAATACTAACACAAAAGAACTTTAAAGACCATACAGAATCTGCAAAAAAATAGGCATATCACAGAGCAAGTAAGCAAATTCTTAAATACAACCTGCAATTTCAGCACGAGCCTACCTGAATTTGAGCTATTGCTGTTCCCACCCTTTTGTCACCCTCTTTACCCAGCATAAGCCTGGCTAAATTTTGCAATGTTTATAAGGCCAGTTTTCAGTCAGATTCAAGCAGAGCATAACAGTGAATCCAACAGACTGGGTGAAGAGAAATGGCAGAATGCTTCTATTCAGTGCACCCATTAACATCTCCACCCCAAAACTGGAGAAATGAGAGCGAAACTCTGAGGAACAAGAGTCCTAGAATCCTGGAGACTGTGAGGCTCCCTCTGCAAGGAGGCTGTGTGCTTTCCTTGGTGCATGTTCCTGACAGGGTAAGATGTTCAGTGGATACTGCACTCCCACACAGTACATGCCAGTTTTAGCCTCTCCCATCTTTCTGCTGGGTCAGACACACGTTCCTTGCCTCTCCCAGTTCCCTCCTTTTGGTTTAGCTTTGCTGAAAACTGCAAGCTAACATGTCTGTACACCGTCATCAAACTCAGTTTTCATCCTGCAACTGATAAAATCCCCACTATTTTAGAATCAGGAAGCAACCATCTCATTGTTTGAGCAGATCCTCCATAAACTCCCCTTGAGGCCTATGCATTTATTTGATATCTGCACTTAATTTGTTCAGATGGCCAAATTACAGATCATTAAAAGGTGCTGCATTGGAAACATAACAGTAGTTCAAGAGGAACATCTTTCACATATAAACTGAAAGTTATACAACAACCTTCAGCTTTCATGCATACTCTCTTAATTCTGAACAAATTAACCGTGCTTTTATCATCTTTTTCCACCAGCTCTCAACACAGTTCTTTCCTGTCTGCTGCTTTCCCTCTCCCCACCCTTTTCCTCTCGGAAAAGTCCTCACCATGCTAATTTTGGCCACCTTACCAAAAGTACTATCCTAGAAAAAAGTAGACATAGATAAACGATACAGGCAAAGTGGAAAGTTTTCATGGAGAGAGAAGGAGCTCTGAGAATCATCCTGGCTTAGCTTTCATTTTAACCTTTGGCTGTTGAGGATTTGGAGAAGACTGGCTGCTTGCTGCAACTGGTATCAAAGAATACACATGTTCTTAATTGGAGAGTGACTGTGGAGCCAGAGCCTGACGGAACATGTGTCAGGCAATGCTCTTACACAGTTTTATTATTTGAGCTGTTCACAGTAATAGCTGTACAATACTCCTGCCTGGCATCTTCTCTAAAGAAAGCTTTCCTTTCCTTCAAGTGTTGAAACAAGTAATTCAGATTGGTGCACTGTCTCCTGCAAGGCTGCTGCTTTCATTTCCAAAGAATCCCACCCCTTCTCCCAGGTAAATGCGCATAACTTTGAACGCACACTGCTGCAGCAGTAAGAACCATTAGGTTGTCACTAATTCTTCATTTATTTTCCTGAAAGTAACCTGTGAACTCATGATGGCATCTTGGGTATCATATGAGACAATCTGAGTAACTCAGTTTTGGCTGAAAAGCAGCTTGAAATAAGACGTCTTGGAATAAGACTAGGATTCACGTGAGCACAGTGAAGCCTGGTACCTTTTATGAAACAGTCTCAAAGTGATTTTCCATGTTACTGCTGAACTGACATAATGGCTAAGCTGTAGAAACAGATAATTGCTGTACCACTCCTTCCTTCCTCATCTTCAAACTCTCATCCTTCCGTAACACAAGCATCTGTGACCGTACAAGCCAGTTCAGAGAGCAAACCAAAGTGAAAAGCAGCCTTATCCTTCCTTGAAAACTACTTTTCCTGCCTCTTTTATCCCTGCTTTTTGAACTACCTCACTGTGGGGGTCAAGCACCTAAAAGTAAAGAAGAGAACAGAACATGTACTTGGAGGCAGAGGAAAGAAACTGAGTATTTCTTTCAACAGCGTTAACTGTTATCTAAACTGCAATCCCTAAGTTAGCACTTTTGCACCTCTCCTGCAGACTGTGGGAGGCAGCTCACCACTGCACCGCAGCGCCCCGAGCCCTAACTCACCTGCAGGACCCAGCCTGCCTGCAAGCTGCAGGCTTGAGCCCAGTGTCCCAAACTCCAACTGAACCCATGCACCCACCAGCCTGGGTGACATGGGACAGCACCAGAATGCACCTGCTAGAGTGATTCAATACACCTAACACATGGAGGGCACCCGCAAATCTCACTGAAAAAGCCAGGGACAGATGAATTATGCTAAAATAATCACAGAACTGCAAGTCAGACCTGACAGAAGAGGAAATGACAGAGTTCAGTCACCCGGGCAACCCTGACATGTTTCCTTTCTCGATGTTAAGCAACCCGCACCAGAAACATACAGATGACATTAACTTTTTAGATGCTCAACTTCAGCAGCGTGGGAGACTACCACTCGGTCTAAGCATCTGCAAAACACACAAGGTCTTGACTCTGCAACTCTTTGATCATAAAGAAGCATGACCTGAAGGAAGAGGTGCAGGCAGGAGTCCTTCAAATCCTTACAAACATCTTCAACCACTAGTTAGGGGAGGTTATTGCTATTTATTTAGGTATCTTATAGTGGTACTTATGGCTGCATGTTAAGCATTGCCATAAAAAAAAGGCCAGCCTGTGTCTCCAAATCCATCACAGATCAAAGATGATTCCTGCAAACCACATTCAGACAAAACCAGTCTGAAATTAAGGACAGATAGTATCCAAAAAAATCAAGTTTGGCTAGAGACATTTATCGTACACTGAAGGGTGGACCATTCCCTAGGTCATAACCACTGTGTGTTCAAACTAGGATATATGGACTAGCCACAAAAGTGTGGCTAGCAGCTTATGCAAACTATTCTCTAAATCTTAGTTACCAGAACATTAAGTCTGCTTCTTTGATAAAATCTCCTAGCCACATTTAAAGGACAGCAACACTTCTCACCATCAAACCAGGCCTGCCCCTACACCAACATTAGCGCTGCTGTGGATCCTGCCCAGCACCAAACAGTGCTTTGCTCTCACGTCAGGGAATTAGCCACAGAAGCTAGTAGCACAACCAAGCCATTCTCCTGCCCAGTCAGCCTTCTGGGCAACTGCCACAGATACCATGGAAAATGCTGAGGTGAAGTGAATACAGAAGACTGAAGGCCAGTGACAGCCTTTCCAGGGGCCTGTGCAGCTTTGTAGGTACAGCTGAGGTTACCTGCCATATAACTGAAGTTTACAGGAGCAGAAGGAGACTCTTGTGCCCTGCCCAGCAGAGCTCATCCATGCAGCAGTGGTGCATGGCCTGTGCTAGCAGAGCACTCAGGGCCAAGCACAAGCTATGCTCAGAAAGACAAGACACAGCAGCTATCCTTCCAGGAGACACAGTGGCTTCTTTCCTTTCCTGGCCATTCTCCCAGGAAACATCAAGTTTAAACTACAAACCACAGAGGCATCAGATTTCTTAACAACAAGTCTGTCTAAAGGATGAGTGACAGAAAAAAAAAAAAAAGAAGAAAATATATGCAATCACTGCAGCTGCCTGTAATACACTCTCACTGCCTTGGAGGCATACAAAGAACTTGGTCTCATCCCAGTGCAGGGCCATGTTCCACGTGTTCCACTGCCAGGCCTGTAATTGTGCCGAATTATCATTTGCCATGGCATTCTTGGGAGGCTGCAAGGGGAGAGAACGCTCCGCCTGCTGTATTTGTCAGTGCCTGTCTCAGCCACTTGGCTCCAAAGGCTTCAGGAAAAAGTCTTCCTTGTAGAGATTTTGCACCAGCAAGTAAACAACTGCTCCAGAGCCAGGGAGTTGAAACACTTCCCCAGCAATCCCCTTCCAGAAGGCACACATGAGCACAGACGTCAAGCTCAGCAGACGGGGATCTCTATCTTAGGAAGAACATTTTCCTTTCTGTAATCTTTCAGTGGGAGGCCAGAAGAAGAAGATCACAGCTCTCTAAAAAGCAAAGACTGAGGCGGTTTACAAGACAGGCAGGCATACACAACAAAAGCTGTTCAGGATTAGATAGAGAAGAAACTTGTTGGAACAAGTAATACCAGCAGCCCAGGAACAGCCTTCTCTGAGGACTGCCTGGAAAACTGAGCTGTGCTGCAAGGCATAATCATTCAGCAAAGCAGCTTTCCAGAAAAAAACTGTCAGGGAGCAGGGAAGAGTAGCAGCAAAATCTTAAAGTAATTTGACTGACAATGCATGAAGTAGATGAATTTTCACCAAAAGACAAGCTTTTCCTGACTTTTGAGGGGAACAACCACACTCAAAAAGGCTTCAAATGAAAAAAAAAATTCTCATACTTCTTTACGACATTATGGCAAGAAGGGCCGGCCTGTTAGTCTCACTTTAAGGAGGGCTAAGTGTATGTTGCTACATTGTGATGGTGGGCCCTCTTCACAGCTAAGTACACATCGGTTTTCTTCCACCTAAAATACAGGACACCTGGTGACGCCATACTTGCACCATTGTCCTACTTCTATGCACTGCCACCAGCCTCATTTTCCACACCCAGTACCCCGCCATTCTCCCATCCACAACACCCTGCCATGCCCAGCTGCCTTCCTCCCTCCTCACCTAGGCCAGACTACATGCTGTGGCCAGACCATTTAAGGACTAATGGGATTAAAAGGTAAAATACTCTGTTAAGAGAAAGATGATGGACAACAACCACCTGTGTTTGCCAGGTTTCCATGCTGGACTCCTCAGCACAGCATCTGAACAACCCTCATTCAGTTTTTGTTCCTTATTTCCCCCCTGCTTTAAGGAAACCCAGTTGGGCTGTCAGCAGCTGGGACAGAGAACATCTCCCTGCAGCCAGGACTAAGCACATCACTGACACCACATGAATGCATTTGGACCACATGAGGTAATGGCAAGAGTCCAGCAGTTTCTACCCACCCTCAGCTACACTGGATTCAAACAGCCAGACCCTCCCTCCCCTTTGCAAGGCAGCAACTTCCAAGAAACCAGAATAAACCAAAACTAACAGAGAGCAGCACCTACAACACCATTAAAGAGTAAGTGGACTTAAATGAAGTACCAGTGATGACAGCAGTGATGACAGCACTACTCCAATTCAGTTTAGAACACATCTTCATTTTTAGTGTCAGAAGATTTAATGGGGAATTGTATCCTTTCAGGCATGTGAACTTCGGAATAAACACTACAGGCTTTCTCAACACAGTCACAGAAAGCAGCCTTTCTTCACAGACTGAGGTCAATGCTCTGTGTAGCAGAGACACCCCCAGACTCCACACTGTGCCTCACCTATGCACAAACCTGCACCAGGCTGAAGGTTGGGCAGAATTACACTTTGCTCAGAGCCAAGATGCTGAGCTAAAGTTTTATGTTTCCTTTTGGTTTATGGCATCCATTCAGTTTTGCCTCAGTGAAGAAAGACAGGGAAATATTCTGAATATCTTTTCAAACCATTGCAGCCCTCCAGTACCTAAAAGGGGCCTACAAGGAATCAGGAGAGGAACTGTTTACCAGGGCACAGAGTGATAGGACAAGGGGGAATGGCTTCAAACTGAGAGTAGGTTTAGATTGGATATTAAGAAATTCTTCCCTGTGAGGGTAGTGAGGCCCTGGCACAGGTTGCCCAGAGAAGCTGTGGCTGCCCCATCCCTGGAAGTGTTCAAGACCAGGCTGGATGTGGCTTGAAGCAAACCTGGTCTATTACAAGGCATCCCTGCCCACAGCAGGGAGGTAGAATGAGATGATCTTTAAGGTGTCTTCCAACCCAAATCATTCTGTAATCCTGTATCTTGAAATTATCATTACCGAAAGTCAAAGTAAACCCAGCACTGCCACCAGATGTTCCCATCCAGGTAAAGGGTTTCTTAGTAAAATTAAAGCAAGTTCCCCTGATAGTGATTTAGGCCCTTACCTGTTCAAGTTAAGAGGCTAAGGTTTTGACAAATCTGAGCAAAAAAAACCCCTTAAAGGATACAGGGACACTCCAGCAGCTATAAAGAAACAGCTACAGTGCCTATTTTAGGAACTTATCATTGCTTATTTGCAGATCTGACTACAGAAAAACCCAAAAAAAGTTGTCTGACTGGTAGTCAGCACACCAATAAACAATAAATTTTTAAACTTTACCAAAATGAGTGTTCACATAACTTTGTATCCACTGCACTGGAATTTATTTGCAAGGCATAAAATAGCCTGGCAGAACCTACCAGCCACAGCACAGCAGAAATAGTCCAGAGGATGGACAGGCTTGCTTTTGTCTGCTGGCCTATTCTCTTTCACGGAGGAGCTTCAGAAGGCCACAGGATGAGCAGCTGCTCCAACCTGAGGGAGCTCTGCACGTGCTCTGCCAGCAGTTCAGATATCCACGGCTCTGGGAGAGGCTGGGGACCTTCACGGACAGCACAAAAGCACTGAAAGCCAGTGAAGTGACTCTGTGACTGAGCCCTCAGCCAGGTCTCCTGATCCATCTGGTCAACAGTTAATATCAGCTCCATGCAATATGCACATAACACAAGGCTGGAATGGAAAGCTTTCCAGGAAAATGCTGCCCACTGTAACAAAGATTAAGAGCTAGAGAAGTTTCCAGATGGATGACACCTTCTGTTTTAGGCAAACGGAACACTTGGTAATTTTTAATTTGCAATACAGCTCCTTGAGCTGTTGCACGTATATACAGACATATGTATATGTATGAAGGTACGTATGTTGTGTGTGTATATATCCATGCACACATTTGAAATGAATGGGGAGTACCAGGATGCAGAGGTGTGACATCAATTTCCCATAATTAATGCAATAGTGCAGAATCTTTTGTTCTTTATGTTGCACACATAGGAGACATCTGATTTTTATTTCAGTGACATACTTTTGGAGGGTGAAAAGGGTGGCTTTAAAGTTTATTCTGTTCCTACAAAGGAAAAGACAAGATCTTTGGGAGAATACACAGTTTGTTTCACTAAGAAAGACAAGTCCTTCATATTGTTCCTCACTGTGCCACATTTGCTCATACTCATGGATGTAACACCCAGTGCAAACTGCTTCTGCAGGGTTTATGCACTTCTTTACTCAAAATCCTTAACACTTTCCTCTTGCAAGTAATCTCAAAACCAAAAGGAATTATCCTCTTATCCATAGATATCCACAGACTATCCTGCAGAGCACCAAGGGAAGGATTATGAAGAAGGCCCACAACACACCCCTGCAAGGACACTTCTGCCTTGCAGGCTGGTTAATTCTTAACTTCAGTTGAATTCCTGCAGGGAAAGGACAGACTGCACATACAGCAAATCTGTCCTTTACAAGGTGCTTGAAGCACTTCAAGAACAGCAAACACCATCTTCCTCGAAAACACAGATTCTTCCGGAATTCATGGAGGTTACACCCTGGCAGTCTGTAACAGCTGCACTTCCCCCAATTGTACAGTGGAGTAGGACAGCTCTAAATTAATTATGAAACAACAATGAGTTTATGTGGTTTATATTAACTAAAATAGATTAAGAGTTTTAAAAGACATATTGCTTTTAACTACTTATTCGGAAGTTCTCTATTAAACTGCATTACATACAAATAGAATGTATTATCAGTTTGGCTCTAATGAGACACAAATGCCAGAACTCTAGAGCTGTACCACCATCTTAACAGGCATCAAAATGCTACAACTACCTTTAACAGCAGCTTCACATTTATTTCCTTTATCCAAAATCATTCACCTCAAAACTGAGATATCACTAAAGCTAAGACAACTCAAGAAGATGGTTTTTTTATTTTACAGAATAAAAAACCCACAAAACATGCAAGCAGAGCTTCACAGCTCTAAAAATAACAACGAAGAATAAAACAAAAAAAAAGACAGGTCCATTCCTCAAGTGAAGACACGTCTTTTGTTTATCCAGTTTGTCTTAAATATGCACCTATTAATTTTACTCTAAGTACACAAAAGTCAAATTGAACTGACTTGACTGACTCCACATCTGTAAAACTGTAAATGTCTGACCTCCCTTCACCTAAGGCATCTGAATGCAAACAGACTAAGGTCAGTAAAACAAACAAAACCTACTGCAAACCTATATAACCGTGAGTTAACAGAAAGACTAGAAGTAAGTTCCACGGTCACACATCCTGCCAAGCTCTGCCAACAGGATTTTGCAAGTGAGCAGGAAAGAAAATGTATTGTATTTCTATCATGGTTTTCTGTTTGCTGGTTAAAGTCAAGAGCTTTAAACTGCCCTAATCATAAGACAGGCTGATTCCCACCACAGTAGTTGTTCTGCCCGCCCTCATCCTTCTTGGCAAGAAGTTCCTTTTTCTTCTCCTCTTAAAGCCAGAATTAGTCTGTTCCCAGACTGAAAAAACAGAAAAAAACTTCACACTAAAAAGTCAATCACAGAAAAGTTGTGACAGCATCTGAGCAGGAAGCTCACTCTTGAGTGTGCACAAATTCTCACAGTGAACTTCTGGAATTTAAATCTACCTGCACATGCCACATGATTAAAACACAGAGTAAAATCAGAGACTGATGGTCCCATTACAAAAGAACAGCCATACTGAATCAAGCCAGAAGTGTACTTATTCCAGCATCCAGTCCAGCAGGACACTTCACTATATTCCACCTTCACCATAGTATCTGGGGAGCATGTCAGAAGCCACACTGAACTTTAACCTCAAGCACTACTACCAAACAGATACACAGACATATTCCTGACAAGAAAATGCACCAGTTCTGCCAAATTAACATGACTGCATTCAGGAGCAATACAACCAGGAGAGTAGCCCTAGCCTGAGGAAATAAAAATTATCTTCCAGTAAGAACACTAAAACCCAAGCACAGTCCCAAATCAGAACTTAATAAGCAGGATTCAACCTACACGTAGGAGTAACAGAAAATAATCCGTATTAGTTAAACTAGATGCACTCTCTAGGAACTGTCAGTGAGTGATAAATGGGAAAGGTGAAGCCTAAGCTGTGACAGCTGCGTCCCTCTCACCATGTTTCTACCCTCTCGAGCAAACGTTTGCACTCACACCACCACGTGGTATGCCACTTCAGAGAGCTGAGCCAGCTGAAAGCCAACCTACCAGAAACAGACGTTTATTTATTTATTGTCTGAAATTAACTCTCTGTCCTCACCTACTGCTCAGACAAGCAGAGGAACACGTGGCTGGAGTCACAGAAGCCCCAAACCGTGCTGGCTGAACCTCCTGCAGAACTGCAGTGTGGATGAACTGCTAATAAATACTGCAAACAAGAGTGTAATTCCAGTCTGTAGTGAGAGCAACAGATCACACTCCTTAGAGTCCAGTCTCCATGGCATCCACCCCGACACATCAAGACAGGCTGAGGGGCTGTTTTGCAAGCCAGCTCTCACATTTCCCCTTCTCTTTGTTGGAGTTCTTTAGACTAAAGATAAAGGAACACGAGGTCACCACATGCAGAGGACTGTAACAGTCTTGAGCTCTTTTAACAGAGCTCTGCACACGCCTCTTTTCTGAGCGACAGGAGCAGACACGGCTGAGCCTTTAGAGCAGAATACTGCTTACCCTTTTCCAAACTCCAGCAGAGTACCCCCAGCGCGGTCCTAGGACACAGCACCCTTTTCCAAGGGACCCTTCTGAAAGCCAAGCACGCCTGCTATGACACATTTATATTGAGCCTCAGCACAGTCACGTGACAAAGAACTGCGGCCTCGAGATTAAAAACCCTTCAACCGAGGCTTTACCCTGCACGGAAACTTGGACATAGCCTGTTAAATGGAAGCCTTTTCCTCTCCTGGAAAAGTTTCTAAACGCAAACAGCAGCCTCGCAGGGCCATGCCATAACCACCCCCAGCAGCTGCTCCAGCTGCACACAGCCGAAGCTGGGGCTGGGTCTGAGAAGACCCAGGAGCTTTCGGCAGAGCTAAAGCCCAGGCTCCGCAGAGTGGGCACCACGCGTTGGCACCGACGCCGTGCCTGCAGACGAGCAGCAGCAACAGGTGAGCACGGAGCGGGTGGCGGGGCGGGCCGGGGCACCGGNNGTCCCTCCCGCCCCGGCCCGTCACGCACCTTCCAGCCAGCGGAGCTGTTGCTGTCACCCTTGTCCTTGAAGTAGGGGACGGAGCGCACCATCCACTCGTAAATCTGCGCCAACGTGAGCCGCTTCTCGGGGGCGCTCTCGATAGCCTGGCTGATGAGCTCGGCGTAGGACTGGTTGCCCCAGGCATTGCGCCGGGAGCCGCCCTTCCGCGCCGCCGCGCCGCCCGCCCGCGCCCCCTCGGCCCGGCC
>VWZT01012377.1:144912-168405 GCA_013397055.1 Pachycephala philippinensis | reverse complement strand
GGGCGCGGCGCCTGGGAAACGCGGCTCCTCCAGCCCCCAGGTAAGCGGGGCCACTGCGGGGAGCGCGGCACGGCCCCAGCCCGCCCGGCGCTGCAGAACCCTCTCTCTCCCCCAGGGACCAGGCTGAAGCTGACGTCTCCTACCAGGTCCAGGCTTCAACATGCCAGCGGGGCTTCGCAGCAGACACAGCCTTCCCACCTTCCCAAACCCGCCTCCCTGGACAGAGGGATGAAAAGTAATTGTGCACCTGCCAGTTGCCTCGCGCGAAGCAGGGGAGCGAGTGGGTTAGGGTGCTGCATCTAGAAGGGAGAAGGGGAAGGGGGAGAGAACATGGGGAGGGGGGAGTCCATGGGAGCGGCACAGGTAGGAGCCTAGGAAATATTGTCATACCCCAAGGGATGTTATAACACTGTCTGGCCTCCCACCAGTGTAGGCTGGCAGCCTGTTGGCTTTGGAGCCTTCACCCCATGGTCTCGTGGGGTCACGGGGTACTGGTGCCTGTGGGCCTAGGGCAGGCAGCCTGGCTGAGCCCCGGGTTGCCTGAAGAGGGTGCGATGGAGCTGCTTGGGAATAGCAGCCTCTGTGCTTACTGTCCACTAAGCTGCTGTCAAGGTTGGGAGTCGTAAACAGCCCTCCTCAAGGCTCTCTACAGCAATTCCTACCGTGGCTTCCCGCTCCTCACTGCGGCCTCCGGGAAAAGTGGCTTCGTCCAAGCGTTTTTGCCTTAGTAAAGGTGAGTCTTGGCAGAAGCCTCAGAGGCTGCAGAGTCATGGGAAAGAGGGGCTGCTGCCATGGGAAGAACATTCAGGTCTTGGCTGCAGGGTCAAAGCTGATCATGGGGAAAGGCCTGAGGGGGGACTGCATGTGCTTGGGCTCAGAGGAGTGGAGGTGAAGTCCCTTCCCTCTTTTGCTGGAGAGGCATCCAGCAAAGAGCCTGAACAAATCTGGTGCTTGAGCACATTCATAGGAGAGGGAGTAGCCGTGGTCAGTCAGGGCACTCTCTTAGCAGGGGTTGATGCTCTTTTTTTTCATTTCCTGGGTCTCACTTCAGGATCAACTGCACAGGAGCTAGTGTGCAATAGGACTCAAGAGCTGAAGGAAAATGGTGAGAGCAAAGAAGGGCTGGTTGCAACAGGAACTGTCTTGGGGGCAGGTGAGCAGTATGGAGGTGTAGATTCTTGCCTGGTGTTGGGGGGAGTGTGGAGAAACATGGGCAGCTGCTTGTTGGGCAGCGCTACTCCCCAGCTGAGTCCTGGCTGACAAGCTGTGCTGAGGGTGCTCCAGCCTGTGCTGCAGGCAGGGGGTGCTGCTGCCGTCGCAGGAACTGCAGGTGGGCAGCCTGCACTCCTGAGCCCTGCAGAGGGAGGGGAAGCGAGGAGGCTGTCCCCACTCTGCTGGGGCAGCCCTGTCCTACCCTGCCTGGGGCAGCTGCCTGCCCTCTCTGTGAGAGCAGACTCCTAGCAGGAGCCCAGAGCTGCTGGGAGTGAGGCCATGCAGGAGCACTTTCTCCCAGCAGCACCCATACAGGCCAAGCCAGCAGCAGCTGTTGGGCTGGAGGTGCTGGGAGACCTCTGACTCTCTTGGACAGGTTCTGCCCTTCCCTGGTCTGAAGCAGCTCTGTGGCCAGGTTGAAGAGTGGCCAAGGACGGCAGGTTTCTAGTGCTGACACCTCTCTTCACAGGTAAGACTGACCAGACATGGGTGTGTGAGGAGTCCTCTTTGTCCAGTGAGTTGGCCCCTGGCCTGACTTCAGGGTGTGAAGATGCAGGCCTTGCTGAGAAGGTAAGAGCCAGCTGTGTCCTGTCACCATGGAGCACTGTTCAGCCTCTGGCTTGGGCCAGCTATGCCAGAGGTGGGAAATGATTAGAGCTGGAGCTGCCCATTTCCTGGCTGGCACCTGAGCTGTTTTAGCCTTTCCCTGGGGTTTACACAAGAGCATGTACATTTTTTGCATGGCTTTACCACCTCTCCACTGCTCAGGGGACTGCAGGCTTCTGTCCAGTTAGATTTTCTAGGGGTCTTTTGAAGCATGCAAACCTCCTGTAGCTTGTGTTGTCACTTTTATATGTCCTGACGTGTAGAACATGGCCCCAGGATGGGCTGAGCAGAGCCTGCAGCAAGATGAAGCTCCAAGTTAGGAAATCTCCTACCTGCAAAATAAGTTCGTGCATTTTGCAGCAGTTTTAGGGCTCTTTGCTCTGTGGCTGCAGCCAGCCAAAGGCATTCTTGTTTCCCTTGGGTGCTGGCAGATGCTTGCTACAGCGGCTCCTTCGCCAGGCACCGCTCCTGTGATGGACATGCCCTGGCAGTGGTCCCCAGGGTGCTGGGCTTGGAGCGTGGGATGGGCTGCAGTGCTCCTCCAGAGAATGGGCTGTGCTGTGGCTGTGCTGCAGTGGGGATGACAACTCCCTGCATCACACTTACACCCTGCTCTTGCCAGTCTGCAGGTGGTCAGCTGTCCCAGGAACTGGAGCGTGTGAAGAAAGAGCTGGAGCGAGTGAAGGCTGAGCTTGGTACGTGGAGCTGGCTGTTCTGAGGACTGCAGGACACCTGCAATCCAGGTGACATCCCCTGTGCTTGTCCCTGGAGCCCAGGGCTTGCAGCTCCATGGGAATGGGGCTGGCTTCTTGTTTAAGGTGTAGAGCACGATCTCAGCTGCTGCTCTGGAGAGTCTGGGCGTGAGGTATTTAGGGTGGGCTGAGCACACACCTTCTTGCCTCCTGTCTGCAGCTGACAAGACTGCCCAGTGTGAAGCCTGTCAGCAGACAATCTCCTCCTTGCAGGCTCAGCTCAGAGCAGCAGGTATGTTCCCTCACTGTGAGGGTATGAGCCCTCACCTCTGGGCAGGGTGCAGGGATGCTCCAGTGATCCCTTGCTGGTGTAACTGAGGGCTGCCAGGTGGAAGGGATACAGCTCCTGGCCTTTCCCAGGGGTCAGGTGCTGAGTGCCAGCAGCACTACTGCTTTGATGTTGCTGTTGCTTCCCAGGAATCTGTCTGAAAGATGCAGCGGTGTTCAATAGTGGTGACCTGGGGAGAGACTGACAGCTGGGACATGGGGCAGACAACAGCCATTGTCCAGCTGTGTGAGCCTCTGGGCCAGTGATACATGTGGAGCTCTTGAATGAATTAATTTTCTAACTCCTTGTATTTAAAATAAAGTTGTCTTTTGCAGTGGTGCTTGCTATCTGCTTGGGCGGAGGCAGTGCCCAGTGCTGCCCACTGATCCCCAAAATACTGGGCAATCAGGGCAGCTCTGTTCTCGGCTGTGGCTGGTTTTGCTCAGCCAGAGACTTGAGGTCTCTTACAAGGAGGAGCTGGGTGCTGGTGGATGGACATACAGTGTGGCTCTGGGGAAGCATTTCTGGACAAACCTGGTGCTTCCAGGTGGGATGCTTGGATGTGTGGTGGTGGTGGGCAGCTATAGAGGCAGGTGTCTTCCTTAGACCACCTTCACACTGGATGTCGGAAAAGCCAATGCTGGCTGATGGCACATTAGGCTTCTGCAGCCTTTGGCTATTTATGACTATTTTATTATCAGTGACTGGGGGCAGGTGGTGGGGAAGCAGCGTTTGGGACTCAGTCCCTCACTGTTCCTGCATGCTGGTGCTGGGAGCCCTGCTCTGCTGCCTTCTCTCTGTGGTAGGTTGAGGCAGGCACCTTATTGCACTGCCTTGTGTCTGGGTGAGGCACTGGAGAGTCCCCCTGTTTGGTGCTGGCAGTGCCCTGAGGTTGGGCTGGGAAGGCTGGCCTGTTGCTGCTCCTCTGTTATTTCTGGCTGCTGTTCCTGGCTGCCTTGGAATGCACATTCACAAGCAGCCCACACCCCTTCGTGGGGCAGCTGCCCTGGACTGTGTGCTGGGGTGGCTGCACAGGGAAGCTCTGTCGGCTGACTCCCACCGCTGCTTGGCACTTGGTTGCTGGGGCAGCTCCAGTGCCAGCACCATCCGCAGCAGAGAGCCCTAACATGGTTCCCTGTACATGCATGGTGAAGAAACTTCTTGGTGCAGCTACTAAGGGAGTTGGCTAGAAAAGGTGCCCTGCTAGATTTATTATTTGTAAACAGAGAGGCACTCGTGGGTTAAGCTGGACTTGATGGTCCTTATGGATCCCTTCCAATCTGAAATATTCTAATGCTTCAGTTGTGGAAGGTGGTGGGGGCATCCAAGGACTGATGAGGATCTGTTTCTGCAAGGCTTCTGGCCCCCTTTATGGGCTGGAGGCATCTCCTACCCTCCTTTGATACTGGCTTACATGTGCCTTGCCACTGTTTGCCTTCCTGCTGCTCCTGTTGGGACGTGCACTTGGCTTGTTGCATGCCTCTGCCTGCTCCCAGCCCTTGGCCTGTGCTGCTGGATCAGGGCCCTGAATGATGGGAGCGGAGAGCAGTAAGACTGGGAGGTGAGGATGGAACACTGGGAAGACACATATGGAGCTGCATGTGAGGTCTGGGAGCTGGAGACATGTTCTGGTGTCCTGGTGCTGTTCTCTTCTGGACACTGCCTCCCTGATGCAACGCCTGATGTTGCAAGAACATTTCCAGCAATAGGGAAATCATGTCATCTGCCCCCTCACTGTTCCGGGTACTCAGTATCCATTTGTCTGGGACAGGGTGACCTGCTGTGCCTGTGGTGCTGCCTACCCTGCCCGAGAACACCCCCGGTGATTGTGCTGCCCAGCTGGGTCCTTGCCTTACAGCTGGCAGCCCTGGAAGGAGTGGGAAGTTGAGTAGTAACAGCCATGCTCTCGTCGGCATCTTTAGCGTTTTCGTGGGGTCAGGCAAGAAGGGGGCGTTGCTAAAAGGCAGTTCGTCGATTCTGGGAAGCGGGGGCAGAGCCTGCGTCACTGCCCCTTAGAACCATGAGTTGGTATTTCCATCGCCGCATCTTTCCGGCGTGTGCCCCTCCGGAAGAGGCGGGGGAGGCAGGTGCCTAGCGCTCCTGCCTGCTGTGATCCGCTCCGCTCTGCAAGCGGCTGGAAAGCCTTTTGCCTCGATAGCGGCGCCGGAGCAGAGTGTTGTCGGTGATGCCGGCGAGAGGCTGGCTCAGCTTCCCGGGGGCCGCCACTTTGAATGGGCGCTCGCAACACGCGAGCACCGGATTGCATCAGGCGCGGCCTGCTGAAAGGCGGGTGCCAGCCTGCCTGCTGGAGACGATGGTGCTGGCCCCCGCGTCTCTCCTGGCTGCCGAACACTTCTCTCCAGACTGGCGTTTCCCAGCACTTAGGGCTGCCTGTTGCTCCCAGAACGGAGGAGGCGGTAGCGGAGCATACCGGAGGTCGGGCGGCTACAGGCCCCGGGCTGAGCTCTGCTCGCAGCACCTGTAGCCTCACCTCCTCGCGTCGCTCCCAGCCCCAGCGGGGCAAGGCCGGGGCAGGCTCTGTCCTCATGGCACATTTGGACTCGGGGGACCCTCANACTCCCGCTGGCCGAGCCGTGCCTCCCCCGGTGCCATTGGTTACTGGAATTTATTTTCTACCACCTGCGCGGGAACCCGGGCGCGGGTGGGGCTGGGAGGGGGCGGGATCCCCGGAATCGCTTTTCGCGCTCGCCTGCCCCCGCGCTCCCGCCTTTTGCCCGGGGCGGCTCTGGGTGGAGAAGACACTGAACGCTTGTTTGCGGCTTCCATTGGTACTTACTCCATCGCGGGCGGAACCCGTCCCCCTCTACGCTCTCGGCGGCGGCGAATACAACTGAGTTCACCTGAAGGGGATCGCGCCGGAGCCAGCCGAGCCGTGCTGAGCCGCGCCGCTGGTGAGTGGTGGCGGGCGCTGCCGCCGAACCGGGAGGGGTTTGGCGCAACCGGTGCCGCTGTTGCATCAGCTGCCGCCCGCCCGCACGTGGCCGGTCCTGCCGCGGACCCCCGCTCAGGTTCTGCCATACCCGGGACATCGCCAGACTCCCCGGCGGGACGGAGCCTGACTGGCGCTCCTCGGGACCGGAGATGCCCCCGCGGGGGCTGGAGTGGCGGTCCCGAGCTAACGGCGTCCGGCACCTACCCCGAGTCTCGGCGGGATGCGATGGCTACCGGGATGCAGTGGGCACCGGGAGGCTCCTACTGCCGCCCGTCACGTTACCTCTCCTCTACCCATGCGGAGCTCTAGTCGGGTACTGGAAATCCTTGGAACAATTGATCAGCGCTGGGGAAGGCAGCTAGACTTGTCCAGGTAGTGGTTGAGGAGGGTGCCAGTGCTGGGGACTTTTTCCCTTGAAACCTGGCCCCGGGGCTGCCTGGGCTGGGACAGCTCCTTGGGGCCAAGGCTGAATGTGACATATGCCAGCTCGGGAGGAGGTTTATCAAGAAGCAGGATGGTTTTTTGATTATGGGGAAGCAGATGAGTTGGTGGGTGCCACTGGGATCCTGCTAATGCTTCTCTATGGAAAAGGGTCACAAAGTTATCCTTGTGTATTTATGCTGATCCATGTAGTGTGGTATGCTGTTCTGAGCACCTGGATGGGGTGTGCTCTCTTTCCTAACGAAGGGAGAAGCCAGCAGGGAGAAGACACTGGTGAGTGGGTGGTTCCATGCTGGGCAGAGCTGTGGCCATGGGCATTGGGAGCCACTTTCCTTGTGGCTCCTCTGTGCTGGATGCCTGCTTCACAGGTTGCTCGTCTTCAGAGCTTTTTGGGGATAGATGGCTGCTGTGAGCAAGAGGAGTAGGGATGTCACATGTTCAGGGTGATTACAGCGTGCAGAGCTTGAAGATTGCTCAGCAAGCACTGTTAGCAGGCAAGGGGTTTGCACCAGGGTCCCGTGCCATGTGTCTGTCTAGTTGTGCGTCCCTGTAGAGAACATGGTGCAGATGCCAAAGGCAGAAGAGGAGTGGTTGCATCCGCTGAGTCAGCCCCCCCTGCCACATCATGCGCTGGAGGAAGTCTGTCTCCACACCAGTGCTGCTGTGCACACCCATGTGCCAGGCTGGAGGGATGTGCCAGCACTCAAGTTTGGGCTGAAGGGTTTCCAGACTGCCAAGCCTGGGAAACAGTGGGCAAACTCTGGGACATGCCTATGGGCTCTGTGGTTGAGACCATAAAGGGCTTGAGTAAGGAGCATTTCCCACCATGGACCAGGTTCATCCCTGGCTCACTGTCCTGGTGCAGGGGCTGTGCAGGCGGGGTATGTGCAGCCCCACAGTGCCTCGGAGGCTGCCACCACCACGGTCTCTGGCCAACCAGTGTGGCAGGGGCGTGGTGCCGATGGGTGAGCTGGGAGCAGGCTCCTGTGGGCATCACTGCCTGCGCTGCCCCTTGCAGTGTCAGTCCTGCTGCCTGCAGGATGCTGAGCTTCACATTTCTCTTCTCTTGCAGGGCTTTTGATCAGCTGAGCTTCACCAAGGAAAGGACAAGATGTTGGGGGAAAAAATGACCAGTTTTGGGAAGAAGCTGATCCGCCGGCGCATGGTGGACCTGAGCTCCAATGACACACATTTTGCTCGCTGCCTGTCCACACTGGACCTTGTATCCCTTGGTGTGGGCAGCACGCTAGGGGCTGGTGTGTACGTGATGGCCGGGGAGGTAGCCAAGGAGACGGCTGGTCCCTCCATTGTCCTCTGCTTCCTGGTGGCTGCTTTCTCATCGGTACTGGCTGGATTCTGCTATGCAGAGTTTGGGGCCCGTGTCCCCAAGGCCGGCTCTGCCTACCTCTACAGCTACGTTACCGTTGGTGAGATCTGGGCTTTTATAGCCGGGTGGAACCTCATTCTCTCCTATGTGATAGGTACGAGGCCTGGCAGCGTGGGGGGCTTCTGCGGGCAGCGTGTGGTGCTGTGGGGTCAGGGTGTGGGGTGGGATCAGTGGGGAGATGGGTACTCAGGTGCAGGTGGCTGGTGCCAGTCTGCCCTGGGCTCGGACTAATGCACAGATTTGTCGTCGACCAGGTACGGCCAGTGTGGCTCGAGCCTGGAGTGCAGCATTTGACAACATCATCGGCAACCACATCTCCACCTTCTTTGCCAACAAGACCGCAATGCACCTGCCGGGAGTGCTGGCTGAGCGTCCAGACTTCTTTGCTGTAATCCTGATTTCGCTGCTTACTTGTGAGTGTGCAGGAGTGGCTCTATGGTACCATGGGTGATGGCATGGGAGCCTGACGGGTCCCCACTCACTTCTTTTGTCGCCACAGTACTGCTGGCCTTTGGTGTCAGCGAATCTGCCCTCGTGAACAAAATCTTCACGGCGGTGAACCTGTTGGTGTTGAGCTTTGTCATCATTGCTGGCTTCATCAAGGGCGACATCAAGAACTGGCAGCTTTCAGAGGAGAACTGTGTCAACCTCTCGCAGTCAGACTCACCGGAGGACATGTAAGTAGAGCAGCCATGCGAGGCCAGGGTCTGGCACAGCGCAGGCATAGGCCCTGTTGTCCCTGCACCCCATGGCAGCTGCTCTCCTCCCTTTTTTCTAGGAAAAAAGTTTGTGGCTCTGGTGGGTTTGTCCCCTTTGGATTGGAAGGGATCCTGACCGGCGCTGCCACTTGTTTCTACGCCTTCGTGGGCTTTGACTGCATTGCCACCACAGGTACTGCCTTGGGTGAGGGTGGCGTGGGCATTTCCTCTGCACAACCAGCAGCTGGCTGGGAGCTGACGGGGAGGATGCTCCGTGGTGTGGGAAAACAGCTGGTCTCACCGCTCCTGGGAGGTTTCCCTATGGAGTCTGTGTCTTCAGCTGGGCCAGACAAAAGGGCTCAGAGCCTTCCCTGCCCCAGGAAAAGTGGCTGATTATACCACATGGTGGGAGCAGGGCTGCACCCTGCCTGCGCAGGCAGCTCCCAGAGCAGCGGGGAGCCTTTTGACTGCTGAGCCAAGGCTGCGACAGCGCTGAGAATTGCTGGTGTCTCCTAGTTATTTCCCAGCCTCAAGCAGCCTTTTTCTAAATGACTGGCTTCATGCAAAACTGCTGCTTCCTGGAGCACAGGCAGCTCTCTTAATTTCCTCTCATTACCCCAGAAATCTACTTAGTGGGTGGCTGGTACAGTCTGTTCTGCCTGACCTCCCTGCCTGTGCCACCCTGCCTCCAGGGGCTGCCCAGCAGCCTCCTCCTTTCCCACTGCCAAGCCCCTTGCTGGGAGCGTGGTGCAGCACACCTTTGCAAAGCCGAGGTGCACTGAAGACCTCCATTCAAAGAAGACCTCCATTCAACAGGCTCAGTGGGGAGAGAGAGCTGCTGGTGGGGGAGGGCTGGCATGGCCAGGGGGGCTGCAAGCCCAGGTTGCCAGGCAACTTCATCCCTTCTGCCAGTGCAGCAGCATGGCCAGGGACCTCTCTTCTGCAACAGCCCCTGCTTGCTGCCCCGCCGTCCTGTGCTGTCATGGAAAGTCCCTACTCTGGCTCATCCCCTGGGAGTACTTGCCCCCATGCTGATGTGGTGGAGTGGGGCACATGTGGCCTCTTGCGTTTGCACAGGGGAGGAAGCCAGGAACCCACAGCGCTCGATCCCCATTGGCATCATTGTGTCCCTCTTCATCTGCTTTGTGGCTTATTTTGGGGTCTCTGCGTCCCTGACTCTGATGGTGCCCTACTTCCTCCTGAACAAGAACAGCCCTCTGCCTGAGGCTTTCAAGGCGGTTGGCTGGGAGCCCGCCCGCTACGCCGTCGCCGTTGGCTCACTCTGCGCCCTCTCCACCAGGTAGGACTGGCTCTAGTGCTGGCGCTGCTTGGCACAGCACAGGGATCGGCAGAATTCATCCTGGCCGGGCTGGGGATTTGCACTGTCCGGCTGCTATCCTGCTCCTAGCACCGAGCTGGTCCCTTCCCCTTCTGGGTGGTAGATGTGGACAGCATGCCTAATCTCTCTCCACAACAGCTTGCTGGGCTCCATGTTTCCCATGCCCCGAGTGATCCATGCCATGGCAGAGGACGGGCTGCTCTTCAAGTTCCTCTCCCGGATCCACAGTCGCACAAAGACCCCTGTGATAGCCACCATCACCTCGGGGCTCTTTGCAGGTAAGGCTCCTGGCCACCTCCTCATGCCCAGCCCTGTGGTGGTCTGGAGCTGTGCTCATGCTGCGTGTCCTCCTTGCAGCGGTGTTGGCCTTCCTGCTGGACCTGAAGGACCTGGTGGACCTCATGTCGATCGGCACGCTGCTGGCCTACTCCCTGGTGGCAGTGTGCGTGCTCATCCTCCGGTGGGTGACTCCTCGTGTTCAGTGGTGCCCAGGGTGGATGTTCCTTACGTCGTCCTGGGGGCTTGTAGCCACAGCTTTTTTCCGGGGGCGTGCAGCCTGGGGAAGTGTCAAGCCCCCAAGATGGAGGCTGCTGACCAGAACCTGTGTATGTCTCTGGGCATATCCTTGGAGTGGCTGTCACGGGGCTGCTGCCGGAGCAGCAGGGATATGAGGGTGCTGCCCACTGTTCCCTTGGGCTAGGAAGTTTCTTCGGCTCTGCTGCAAGCTTGTCTTACCTGCTCAGGTACCAGCCCAGACAGCTGAACTCCCCGCAGGCCATGGAAATGCTGGAGCTGAATGGGAACGAGGAGGAGAGAGCGATCATGAACCCGACCATCGCTGCTGCCAGTGCCCAGCACAAAGAGACGTTGTCCCTGGCGATGCTGTTCCAGCCGCCTGGGGACACCCCCACTGTGCTCTCAGGGCGCATTGTTTATTTCTGCGTGGCGGTCATTGGTGAGTGAGAGGGAACTGGTGGCTGGTGTCCCCTCCTGCCAGGGGGTGGAGTGTTTTGGCGTGCTTCTGCAGAGCTGGGAAGGGATGGAGAGCGTGCCAGGCAGAGGAGAGTGGCCAGGCAGTGCAGGTTGCCAGGTGCTGTTGGCAGTGCCAGCAGGCGCTGAACCCTGAGCAGGGTGCCAAGTGCTGGGTACAGCTGTGGTTTGGGGTGCACAGGCGTTGTTGGGGGACATGGGTGCTAAGCCAGGGATGTGCAGGTGGTCATGGGAGATCCCTGTGATGAGCCTGACCCATGCTGGCCACCAGCAAGGGCAGTCCCCAGCCCCTTGAGAGTGCTTGGGCTCGGCCAGCGAGGTTTGATCCGTCTATCAATGGCTCCATTGTAGAGCCAGAAGGGGGTGGCTCAGCCAGGTCTGGGTAAGCGTCAGAGCTGGGTCCAAGCCCAGCCAAGTGCAGGCTCCCTGCAGCTTGCTGGTCTGGGAAGTGCCTCCAGCAGAGCACTTTCTGGAGGCTTTGGGGTGGGTGTTGGAGACAGCGGGTGCTGGACCTGACCGAGAGGAGTGGGTGCCTCAGCCCAGCTGTTGGTGAGGCTCAGGGCCCCGGGGAGGCCGTGTGCTGTGCAGTCCCCTGACCACCCCCTCTCTTGCAGCCGCACTGATCACAGTCATCTGCGTGGTCCTGACCCTGAATATGGCCGCACTGAAGGAGGCCAATGTGGGCTCTGTTGTGGCTCTGGTGCTGCTCCTCGTGGCTCTGCTCATTCTCACCATCATCATTTGGAGGCAGCCGCAGAGCAACGCACGGTTAAACTTCAAAGTGAGTGCAGCCCCCTGCATCGTGGTGTCTGCACCCCCATGGACTCCATCAGGACCTGGGCATTCCAGGGTCTGCCAGGGCTTGCTGCCAGGCAGTCACCAGGAAAGCCCAGAGCCCTGAAACACGTCTCTTTGAGGTTCAATCCTCAGTGTGGAAGTGCCCGGGTGCTCTGGGCTGTGGCAGGGAGGGGGTCCCTCTGTTGGCCACGAGCACAGCCTGGTCCCTCAAGGCACAGCTGACACAGGACTTCCTGTCCCTTGCAGGTACCTTTCCTCCCACTCCTGCCAATCTTCAGCATCTTCATTAACATCCTGCTGATGGTACAGCTGAGTCCCGGCACCTGGGTGCGGTTTGCCGTCTGTATGGTTGGGGGTAGGTGTCCTGTGGTGGGGAGTGCAGTGCCCACAGGTCTCTTCTGGGGGGCTGTTGGTGTTGACAGCCCACCATTGCACATTTCATTATGGAAACTGTCCTGCAGGTTTTATTATTTACTTCACCTATGGGATTTGGAACAGCGTGGAAGGGAAAAACACAGAAAAAGCCTGTGTCACAGTAGAAAAGCCTCTGCACCATCCTGGACTGGACCTCAGCCCTGGGGCTGCTGCAGTCTGAGGGGCTGGGCACCAGCACTCCGTGGGCCTCTTTGCCACTTCGGGACAAGATCATGATCCACAGAGTACATCCATCCCCTCTCCTGCAGAGACTGAGTCCCAGAGTGGAGTGCTAAGGCCTGAACAACAGACCCTGAGCCAAAGCTGACCCAGGATGAACATTCCAACGAAATGTATGTTTCCACTCGTTAACGAAGTATTGTTATATATGTTTATTTATTGGCAAAACATGTTCACCTTTCCATATCTATTAACAGGATAAGGCCACATCTGGCCTAATTAGGGGGTGTAGGATCAAGGACAATTCCCTTGGATCTTCCTTGAGCCCTGGCCAGGCTTTGGGAGAAAGCTGGCAGGAAAATGAAATTAGAAATTATGTCAGCTTGTTTGTTTAGCAGTGTAAAAACGGGGCCACTGTCAGAGCAAAGTGGGGGAGCCTCGTGGCCTGCAAAGGTGGAGGAGTTCCCAGCTACTGGCGTGGTTCTCCAGTCCTTGGCTGTGCCAGCTTCCCCCCACAGCTGGTGCCTCTTGGACTTGGATGTTGTATCTTTATTGGGGTAAGTGGTGATGTATCTTTCTTAATCACTGTAGGCATTCTTTCCTAGTAATGATTAGCATTGCTCAGCTTATCCCTTTGTGATTCTTTGCTAATGGTTAGCTGCATTGCTTAGCTTACCCTTTCGTGATTCTTTGCAGTTTTACATCGTAGTAAATGCCACTGTTCCTTAAGTTGGTGTCGATGTCTGTGTCTGTGTCTCTGGCCCTACCCACCAGCAAAACAAAATTGGGGTAGTCAGCCGGGTCAGAACACACTTGCTTTTTAAATCTAAATGTAAGGAATCAGTCCCGTCCAAAATTCCCAGATGGGAAGACCTTCCATATAGTTCACTGGCCCTCAAGTGGGCTAAGGTTGGAGGACCATGTGAGCAATGGGGAAGTCAGTTAAAAGGAGCTGAACTGCTGGATGTATTGAAATGCATCCAAAAGTCGCATACTGAAAAAGGAAAAGAACTTATGGGTTTGGGAAGGCAAGGATGGATTTTGTTAACAGTATATCAAACAAAACACCAACCGAAGGAACAGTTATTGAAATGCTCTAACATGGAGCGACAGATGTGTAAGTTGCAGAATCAAATTGTAATGCTAAAGTGCCAAAATAAGCTGCTTGCTGATAAGTTGGACACTTACCAGACTGTAGCTGAGAAGGCTGCAGTTGGAGTAGCTCAGTATAAGGAAAGGAGGGGGCAAGAGAATCACAAGAAAATGCATGCAGTGATTGCAGAGGCAGGTGTGCTGTGGGATCCTGAGAAATAGAATGGAGATAGTTGGGATTCTCTGGATTCTGATAAGTTTGGTTCCCCAGATGAATTTGTAGATGTGAGACCAGCATGGAGACGAAAGGTGGAATTAGATGCTAATGGTCAGCAGGTCGGGGGGGATACTCATAGAGGATTATACTCAGCATGAAGTAAATGAAATATTTGAACAGTTTGAGCAAAGACCAGGGGAACCCCTCTTCTCTTGGATGGTGTGCTTGCGTGACCAGGGAGCATCAGGGATAACCCTAGACTTGGGGGCTCTAAGAAGTTTTTAGTTTTGAGCTTGGATTCTTTTGTGCAGGATGCATTTCGGAATAACATTCATGAGACTAATCTGTTAGCTTTGGCTGCTTTGGATGTAATACTAAATACCCTACAGAAAATGATTGGCCAGGATCTGAAAGTCAGAGGTATACTTTGTGAGATTGTATATGATGAGATGCATGAGAACCTCTTGTGATTTTTTATTTGTAGAGAACATTACTGAAGACACAAGTAGTCACTCCAATATTTGTGCTTGTAACTTTAGCACAAATGCGGGATTTTAGTTATTTATTTTTAGTTTATATTTTTTTAATTAAATTTTTTAGTTTTTTACTTCCTGTTATATCCTGTCAATTTTTGGAATCCAACTATACCCTGATTCAAGACTTGCAGCCTACTCCCGTTGCTATGAACTGGTAAAGGAACTGTTACAACACACAGACCTGAGGTACTTGCTGAAACCAGCACAACAGAATGGACAAAAGAGTTTGATTGCTGTCCATCATGGCATGGCAGAAATACATCGTGTGACGGAGCGGGTGAAGAAAGGTGGAGAACACTGATGCTGGGACACTCTTTTTGGATGGGTGCCTACAGCCACCAGAATTCTCAACCGAGTGCTTCACCCTGTTGTCATTTTATTGATGCTAATCCTTTTGATTTTTGTTCTAATAATTGCATTGTATGTTAAGGTGTGGGTGATTATGAAACAATTAGCTTACCAACTACCTCCACTGACAGTAGACAATCCATGTGGTACCAAAGCATTAAATATTCTCAAGCTCTACTTGGATACTGTGAATTTTGAGTGACTATAGTCACAGGGTGTGTTATGTGGGAAAACGACTGGGAACTCTGTGGACAGGTAACTGGGGGGTACAATTAGAGGAAACTGAGGAGTTAAAACAGTATGGAAATTATAGGGTATGTGTTACACTGTTCCTTAAGTTGGTGTCTGTGTCTCTGACCCTACCCCCCGGCAAAACACAGGACTGCAGAGCTGGGTCCTGTGCTGCCTCTTCCCCTCACAGGGAAGTCCCCTGGCTGGATGGGAGTGCTGGTGGCCTCCTCCAGTCCTGCAGAGGGGCAGTGATACCAGCACAGCCCTCCCACCATGAAAATTGCTTTTCCCATGCCGCCTGTGATGGTGCAGCGGTACTCATTCCATCTGTCGTGTGGCTGTGTTCACCACCTCCTCCCTGCTTCCCAGGTGCCAGACACGTACATGGCAGCCATGGCTGGAGCTCTGCAGGAAGGCTTAATATGACTTGTTCTGGTACTCATGGCACTGCCGGCAGACTGGTGCTGCCCTGACCATGCTGCTTGGTTTAAATATCCTGCTCAAGTGTCTGTGAGATGTCCTCAATGTAGCAGTACTTGTGTCCAACCTCATCTGCCTTTCTATAATTTTAAAGCCAGTTTTTAAATCTATTAAATTAAGTGGTTTTTAAGAGCTTTACTCTGTTGGTCTTGCTTCATTTCCTGTTAATGCCCTGTGGTCATGGGCCCCTGGGCAGGACCCTGCAGGCCACGAGGCTGGGTGCCAGGCTGGTGCCAGTGCAGAACAGTGCTTGGTCCCAGCTGGCTGTGCTGGGTGACATCCCTGCCCAAAACCTGCCAGATGGAGCCACCAGTCCTTGCACTGTCCCCTGGGACAGTGAGCCTGTGAGCCAGGAGCTGTGAAGCAGTGCTTCAAACCAGCTCCAGCCAGTGCTGCTGGTACCTGGGCAGGGCAGGACAGCAGCCTGTCAGGGCCCTGTGCTGGGAGGGATTGTGTCACCAGGTCCCAGAGCAGTGGATACAGTAAAGGCCTTGGAAATGATACCTCCTGGAGGTGCCAGCAATGGCCTGCAGAGGAAGCCTGACAGAAGCTGGGCTGCATCCATGCCAGATGATGGTTTTCCAGATTTTGATCTGGTCTAAATCAGACCTGACATTATTATCCAAAATAAACTAATTTAAGGCAGATGGACTGTGCTTGGTTTTGGCATCTCTCGCTCTTTATTGGCAGTGGTGCAGGGTCACTGCATGGTCAGTGGCGAGGGACCCGCACCATCAGCTCTGCTTGGCCCCTGGACTGGAGCTTTGAGCCCTGCCCTGGGGCTGTGGCTCCTGCTCTGGCCCCAGGCCAGGCACTGACTGCCCAGTGTCCCGTGCTGGGGTGCCCTGCCAGAGCCTCAGGCTCCAGCACTTGAGCACAGGGGACACCTTGGGTGCTCCCAGCCCTCCTAGTCAGGCTGGTGCCTCAGTGTGCCATGCTGGTTTCACCACCCCACCTCGTGAGTATTTTCTGGCCAGGGGCAGCACGTGGGTCTCTGCTGAGCCCTGAGCCTGCAGTTGTCCCTGTGCACCCAGTTTTGGGTGCTGTTACCCAAGGCTAGGGGGCAGTGGGCCTGTGACACAGCTGCAGCTGTCACTCTGTCTTGGCACTGCTGCAGCCTCCTGTGCCTTTGTTTGTGCCTGTGTCCCCCATACACGTGTGCACGTCCATGCCCGTGTCTGTTTGTGGGTCTGTTTGTGCCCATGGGCACATCCATGCCTGGTTACAGGCCATCCCACTGAGCTCTGCCATCACATCCCAGGCATCCATTGGGACTGGCAGAGCTCTGCACATGGAGCAGGGCTCTGGAAGCTCTGGACAGCTCCCACCATGGCAGCTCAGCAGGGAAAGCAGCTGTCTGGCAGCCACCAGTCTGTGGTGGTGTGGTGGGTTGGGGAGTCAGTGCCACACAGCCATGGGTGCAGCAGCCCTGTTCACCCTCCTGCCCTTGGCTACCAGCCTGTAGAGACTCCCCCAGCTCTGCACACCCACTCTGGGGGATCCCTGTCTCCCTCTCCATGCAGGCCAGCAGGGATGGCACCACATCCTCTGCTGGGCAGCACCTCTGCCTTTCCCAGGCCATGCTGCTGTTACTGCACATCTTAGGACATCAGTTGGTGGGTGAACAACACCCAGCCAGAGCCTCAGTGTGTGTGTTGTCTACACAAAGCATCTGTTCCCACTGCTGTACCCGGTGCCCCAGCAGCCTGCTCTGATAGCAGCCCAGGGCTCCATCCTGCAGAGGGGCTGGGAGAGAAGCATGTTCCTGGTGAAGCCTGTCAGGTGCTGGGGGTATAGGGTGGGCTTCCCCTCCTGTACCAGTCTGGAAGGGGCCGTTTTGTGGTTTGAGAAAATCAGCAAAAAGCAGAGCCTGGCTTTGCTGTTGAGAGGCCTGTGATAACCCACCCTTATAGGGAAGGAAGCATCCGGCCCCAACAGAGCTGCATGCGGTTTGCCCTGACAGATGGGGCCTTTTCTCCCAAGGCTTGATTTGTGATTTCCTTGTTGCTATTCCCCCCTGGATTGAAAGGGGAGCTGGAGAGCGAGCAGGCAGGTGGTTGGGATGGCATTGCAGTGGAGGCCTGGCTGTGGCCACCGGCTGGTGACAATGTGCTCTGGGGTCATGCCAGGGAGGCAGTGCTGGTGTTGAGAGTGCAGAGGGTGGGTGACTCTCAGCCTCCCTCCCCTCCAGCTCTACCACATGCCATGGCATTCATAACTTCATATCCAGCTGCCTTTGGGGCACATGGGCCTTTCCTGGTGGAGCCTTTGGAGCAGCTCTCTGGACACCAGCTGCTTGCTACCTCCAGGGGGTTTGCTGAGAGGCCGTGAGTGTGACCATGCAGGCTGGGGGCAGGATGGAGATGGGGGGCTGTGCTGCTGAGCCTTTGGAGGAAGAGCTGCAGCTGCAGAGCCTGCCCCTGCACTGCTCCCTGGCCAGAACAGGCCCTGGCAGGCAGAGATGTAGCGGCAGATTAAATTTTGATCTGCTTGAGAATTTAAATAGGCTGGCAAGTCTGCTCTGCTCTGTAACACCAAATGCTTCAATGTGAGGAGTTAATGTGCCACCTTCTTCCCTGTAAAACCAGGGAGCACTGTCAGATCCCCTTCCCCTTCAGTGGTGGCTGCTGAGTGGGACAAATCCATCAGCAGGGCTCAAGTCCTGGAATCTAGGGAATTGACTCCAGGCAGATGGGATCACTGGTGTAACAGAGCAAACTGATATCAGCTCCTGATATTTCTGGGTTGTGCTGTAAGCCCCCACAGTCCAGAAGAGCTCCAGGAGATCAAAGCCGGTGATGGGTGAGATTCTTATCACTCCTTACTCACCTGGCTCCAGGCAGGCCCCAACCCTTCTGTTCTCTGTGGTGAGCTTAAACATACATGACCCAGTAGCTGTGAGGAGCCTGTGTGCATCCAGTAATCCTCTTGGCCCTGAGCTGTGGCAGGCAGCCAGCTCTCTAATCACACAGGCTTAATGCTTGCCTCGCTTTGCCTTTGCAGGTCTGGCATGATGACTTGCTGCCAGGTGGTTGCTCTTCTCTTGCTCTCCTTTCTTCCCAGTGCTGCAGCTGGTGCCCTGGTTCCCGCTTTTTTCCCCCAGTCCACACTGCAGCTAGCCAAAGGCTGGCTCCAGTCACAGACTGTCCTGGAGCTGACGACTAGCCAAAGGGTGGCTCCTGTCACAGTCTCTCCTGGAGCTGACAATGTGCTGTGACGATGCCTGCACCTGGTAGGATGTCACCCCGGTGCTTCAGAGGAGCACCCTCTTATGAGACAGTTGTATCCCAATGGCACCCACCCCCTCACCATGGTGGAAGTGAGTGGGTGAGTGACTGGTGTGGAGAGGAGATGGCAGAGGCAGCACTGGCAGTGCAAGTGGCACATTTATGGTGCAGATGGGTAGTCTTCCATCAGCGTGGCTACTTCCTGATGAACTACCCCTTCTCTGCCACCATCAGGATCTCCACAGGCTGCACAGGTGTGCTGGTTTCCCTAACTCATACACACCAGATTTCTTTGCTAATCATAGAGTTTTATGGCTGTTACATCCCCCTGTCTTCCTTAAGCTTTCCCATTTTCCTGCTGTGTTTACCCAGGCAATTATTCCATCTCTAATTCATATTCTCCACATAGGATCTCACACTGATGGTGCTTTGCAAGGCTGGACAGATGACTGCTTGTATTTTTCATTAAGTCAATGTTCTGTTCCATTTCATTGCCTCTCAGGGGCAGCCTGCATCACAGGCTGGTCAATGCTGTCATTGCTTAAACCCACTGAAGAATAAACATGCAGTTCCTTCAAGACCTGTGACAGTTGTACGGGCACAGCAACCTGACTTGCAAAACAAACAGGTAGGAGACATTTTGACAAACTAAATGTAACACCCCTCCTAGCTCAGTTATCAAGACTTCGGGATAATGCGAGTGTTAAACTAATTTAACTGCCTGGTCTGCAGATGGGTGTGCAACAGTTTCTATCATCCTGGATGAGATAATTCATGAAAAATCATAACACATTACTGGGCAGGGAGCAGCTGCTATTGTTTACATAATACAACCCAAGAATTTAACTTGTTCAATGGAATTAACTGCCCTAGCTGAAAGGTTCTTGGGGACAGATCAAAAAGGGTTTACTTCTCTTCTGGTGTCTTGTTTAGACCTAAGAACAGGCTAGGGAGTGCCAGCCATGCTCTTCTTAAAACAGGAAGAAACAAAAGGAAGGGAGTTCTTAGTTCCTTCCTCTCTGAAGTGGCCACTGAGCATTTGTTATGTGGGACAGGTGACAGGACTGGGGTAATTGTAGTTGTTCTTGTTTGGGCCCCTATCTCTACTATCCCCTCATATGCAGTTTGTCCCCAGTCTCAGTTAAGTTATTCTCAGAGGTGGCTTGGGCCCCTGAGTTAACCACAGCCCTCTGGCAGCCCTGAACTGTGGCTTTGCAGGCACATGCCAAGCCCCAGTACAGTGCCAGAAGCTGCTGGTTTTGACTGGGGTAGGCACCTTCTGTCAGTTGGCATGTCAGTTTGCCAGGGCTACTTGCCTGTTCAGGTGTAGTCCCAGGCTATGGGAGGTGATAACCAGCCCAGGCACTTGCCCAAATCCTTCCACACACTCTGCCACCCACGGACCAGCCACCTCAGGGCACATTTCAGTATTGACTCGCCCAAAAATTGTCTTCTCTTACACCAGGATGACACCAGATTACACAGACCCCGTGATATGCCAACAGTGTTAATTAGCAGTATTAAACAGCTCACCTAAGGGTGAGCAGGGACCTTTTGAGCAGGAACAATAAAACCACCCACACCAGGTGGGAGTGGGAACTGAGAACTCCACAAGGCAGCTCCCGAGCAGAGCAAGGCCATCAGTGCCAGGGCAAAGCACAGAGCCATGGTTTGTACCAACATGTTCCCAAAGCCCAGCAAAGTAAAGAGATAAGCAGTGCAGCCCCAACAAACTCTGACCTGACAGGAGCTGCCTGCTTGGTAACTACTATGGCTAAGGCACACTTAGCACAAAACTGCCACTGTCTCAGGCCCCACGCTGGGCACCAACCAGGACTGTGGTGGGCTGACCCTGCCTGGACACCAGGTACCCACCAAGCTGCTCTCTCACTCCCCTCCTCAGTGGGCGGGGACAGGGAGAAAGGAAGATGGGAACGGAATTTGTGGGCCAAGATAAAGGCAGTTTAATAAAGCAAAAGCAAGGCTGCACGTGGAAGCAAAGGAAAACTAAGTATTTATTCTCTACTTCTCACCAGCAGGAGATGTCCGGCCACTTCCTGGGAAGCAGAGCTTCAGTACACAGAGCAGCTGCTCCAGAAGACAGATGTTGTAATAAGGAACGCCCCCCATCTCCTTTCTCTTAGCTATTATTGCTGAGCAGAAACACACGGTCTGGAATATTCCAAGATCTTGCCCCCACCCCAGCCTGCTGGTGAGGTGGGAATTTTAGAGACAGCCTTGAAGCTGTGAGAACATTGCTCAGCAATAGCCAAAACACTGATGTGTTATCAACACCTTCCTAGCTACCAATACAAAACACAGCTCTACGAGGGCTGCTAGGGGTAGAATTACCTTCCTCTCAGCCAGACCCAATACAACTGTTTATTTAAAAAAATTAACAGAAACTTTTACCAAAATCACACCGAACAGCAAGGATCTGAAAAGCCAGGCAGCACTGGGGGCATCACAAAGAGAAATGCTTTGCAGGCCCTGACCAACCCAAGGGCTAGATGTGCAGACAAGCACCTCCAAGTGGATGATAAGACCTTATCCACTTCTCTCATTCAAACAGTAATACTGTTTATTAAGCAGGTGAGGTTGTAAATCAGATATCTCTTGTGCTAAGCTTTTAAAAAAAGTTCCATTTGAAAGCAACCATGGCTGCAGTTGCAGCTTGGAAGGAGCCACCTGCTTAAGTGCAACAAGAAGAGTATGTCATAGCATAAGGTGTGTGTGACATGCTGCATTTCTTCTTGCCCAGAATCCTACAGAGCTGTCCATTTTTTTCCCTTGTTGCCCTGTATCAGCACAGAACATCCTTTCTAGCTCAGAAAGAAGGGAGAATGAACACATGTATATCCACAGTCTAAGGAGGGTCACCTTTTGCTGGAACTTGGATCTCTCTCCGTACCCCGATCCCAAATGCGAGAACAGGGCTAGCTCTGGAAGGACAGAGCCCTCTGCGAGCTGGGACCCACGAGGCAATTAATAGATTGCAGGCTGATGATTTGCCTTCTGCATCTGAATGATCTTGCCAAAGCCACCTCTTCCCACATCGTAGTCTGTCCGATATTCATCTCGCACCTGGGGCACAGCAACAACACACGTATTAGTAGCCTGCACTGCCTGTCTCCTCCTAGGCTCCAGAATCATCATCCCCTCCTTGTTCAGTTGGTGGGGAGCTGAAGTTCAGATCAGAAGCACTTCAACTCGTTTGAGATCTCTTCAAATGATCCACCAAAAAGGTGACAATGGTGGTGAAAATGACAAATAAGGATATATCTGATAGTTGAGATTTTTTCAGGTAAGAAGCAAAGAAGACCCCAAAATATATTAATTTAGCCTTTCAGTCCATCTTTCTGAATTGCCAGGCCTGGCCTCCAGAACATTTTATCCCATCTGAACCTCATCTTTGCCCTTGGGGAAACTGCTGTGTTATGACATTGGCCTGGCAGCCACACTGTTTCCCTCTACTCAAATTCTGGATCATTTCAAGGGTACTAGCTTGGATTAGGGAACATTCTGCTTGCATTGCAGGAAGTTTGGAGTCCTAGACAGAAATGCCCTTAAGTTCTATTTCCAGCTTTTAACACCAGGTATCAATTACCAAAACAACCTGGGAGTGACTAAACTTCATTATCAGCTCTTTACAGCCTGCACATTTTTCTCCACGAGACAAAACCAGCAAATAAGTGGAGTCTTAAAGGATCAAATTCAGGGATGAACTGGCATTGCCTTTACCTGTCCTCCAGTCTTTCCTCTCCCATACTGTCGCCCCTCCTTGAACCCTGCATCCCAGTCTGTGCGGATGATGCGGTCGTCCAGCCGCGTGCCGTTGATGAACCGCATGGCGTGCTCAGCGTCTGCTCTCGTGTAGTACCTGAGGCACTCTGTAAGGACAACTAAGCCTGCTGTTTTGCTGGGTACAGGGAAAATAAAAAAGGGATCTATTTCATTTTAGAAGCAGAACTCCCCGCCCCCCACCGTCCAGCCTTTTCTACTCTTCCCGCTCTTCCCTATGGGATCAAAAACTGCACTCATGTAAATCTAAGCTAAAAGCAGCTAATGCTCAGAAAGGATTCTGCACTTTAATGTTAGTACCTGCATAGACAAGACAATGGAACAAAGACATTAAAGCCTTGCCAAGGGCAAGAAATCAGTAATATGTCTTTTTGTATTATGTAAAACTTGACTGAAATAGAACAAAAGGAGCAGGCTTCACAGGAGAGCTTTGCACAGACAGCTCCTGGCACAACCTGTATGAGCGTGTACCCTCTGCTTGAAAATGCCCCCATGGCTTATCCTGCTACTTCCTTCAGGTGTGCAGTTGAGGTGAGAAAGTACACATGTGCTCTGGACATGGAAAAACATCAGGCTGACAACTGTACAGTTCTCATTTTGGCCCTAAAATCATTAAAGAAATTAATGAATTAAAGGGGCTCTCTGCCACCTCCAGAGAGTACAGCCCTGTTGGCACTTGTCACGTATGGCACCACTATACAATCGGTCTCAGGGTGTGGAGAGGAAGGATGGACGGGATGTGCCTGGTAGGAAGCACTTGGCTATCACCTTTCCAGCAGCAGTACAGATACACTTGCTGTGCAGAGGAACTACAGGTGCCAACCACACGCGTGCTGACAGAAGGCAACCAGAAAGGATACTCTACAAAGCAGAAGCCACAGGGGGTTTTCTTGATCTTGTCCAGACCCATGACAATCCTCTTGACATCTCCGCACTTGGAGAAGAGCTCCTGGATCTGCTCCTCGGTGGTGTAGAACGACAGATTGCCGACATAGAGCGTGGAGGAAATCTTCAGGGATTTCTCCTGCAGCTGCCTGCTACCCTGCGGGCACAGAGGCGCACGTCGCGGGGTCAGCGCGCTCGCCGTCCCGCTCCCACCGCCCCGTGCCCTCCCGATACCCGGCTCCTCGCACGGCCNGAAGTGCTGGTCCCGGTACTGGCTGATCTCGCAGTACGAGTCGCTGTTGAGCCCGCTCAGCGTGGTGTGCAGCAGCCCCGACATCGCGCCCGCCCGGGCCCCGCCACCGGGCCCCGCTGCCGGGATCCTTCCAGAAGCGCCGCGCACCGGACGCGGCCAGCGGCGCGCGAGAGACGCCGCTCCGCCGCGCCTCGCGATTGGCTGCGCCGGCTGTCACTCGGGGCGGGGCGGGACCGCCGGACAGCCAATCGGCTGCGCGGGAGCTCGCCGGGAGCGCCGGGTCGGGGCGCGGGCAGGATGCGCGGCGCGCAGGCGCAGTGCGGGGGCGCTGCTCCCGCGGTTCCGTGGCGCTGGCGGAGCTGTCCCTGAGGGGCCATGGCGGGGC
>VWZT01012377.1:113224-144886 GCA_013397055.1 Pachycephala philippinensis | reverse complement strand
GCCGTGGAAGGTGCTCTCTCTTCCCGATAAGCGCCGTCGCTGGCGGCTGTTGTTGGGCTGTGTGTCACGCCCCGCTGTCCTCCTGTCTTACAGCGCTGGTGCGGGAGCTGCTGAGGGAAGAGGCGCCGTCCCGCATTGCCACCCTCACTGAGGAGCTGTTTCAGGCGGCCGGGAGCATCTCTGAAGAGGATGGGAAGGCGGCGGAGGGAGAGCCCCCCGCTCCCAGCCCGTCTGAAGAAACGGGGGGTGCATGTGCTTCACACCCCATAGCCCTGGCCCAGGTTGGTGCTGCAGCTCCGTAAACACCAGCTGCTGCTGCTTCCCGTCCTTTGCGGTGAAGCTAAACGTGTAGGACTACTGACACGTAAAGAAAAGAGTTCATTTCTTTGTCGTTTACCCCAATAGCGTCAAAGTCCAAAATAAAGTGGGAAATATTATTTTTAAAAGTCAATGCGAAATGATGATCCTAAATGTAAAAGTGTGTGTGTCACTGACTCTGCTCTCATGAGACCCCACCTGGATACTGTGTCCAGGTCTGGGGCACCAACATCAGAAGGATGTGGACCTGCTGGAGGAGGCCGTGAAGATGATTAAAGGTCTGGAGCGCCTCTCCTGGCAAAGAGAGACTGAGTTCAGTCAGAAGACAAGGCTCTGGGGAGACCTTACAGCACCTTCAGTGCCTAAAGGGGTTCCAAGAGAGCTGGAGAGGGACTTAGGACAAGGGCATGAAGTGACAGGAAAAGGGCAAGTGGCTTCACATTGAAAGAAGGTTGATTTAGATTAGATATTAGTAGGATACTGTAAGAGTGGGGAGGCCCTGTCGAATGTTGCCCAGAGCAGCTGTGGCTGCTCCATCCCTGGAAGTGTTCAAGGTCAGGTTGGATGGGGCTTGGGGCAACCTGGGATAGTGAAAGGTGTCCCTGCCCATGGCGGGGGGGTGGAACTGGGTGATCTTTAAGGTCAGTTCCAATCCAAACCATTCTATGATAATAATGGGAAAAGTTAGTGGTTACTGGTTATGTTAAGGTATTTATTATTTCAAGTTACTAGTAGTGTCTAATTGTAATTTCAAGTAAAAATGCAAATAGAGATCACTGATGCATTAAGAGTTTGGTACTGGATCAGAGGAGAGGTCCTCCTCATCCTGTCTGTGGATTCCCATAATGACAGCAGATACCAGAGGAGGAAGAAAACAAGCAAGCATGTAATTTTAACTGCCTGGTAAACCCAGTACTCAGTATTATATTGGAAGTACTCATTTTCAGTCCTTATAAAACTTTATCAGGTGGTTGTTTATAATGTTTGTTTTTTCCTTCTGTTTATTTCTCCTAGAGGAGTACTTAGAAAGTAGTAAACATCTACTTTTAAAGTCCTTTTCGAAAGAGAAATCTGGTGAGTAATACATGAATCTGAAATAAGAAAAAAGACCAGCTGATGTCCAACTTTTTCCTTCAAAATTGTATTTTCAAGAGACATTTAATTAGTAGCAATTATTAGCTAAGGCACACTGATTTTGGAAGTCCTAAATTTGCAGCAAGGAGCAAGATAGGTTAGCAAGTGTCATAACAGAAAGTGTGATTAGTACAGTATGTAAAGAAATACAAGAGCATAAAACTGGTATCTTTCATTTCTTCCTGAATCAGTTGGGCTAAATTATTTTTGAAGAAAGGAGAAATCATTAATTTTTAATCTGGCCACTTCAATAAGAGGGGCTATGAACTCTCTCCTAGATAGGCAAGAATGTATTTGTAGGCAGGATCTATGATGGAAAGTAGACTAAAGGGATGGAAAATGCAGCCCCTCAGGGTGGGTTGCTAAAGCAGCTTATTGCCTTTATGTAGTGCTGTATCTTTTCAACAAGAGTGTATAGTCAGTAGCCTTTGTTCTTTGTTTGCTAGCATCAAAAGTTTCCCAGTGTAGGTATTTAAAGTAATTAACCTACTTAGTGTTCTTTTTGATGTGCAAAAGAGGTGAAGCCTTACTACAGATAAGTTCTCAAACATGATAAGATTCTAAGAGTTCTTTTCCAACCCCTTCAGCTTTTAGGTGAAGAAATGCTGTATGGTCCATTCAGCATGCCTGTTTTCGGGTCACTGTCCAACATGTCCCTGTGGGATCTTGTGAGAGTTTTATGGAGAACTCATGCCTTTGATTCTGGTGTAAAAGGGAATTGCACAAACATGTGGAGAGGCCATTTCTGTGAAACACATGAAAGATGCTTCTTTTTTCAGTAGTAAATTTCAATGGGATCCACATCCAGGACAAAATTGAATTGAATGGAATTCTCCTCTTCAGGTTGAAGAGAGTGCAATCAACTTGTGGAACTGGACTGTGACCAAACACACGGGTGCTGTTATCAGTGATGAGCAAAGAGCCAAATGTACGTATGTTCTGTACCTTCCTCAATGTGTTCTGTGTGCCATAGCATGGAAATTAAACACTCTCTGCTGACAGGCACATAAGTAGTGCTGTAGATTTGTTTGGGTCTTTGCAGATAAGGGGTAGAAAGAGAAAAATATACAGCTAGGCTTGTATAAACAGTTCAAGAAGAAGCAGCCTGGTGTAATAGTTATCTTCTCGTGACACAGAATCAGTGTAGGCATTCTTATCACTCCCCCTTTCCATGCCAGAACATCAGTAAAGAGGTGATGTGACCAAAGGAAGCTGTGATTTTGCCTTCTGATACTGTGGTTCTAATCTAAAAATGTATGGAAATAAAATAGATGTAAATTTTAGACTGTTGGTCGCTTAATTTATATCAAGTGAGATAGTTACATTAAGAGAACAATCTCATCCATGTTTACATACAGAAACATTCTAAGTCCTCTTTTTACTGACCTGTTTTAACCAGGTGCACAGCTGGCGGGTTCTCTTGGGCCAGGAGCAGGGCTGGGGGAAAGCAGAAGTGAACTTTTGGTCTTTTCCTTCAAGGTGTTCTTTCTGTGGTTCTGTGGGATTGCAGTGTCAGGCCTACATTCTTGTCTTGAGGGATTATAGTCAAAATTATGCATCATGTGCATCATATAAATTATATCAGGTAAAGGGAAAAGGGTAAGTTGACACGAAATAGAGCGTGATGTTCTCAGATCACAGCTGAAGGGCCAGGGAGAGGCTGTTTTAAATATGTTAAGTGGTGTCTTTTCCATCCCTGATGTCTAAGGAAGGCCTGAAAATATTTTTGCTTTTTACTTTGAAACTGTAAAGATTATTAAACTTCATTTCCTTATTTTGCTGAAGGCTATTTTGGGGCTCTCAAGACATGTTACTGTAAGCACCTGCAATGTAATTAAGTCTTTGAATACCATGTATTTTACTTAAACTCTCTCTAAATTGTTTAATAGGTATTTTAATGAGAATATATATTTTTTTTTTTTCTTACTGCCTGAAAAGCAGTTTTAAGCGTCTTGGCTAAAATTCAGATTTTTCCCTCTTGTGATTTAAAATGCCAAACAGTCTTTCAGATATGGCAGGGCCTGACTTTCTGTAAAAAAAATTAAGAAGTGGAGAAAAGGAAACTTCTGAATGCCTGCACTGTTTTCTTGCAGTACGGTTTGTTGCCTGCAGACTGATTTGCCTTTGTGAAGGCAGCGATCCTCCGGAGGGAACTATTCGAAGACAGATTTTGGTAAGGCTAATTGTGGGTGAGTAATGAAATACAGTTGATCCCCCAGGGAAGTCTTCAAATCTTATTACATTTGCTTTGGAAAGGGAGTGGAATATACGTCTAGTTCTGGAAGGATAGCTGGTGTTTTGGCAGGATTATTGCTGACTCTCTCTTCTCATCACATAAGGAAAGATAAGATTGATGATCCCGATTTTTCCCTTTTAAGAAAACAAAGTACATGCTGAAGTGGGACCTTTATTTTACAGGGATACCTTGCTGAGCCATTGGAGTTAGGAATGTCTGGACAGTGTGGTTAGCATCATATCTTCTCATGGGGTAAAATAGGAGCAGTGCATTCATTTATTTCAGTATCTTATAATACTGTCTAGTAGGCCACCATAAGTCTTATGCTGCATCTGAGTGTTCAGGGCTTCATTCAGAAGTGAGAGTTGCTGGTCAGAAATTGCAGAGCTGAAACACCCTTGTCCTGTGTTAGATAGGTGCGACAATGAGATGAGATCTTACGTTGCCTTTCTTGAAAGTGACTGTATTTTCACAAAAGATTTACCATTTCCTCCTTCAGATGTCTATGAAAACTGGGAAAGGATGGATAGATATTGGAAAAGCTGGTCTTGCAGATGGATTTCTAGAGAATGCCATGAATGTAAGCTCTTTTCCAGTTTTGATTTATTACATACACACCTATTTGTAATTTCCAAGGGTGATGCCTGCACTTTGTTTTCCAGAGTGTAGAAAAGCTGTATGCAAAGTTACGGAAGGGCAGCGAGGGTGAAGCAGATATTCAAGTGCACAGAGCTGATGTGGAGAAGAGCCTTTTCAAAGTACTCTCTTACCAAGCTGAATCAGTATGTGTTCTCAGTTTTCCTTACAAGTCACTAGACGTATAGAGGGAAACTCTGACCCAGTTATTAGATACCTGAATGCTTGGCATTGAGAACTTGCTGAGGGATAGATTTCCTTCACTTAGATGTAAGATAGCAGATCTCGTGTTTGCGTTTGGTGTTGCAATAATTTAATGATTTTTAATTTCCCTCATTTATCAGAGTCATTATTGCAGTGGTGTTTATATCTTCTAGTTCAGATTTGTTGCTTTATGATTTGGCTAGCATGGCTGTTTATAAAATAAACAGCTGCCTGTTATGAATCATAAATGGGTCAGTTCCAACAGTGTCCTGTACTTGACTGGAGAACAAGACAAATAATGTATGTAACTGAGAAATTCTAAGTTTTGAGAGGAATTGTTTTGCCTGACTGAAGTGTCTGAGAACTCTATCAATCCTCCGGAGTATTACAGACATAGGAGTGCAAATACAAAGAATGTAGTTTCCTGCATTTGTTGATCACATCACTGACCTCGGTATCTAAAAGGGAAGTGCTATCTCCAGAATTCTCAGGAGCTACCCTAAACGGGACAAAGCAATGGCCAGTATTTTTAATTTGATCATGGAGACAAAAGGAGATGTGGTATAAATTTTGCTGAGCTGTTGTATCATCTTAACATGTGAATGATCTTGTCCCATGTCTCGGGCCTTTGCACACTACCTAAGGACTGCAGTGATTTTCTGGATGTCTTTATCATCTGGCAATATGTAGAAATATACAGAATTATTTTAACCCTGTAAGGACAGATACCTAATCCCAAACCTAGCTTTACTGCATATGAAAACCCGAGTCCTATTTTAAAGAATCAGGTTTTTAGTGAATTTTAAAGACCAGTTGCATACTAACAGTTTGTTGGCATGCTCTGCTGCTTTCTCAGGCAGTTGCTCAAGCGGATTTTCAGAAAGCGGTGATGTGCGTGCAGCGCTGCAAAGATATGTTGATGAAATTGCCAAAAGAAGTAAGTGAAATCATCCCTTCTTTATCATTCCAAACTTTGAGAACCTACTTTCCTCTCTATATATTAAGAGATTACATATGCCATATAAAATTTTGAAAAGTACTCTGAACTGAAGATCTCTTCTGCGGTTGGTTGTCTCGTTGAGATTTTGTTGCTAAAAATTTTGCATGGAAACAGCAGAGTTTTTTTTCCAAGTGCACTTTTTTCTTGCTTCTCTTAGATTAGAATTTGAAACAGAATGATAAACTCTTCCTAAACAATGAGAAGACAAATCAGCAAGCAAGGCAAAAAGATTTTTAAATGGAATATACCACATACTCTCTACAGAACCAGCTGCATTTTACATCTTGATCTTGTATATTGCATCTTGTACCCATGTGAACATTTGTCTGGGGACAGATGGGACAAGGCAAGAGCTGAGTTACAAAGATTTGGTATGCAAGCCTATCACTACCATCAGTACTAATCTTCACGAAACTGTAGAGCTGTGAATGGAGGCTTCCCATTGCACTAAAGGGAGGTTTTTGTAGTTCTTGTGTCACAGAAAAAACAAACTATCATATGCAGATTAGCTCTTTGTTTGCAGAGATAAAAGTCTGTTATGTTTTTATCAGAATAAACTTCCTGACATTTATTTTCATTTGCTTACATGTTTTGCCAATATTTAGGAAACATTTTGTTCCTGTCTCTCTGGTACAGGTAATAAAATTCAAAGGGGCAGATGCAAATTCTGAAAGGAAAATATGGGAAATATGATTGGAGTTTATTTAGGTTTTTAACCAATTAAACTCCAACTG
This sequence comes from Pachycephala philippinensis, assembly GCA_013397055.1. Lineage (NCBI taxonomy): Eukaryota > Metazoa > Chordata > Aves > Passeriformes > Pachycephala > Pachycephala philippinensis. Next base: position 138,624 of record VWZT01012377.1, on the reverse strand, counting down.
ATTTTACATTGCTTTTTGTGATCTGTAGGCCTTGTTCAAGTGCATTTGAGTGACTAAGTCAGTTGCAGGGGTCTAGCTTTGATTTGAATCATAAGAACAGAGCTTCTTGAAAATGTTCCCTGGGATCTTTGCATTCCTGTTCCTCATTTAATTCTAAATTATTTTCATTCTTTCTGCTTGAACTCCTTCATTAAATAACATTAAGCTTCTTGTGATGAAAGCTCTTCACAAACCAGGAGCACTGATGCAGACAAGGTAAAGGTTTCTGATCATGAGAGAGTGATACAATTTACTTCTGATTTAAAGAGTGGCATTTAAAAAACAAGGAAAATAGAAAGAGCTAGTGATTGCTGAGTGAATTCAAAACTTTGGGACTGCTGGGTAGCTCTCAATCCTAAACTCTTCCAGGCTGCCATTGTACCAGAGTGTCCCTGGAGAGTATCACAAGGGGATTGTTGTGTTGTGTTACCAGAGATCAGCTGGAGAGGATTGTGGGTCATCGATAGTCTATGAACTAGTGCTCAGTACAGGAAACTTTCTCTTCTGGAAAGAAAGCATTCACAAATGAACCTGTGAAAAATAAGGTTTCGCATCTGAGAGTGATCTTCTTTGTGTTCGTGCATATACCTAGTCTGTGCTTTTGCCTCTGGATTGCAAGAAAAATAAATTTGAAGCAAGATGTTGTGCAACCTTTCTCGTTTTTGTCTGAGAATTTGAAATCTGCAGTCACTTGCAAAAAGCATCATTTATATTTGGGGAAAAAAAGGTCCTGCAGAGGCAAGATGGTTGTAAATATTGGCAGCCTGCTAGCATATAAAATGACTTTTTTGTCTCTTCTTTGGATGACATATGACAGCTGCAAATAATTTCAAAGGAAAGGCAAGTTGTTATGAACAGATGTTGTCAGGGCTGAATGATAAAGCTCTGAATAACCAAACATTCAAAAGCAGTTTTCTCCTAAAACTTGTAATCCTTTTTTAACCCCAGAGAGACATGCTGGGAAGAAGCCTATCATGGAACAGGTAGAGCCCTCTTCACTTAATAATGTAAAGCTTTTTTGTTATTTAAAAAATTAGGTTATAGTATTAGAGTTTTTGCTCTCAAATTTTATTTTTTATTGTTTAATTTACACAGTTGTAGTGCTCTCTGTGTGATTTATTGAGGAACCCCATGTTCCTCATGTGTTTCAATGTCCTGCTGGTTTTTGTGTCCTAGACTGGTTAATGATACTTCACTTTCCCACTGAATTAATGATTCCATTTTAGTCATCTTCAATATCCCCTTGCAAAAGGCCAGGAGTGATAACAGTGGATATATCTTGAAAGTAAAATGCATTTTAACAAACCTAAGGCTGGAGTGCCACAGCTCTAATGATGTTTTACAAGAACATTATAGAAGCAGGAGTGTTTTATTGCAGACCTGTTACCTGTCAATCCTCTGTTACAATTTTGGAGTGGAAACCTATGAACGGAAGAGGTATGAACAGAGCTCCTTCTGGCTCAGGTAATGTGCAAAAATCAAATAAAACAAACTCCTGCTTTTGGGATGTAAAAATGTGTGTGAAGGAGAGGGGAGGGAGCAAGGGAAAGTAGAGGCCTCATTAAAAATGTGAGAATACAAGGTTTTAGCTGCACCAAATTAGCTGAGCAGATACTTTGTGATGGTTGTACACTATTTCCTAAAATCTGTGTCTGTTTCCCACATGGATTTTCATGCCATTAGAATGAAAGTCATCTTCCAGTGGTTCTTGCCAATTCTCTCCCTAGCACTTCCTCCAAAGGATTAGTTTTCTGAAGAGTCCTTGACTGATGAAAGGCACAAACATCACGGTGAAAAAGGAATGGTTAGAGACTGTTTGGGTAGGATCCAAATAACTATTGTGGTACTACGAAGGGTGAAAAAATGTAGGCTATCAGGAAGAGTATCTTCATGCCATGGTCACAGCCTCAGTGCAGAAAATTTGTGTTTATGTCTTCTTGTTCTTTTAAATTGTTAGAAGAAAATGAAGGGCAACAGATCAAATTCAAAATCATTATGGTCATGTATGTTGTCAAAGAGGATTTGTAGAAATGCTTATAATTAGGTACAGCTGGTGCTTTGATGCTTATTTTATATTTTATTCTTGTGGAAAATGAAATACTGAATCCCGATGACAAAATTTGAGGAGGAAATAAAGCTTTGCAAAGTGTAAATAATAATCTGGAGAAAGAGTGTGGCTCCATCTAGTGGGTTAAGATTTCCCTGGTCTGAGAATATATTAGATTAGAAAACAAGAGCCCAGTTACTGTTTTTCTTTCTAACAGTTCTTCATTCACAGCATTTGTAATCAAATCTGGTTTTGTGGAATTCTCACTGTGTTTTCTCCTGGGTGGTCCTTTGTGCTGCCATTTAACTTTTAGAAGAAGAATGGAGAATCAGGAGTTACGGGTTCTGTCTCTGCTATTGATGTGCTGTGATCTGGAGACCAGTCATGTATAGATTTTGTGTATTACTGTATTATATGTCAGGTGAGATTGGAAACACTTGGTTCTTCCACATCTCTGTGGTTATAATTGATAAAACCTACTGAAATGTTTGGATAGAAGATGTTACAGAATGTGCTGCAACAGGTTGAAGAAAGGGATTGAGTACAGTTTTTAATGTAAGGGTAGAAAGAACCCCAAGTTTTCTGTTCTCTAGTAAAAGTTACTACTGAGATTAGTTTGTGTGATTTATGTGGTTTCTAACTGCTTAGGAAGTGGGAAAGGAATTTTGCACATATCAGAATACTAAATTTATCTCTGTCATCCTGTTGAATTCTAATTTTCATTTATCATTGATAGCCAGAGTTACGACATTGGGAAGATGGACATGAAATATTCTGTTGGCAAAGAAATGCAGGTAAGAAATAGAGAAATCTCTATTTACAAATAGGAGGATTTTGTTGAACTGACTCCAGTGTATTATCTGTCTCTTCTGTGCAAACCTCCCCCGTGATGTCTTGGTCTCTTTTTAGTAGTCTGCTCTGAAGTTTGGCAGAGTTTCAAGTTAGGTTGTTATGAGCATCAGTCACTGATGAGCGCCCATAAATCACATTTGATTCTAGTATTTCACAGAGATCAAAGTGTAGAAAGTAAGTCTGAAGTAGATCCTGAAAGGCCATCTCTTCTTCCATTCCCCTTCTCTTTCAATACATCATCACTTACAGCTGTGTCATTTCTGATAGATGTTTCTCTGTCTCATTCAAAAGTCTATTTATTCTTTTACTTCCGACTGCGGATATGAAGATTTTAATCTCTTCCTCTTTATGTAAATAATTTATGTATTTGAAGTCCATCATCATGTAGGTCTTTGTCCTGTTCTTTCGTTTGTTTGTTTTCCTCTGTGAAGTACCTCCTGTTATTTCAATTTCTTCTTTCATTCTGTTTTTTCCAGTTAACTGATTTTCCTTGCTACCCTTCTGCTTTCCTCTGAATTCTAGTTGAGTCGTGTCCTGTGTGTACTGCATTGCTTCGAGACTGGAGATGTTTCAGAAATGAGCAATCATTTTATATGTCTGATACCAGGCAGGCATTTTTTTGCCCCAAAGAGCTTTTATTTTTAATGACCTTAGAATTTAAGTCTTTTGTGTTCATCTGTATGTTCATTTGTGGCTATTTTTTTTGTTTCCAGGCTAAAGTGCTGCGATTGTTAGCCACGACCTATTTCGAGTGGGATTGCACTCTGTACCTGGACAAGGCATTGAAAGCCATAAGCTTGGCAAATCAGGTAGTCATTTTTGCTCTATTTATAAATTGCAATAGATGAAACGCAAGCATTTATTGACAAGATAATATGGATCACATTAATCACTGGTGTGTTATTATTGACAACAAATAGGGGTGTGTTTGCTTTATGTTTTCGTGCTCCTAAGGATGCTTTGGTGTTCCCTTTTTTTTTTTGTGTAGAGAAATACTTTTTTGCATATAGAAGTAGAGCTGTCCTCCTGCCTCGTATCTGTTAATAGTAAGGTCCTTTGATGATGGTGTGACTAAAATTTCTCTGATGTGTGAGTTGATACAGGCTGGCAGCCGGGACAGCCACAAACCCACAGCAAAAACATAAAGAGTAAAATGATTTCCGTTACCTCATTATCTGGGGATCCCCAAAGCAACACCCAGGCAGAGGCATGTGAGCAGACCTAAGAATGAGGTGTATAAACATACCAGCTGTGCTGAAGGAAGTTCATATACCTCTAAGCAGTCATTACAGAGAGGTCTCTTGATGCTTTACAAATTCTGTTTCCCATAGAGACTTGAATTAATTTTGTGCTTCCATGTATTCAGGTTAGTGTGGAGTAAATGAAATCTGAAAAATTCCTATTTGTCTTTGGTTGATCATTTAGAAAATTTCATTTTATGTTTTGTACAAAACAAGTTTTACGTCTAAAATTTTGTTTTAAATGGAAGCTGAAATTCAGTTTCTGCATGCTGCCTGAATTTACAGACAGATCATGATGCATATGCTCTTGAGCTCGGGATAAAAGACAGAGTATTTTAGTCATGCAAATGACATGCTACTACAGTATCTAAGCCTTTTGTCCTCTTTATTGTTTAGTTTTGCAAAGCTCTTTGAGGCAGAAAGTGTGTTTATCATAATTTTTGATAATGTGCATTTTGATATTGTGTGAGGGTATGGAAAACCAGAAGAAAATGTTTATTCTAGAAACTGAAATATGCAGTTTTAGTGAGAGCTTTAGTATACAGTCTTCATTATTTACAATTGTTCCCATTGCTGTTGCCCCCTAAATTTCTTCTTTTTATAAACTACTTTGAATATGCTTGTATTAATTCTAGATTGATCCAGCCAATTCACACATAGAAAAGCAAGAAATGTTTGTATCCTTCAGTATTGTTCAGCTTCTATTTAAAAGTATCAAAAATGGGCCACAGCAAAATCAGATTTTTACATCTTTTGCTTTCGTTATCCTTGTGGTCTTTTGGCAGTGTAAGAATAAATAAAAAAGATGCGCATTGCGTTTAGGAAGAAATTATTGCATAAGTTGCCTACCACTTGCTTCAGTCATTAAAATGGAACTGATGATTACAGTGGGGAGTATGTGATTTCTTAATATTTGTCTGTATTATGAATATGCTGCACTCTCACAGGATCTGTGTTCTACAAAGAGCTGTCCAAGTAATGTATTGCTTTTCATTGTGCAGGAGAATTTGCATCCAGCAGGGTTTTTCTTGAAAGTTAAAATCCTTCTTAAAAGTGGAGCATCAGATGAAGATATCAATGCAGGTATCACAGCTCGCTCTAGGTTTCACAGTGAGGTCATATTACGCCATATCCAAGGAGACTGCCTGTGCTTTACATAGAAAAACAATAATTTCTTGTGTTTTTGGCAGAATCTGCATTAGCTAAATGTCATTTTGCTTTTGAAGTGTGAGACATTGTACTCAGTGTTCATAGAGGAGTTATCCAGATGCTAATTTAAATAGCCTTGCTGAAAATAGGGAAGGGGGAAGACTCTGAAGCCTGTTAGAATGAAGACAGTGAAAATATAGCAATGCAAAGCTACATTTTATTTAGACACGTGCATAAGGTTACTCAGAAGGGTGAAGGTGCATTGACTCTTACACAGTCAGCACAGAAGAAAGGCTGGTGAAGCATTGCTGTTCTCTGTGTGGGATTTTGCAGATTTTGACCAAGAGACATCAAGTGCTGATCAGTGTGTTGTTATAAACCTGTATTAAAAGAGTTTATTTAAATCAAAGAAACACTTTTCTCCTTATTCCTCACATTTATCACTTGAACAGAACTGATTCTGCTATGAAATGAGAGGTTAAGAAAGTTTTTGGGGAGACTTTAATAGAGAAAGGATAATGAAAGTGTCAGAGAAATTTATTTTCATAAATAATGAAATCTTAAGAAAGAGATGCTTTGTACTCTTCATGGTTGGAAAACATCAGATGTGTAATGAATAATCTGAGAAATGTAGGATGTGATGAGGAATTTCTTGCAGAGAGCTGAGTGGTTTGAATGCTGCCAGACTAGCAGAAATGGTAACTCCACTTCACATTGCTCCTGGGGAATTTCAGCCAGATTTCAAGCAGCCAGTTATTTAAAACTTACAGTTTCAAATAAACATACAGTAGCTGACTTGTGTTCTGCAGTTTGAATTGTGAAACCATAGAGTTGCCTATCAAAACACACTCAGCTATTATTTAGTAACACTAAGCCTTCGGTCAGTTTTTCAAGCAATTTTATTAATGAGTAGATGTCTCTTTTCTTGTATGGCTGGCAGAAAAGTGTGGTGTCCATGCACTGCAATTCTCTGTCTTTTGAATGAAGACTCCTGCTAAGTTTTAAGCATTTTAACTACAATCTTGTATTGCGCACTTGTATCAGCTGCCTTAGAATGCTTCTTTTAACAACTGGTACAGTCATGTCCCTGTGTATTTCTTCTCTGATCTCATCCAAGCTACAGATGTATCAATGTTGTTATTAACCCTTCAGAACAGAGTAACAATTTTAAAACTTTATCTGAGTGGTGTAAAACTGATACCTGCTTATCACTAACAGCTGATGCTAAGGGCACTATGCTGAAGTAGTTCCCCTTGCAATATGATACCACACATAGCCTGAGCACTAACCTCAGTGTTAGCTTGTTCCTGCTGGATAAGGGTGAGACATTTTGATGGAAGGCAGCTTGAGGCAAAAGATTGTTCTACTAATGCCTATGCTGTTCCTGTTTAAAGAAACAGAGGACTAGAAATCCAGGGCTATCAGTCTGTCACCTTTCTGTAGTACTGCATTAACTGTACAGTGAAAGGAAAGTCAAAACACAATAGACATTATTCATCCTTTTGTTGCAGATCTATTGTATGGTTGCTGGGTGTTTTTTTCAGTTTTGTTTCTGTCTTTCAAAGAAGCTGTAAGAGATAAGTGGTAAATTGAGCAATTAAGTGTCTAAGTTGATTATATAATCTCAAATGCTTTGTGTTCTGTCTAGCTCTTGCAGAATTCATGCACCTTGAGATGTCTTTAGACTTCTGTTTGAATACTGCCAAACTGCTGCTGGAGCATGGAAGGTATGAAAGCATCACTGAGTGGGGTAAACACGATGTTTGGAGTTTTTAGGTGTTTATAAGCAAAGAACATCTATTATACAGTGATGCTTTATTTCAAACAAAAGCTCACGGAGGTAAGGTAAACGGTTTGAGAGGGAGCCTGTCTTCTATAGCAAGGAGATACTGATTAGGGCAGCAACAGAACAGGGTGTGAAATAAGTGTAGTGGCAATTTGCAGTGCTGTAGCCCTGCTTTGGAATGATTAAGATTCCTTATGTAGTTTTAATATATGTCTGGAATCATCAGACTGACATCTTTCTTCTAACCAACCATCAGAATGACTTCGGAGTCCTAGAATCATTCTTGGGAAAAACAGTAGAAGGATAACAAGTTACTGCAAAATAATTGAGGCATGGAATTTTACCCTGTTAAGTGCTCCATCATGATTATGTATGTATATGCTTGTATCTTGAAGCAAATGGGAAGAATAAACTCTTATGAATACAGTGGAACAAGCATGTGGTAAGAGGAAGCTGCCATTGAATAGATGAACTGTAACAAATTCATACCTTGATTCATTCTGTCGGTGTGATTGAATGACAAACATGCTGTATGGTGTGAATATGTTAATCTCTAGAATGGAAAATTAACAGCTCTTCTAGTGCAGCCTCTTAAAAATGCATCTCTGTGAATAGGGAATCAGTTGGTTTTGATTTTCTGAAATCTGTTCCTGAGCGATTTGAATCTTCACCTGACCTTGGAAAAATTACCCTGCTCCACATTGAGTTCCTGTTGCAGAATAAGAGGGAGCTGCTCGCTAAGCAAAAGATTGAAGAAGTTATTATAGGTCTGTATCCATCTTTTACTGCTGTTTACTGAAAGCTGGATGTAGCTGGCTAAGGTCTTGCATTCTAATTTTCACTTTTTTGCTTATTCTTGTATTTCTTTCTCTGTGTCTGTTTTCCATTATGTTTCTTTTACTTGGCAACTGTCAACTTCCATATTGAATGACAGTCATGATCAAGCTCAGGGTTAAATTCATTTGCTAGAGCAATTCCTCCTTCCTAGTGTAGACTGTGTGTGACTGATACATGTGGGATTAGAAACATTAACCAGGAGTTCTGTGTAATGTTAATATTTTGTCCATCCAGCCCAATTTATTTTTGTTTGTCAGTATAAGACAGGTTGCATATCCTTGTTTGAGCAGCTGGATAACAGTTTATTTTTCAGGTCTGTTGCCCCTGTAACACTTTTTGACTATCAGATCTGCTGTAAAACAAATCCTATTTCATGTTGCATCTAGCTAGGAGCAAGCGCTACATTTACATTGTTCAAGCATGAAAATATTTTTCTTTTACCCACTGGGTTTTTTTGGATTTTGGTTGGTTGATTGGTTGGTTTGGGTTTTTTTTTTTCATAAACAGGATATGAAACACTGGCTTCAGCTGAAACTATTGCTGTGTCCCTGGTTTTTGTTGCAGGCTATGGGATAGTTCTTAGAGGCTTCTCAGTGTGCTTTGTAAAGTTCTTGTAAAGTGATGATTTGCAGTATCTTTTCAGGTCATTATACTGGGAAACAGCTGTTGCCTGAAGCCTTGAATCAGCTGCACATCATCTTGTGGGACAGAGCTGCCAAACATTATGAGGTTTGGGACCAAATAGTAGTGTTCTTATTTATATCAGTGAAAATGAAAATCTTTTTCTGACCTCTTTGATATGTCTATTTTTGGTTAGAGTGCAAACTGTTACTAAGAGCCTTGTTCCAGCTGGCACTAGTTTTATTTTCATCCATCTGCGTGGTGTTTTCAATTACAAAATCAAGTTTCAGGTAGCCTCATCTTAAGGTTTGTCCATGGGAACAGTTAATGCCAGAATTCCTGCTCCAGCTGGTTCCTATATGGCTATGGGGCTTGTAGGGATTTATCCAAGAGTACTCAAAGAACTGGCAGGTGTCATTGTGAGGCCTCTCAATGATTTTTGAATGGTCTTGGGAATCTGGAGAGGTCTCAGTTGGCTGCAAGCTGGCAAAAGTTATCCCAGTTTTCAAGAATACCCTGGAAACTACAGGCCTGTCAGTCTCACTTCAGTGCCTGGTAAAATTATGGAGATTATTCTGGGAGTTATTGAAAAACACCTGAAGGACAATGCAGTCATTGGTCACAGCCAGCACTAGCCCATGAGGGGGAAGTCCTGCTTGTCAAACTTGATTTCCTTTTAGGACAAGGTCACCCACCTTGTTGATCAGCTGAAGCCAGTTGATGTCATCTCTCTGGATTTCAGTAAAGCTTTGGACACTGTCTCTCAAAGTGTCTGGGTAAATTAGAGGGCTGGGCACTCACCAGCTGTATGAAATCTAACAAAGGCAAGTGCTGGATTCTGCACCTGGCACAACCTGGAGGTTACACTAGAATGTACTTGACTATCTAAATCTTTTGTTTGCTATGACCTTTAAAAAAAAAACGTTGGGCAGACATGGGCAGTTTAATCATGCAAATACAGTCATGTTTTTTGGGGTTTTGTTTTGTTCTTATATTTTCTAGGAGAAAAACTATTCTGAAGCCCTTCACTGGTACAATTATTCTGTCAGCTTCTATACACCTGGGCAGATAGATCAGAACTTGGCTAAGCTGCAGAGGAACATGGCTTCTTGCTATCTTCATCTGAAGCAACTTGACAAGGTATATTTAATACATATGTAGACATGCTTATGTATTTATTTGCATTGCTTTTATTTTTGAGGAATTGGCTCTTTCATTTCTGGGCAGCCTTTGGTGCTGTTTTCTGGTCTCATCACTTTTGTTTCAAGGGCAGATATTGCCCCATCAAAAATACTGAGTTATTCTATAAATATCAACAGTGTAACCATTAACATTTTGTGGGTTTTTTTATCTCTCTTCTATTGCAAATTATATACTAATTTCAAGTTGATGTTGTACTGATTTCCTTTAATTTCTTCCGTGAATAGGCTAAAGAGGCAGTTAAACAAGCAGAGAGGTGTGATCCAAACAGCATCTTTACTAAATTCAGTGTCTATAAGATTGCAGTGATGGAGAACGATTCTGATAAAGGTAGAACTTGAAAGTTAAAGGGTCCACTACAAGGAGCAGAAGTGCCAAATATATTAAAAAACACTAAGCACCTTTGGACTGTTCATCTTGGGAAAGACACATTAGAGGGTAGCTAGAAGAAGGGTCTCTAAAGTCACTGAAAATGTCAGGCTGTAGATTTAAGTTGTGAAAGTGGGATTTTTTTCACACAGTATGTAATATGCTGAGTCCATTGCTATATTTGATTTTGTTTGGCTGGAGCCGCTGGCTAGGGAGGAAAATCTTCCCACAGGCAGAAGCTGTAGTAGCATCCCAGGGTGAGAATCATGGCATACTTTTTTGTATGCATATACAATATGAACCTTAAGGGAACCATTATTGCTGCTCTTAATTTCTCTGGACAAATGGAGCCTGAAGTTACCAAAAAATACATGAATTATTGAGATGACTTACAGAATGTTGTATCTCTGTAGCCTCTTTCTTCTTTATAATGAGTTCGGCTGTTTCATATTTTAATGAGGATCTTAGCTCAAGTAATGAAAATTGAGAAATACGGTCTATAGTTACTTAGAATACAGAGTAATGTGCAGAGCTTATTTTCCAATGAGTTCTCTGCCATTTAATTATTCTCTATACAACTTTTATTGACAGCATAATTTGCTCACATAATATAGAGTGGGAAACACAGCACAGTGTGAACATAAAAGCAGTGGCACCCTTAGCATAAGCCAAGATGTGGGAGCTTGGAATGATGCCCAGACAATGTATTAGAGCAAGTCTTCTGTCTTTGGTAACAAACAGTTACTTAGCAGAACAAAATTAAGTATGTGAGATGAACATCATTTGTATGGCATCTTTGTTTCCTTAGATTAGTAGCTTGGAAAGCTTTTTGGCACCTCCCTAGGAAGAAATGCGTATTTGCGGAGAAGTGCTGGTATGGTCAGGTTTTCTTGTCTTGTCTTTTCATTAAAAAAAAAATTATAGCCTTTCATAAATCATTAAAACGGTAGAACTTTCCACCTTCCAATTGCTTCTATAAAAATGTTGGCTTTGCCCTCTGTATCTTTCAGCTGTGGAAGCAGTTATTGAAATGGGGAAGCTGGCAGAAAAGCCATCAGAACATGGTGACAAGCTGAGAGTGGATAAAAATACAGGCAGCAACCTCTTGAGTTTAGCTGCCCAAATTGCTTTAGAGGTAGAGCAGATAATGTTGTCTTTGCTATTTTGATATAAGTAGGGCAGCTGTAACATCTTTAACCTGGCCTAGTTTTAATATTTCTCTGTATTTCATGGATTTCTTAGTATTTCATGCTTCTACAACAAAGCTTTCACTCAAATGTGTTGTGTAATGCAAAGCAGAAATTAATTTAATGTAGAAAGAAGTGGTACCTTTTAAAATTTTGACAGGAAAATAAAGAATTCTGAGTTATAAATGTTGGCATCTGGATATTACATTGTGTATTTCTGTAAAATTCTCCTTAGCAAAAAGTTACGTCGTCTTCTGCCTCTGGGATTTGATCTTTGATGTGAGAGGGGGAACCTGTGTACAAAATACACATAAATCAAAGATGAAAGTCCTTTGTCCCTCCTGTTTGCCTCTTGGTTGGTGGCCTGAGTGATGTCTGAACTGGCTGATTGCATTTCAGGCTATTAGGGCTTTGTTCCTAGCCCTGTGAGGCATGAAAGCCTTACCAACCTGTACTAATCCTGCTCTTGCCACAGGCTGTTTGTGCCGGGAATCATATGATCTCTCCTTAGAGCTTTCTCTGCACTCTAAGGCAATTCTGTGCACAGTCCTTTGTTCATTTTCCTGCTACCAGACTGCACAGACTTGGAATATGAGGTTGCTTTGGGGTTTGTTTTTGTTTGGGTTTTTGTTGTTGTTTTGGTAGGGGGTTTTTTGTGGTAACTGAGGTAGTGCAGTATATACAAAACATGTTTTAATTCTTTTCAGAATGACCAACAAATTGTGGCTATCAAAGCTTTGGAGTATTTGTCTGAACATTTACAAGACTGCCGACAATTATTCGCAGCCTTAAAGTAAGAATTCAATATACTTACAAGGAGAAGCATAAGGAAGAAAAGTGGGATCCTTTCAGGAAAATTAGGGCAAAGTACACCATTGAAGAAAAAATCTTGTTTCTTCATTGCTTATTTTTCTCATATTTAGATGTTTGGTCCGTCTGATGTTATCAAAAGTCATGGCAGAAAATGCAGAGAAAAGGTGGGTCTGTTTGAAAAACCATTTTCTTACGGTGGGTACGTTGTTCAAATTGTTTTCTTTCTGGGCTTTTTTCTTGCAGAGTAGTCAAGAGATTATTTTTTATGTTAGTAAAAGTCCACCCGGATGACTTCCTAGCTTGATCTAATGACATCACATAGGAACATATTTTCAACTTGTATGAACTTTTCTTTAAAAATTTGCTCTTGCCTTCTTCTTTTATTAATGCATATGCCTGTCAGGTATTTTTAATGGAGGTTGTGAGCTAAGCAATCTCTGTAACTTTGACACTAGTGGGATATCTTTCAGAAGTTCTGAGTGAGAAGAGTGGATCTATCCATAACTGGGAAAATATATTCCAACATAAATAATGTGTTCTGTTGAAAAAAATTAATCGATTTTCTAAAACTAAATTTTTTCTCCATTCTAGAGATGAAGATATCAACTCAATACTGACTTACTTGAACTTGGGTATGTTTTTGTTTTATTTGCATTTTCTGGAGTTCCTCCATATGTGAACATTTTATGATATGATTAGATCCATACCAATGAAATATTTAGACTCCTTATTTCAGTCCAGGCTCTCAACTTCCCAGTAAAATCAATGAAGACTAAAGCTGAAGATTCAATAGTATTGTGAAGTTGGATCTCAGTGCTACAGGTTTTTGATATCAAAAACTTGCAGTACTGCTGCAAGAGTAGAATCAATAAAAGGTTCCTAAAAAAAAGGCCTCAAACTTGTAATTAAATTTAAACCCTTTTCTTGTGAAATTAAGTAAAACTCCTCTGCATTAGACTTCAGTGTCAGTAAACTTGGAAGAGGCAGTACTTGTTGGCATCTTCTCTAGAATGCTGTTTGAGGCACCTTCTCTTGTTTTTTATAGGGCTTTCTGGTGAAGAATATTAGATTTAGTTTGTGAGAATAAGTCTTCATGGGGAATTACATGGGAGTTTTGGAAACCTCTGTTTTGTAGTGTAGGGATTAGACTTAGAAATGTTTTTATTCTGCTCTGAAAGTGGTACTTTTGTATTGAATTATGTTTTCTGCAGCTCACAAGAAACTTGCTGAGTCTTTCACAGAAGAGAATTTTACAGGGGACATGAGGATCCTTGAAGCTCACTGGTTTAGAAAAGTTGGTAGGTTGCACTCTTGAAATCTAAACTGAATCTCCTCTGTCTTTTTTGGTCCTTTTAAATCAGCAGCCCTGGAGTTTGCCTTGAACTACAGACTGTGAAATCTAAACAGCAAATATTATCACAGATAAAGTGGTTCTAGTGGGAAGTGCAGCTCCCATGGGGCTGCCCTAAACATTATGCATAGTGTTGTCTCTGAATCCTCATTTTATAGTCTTTGTTACACTGTTTTGGTAAAGGATTAGTTCATTTGCTGTCTATAATTAAAAATATAAGCACAGGGTAACAGGTTGAACCAATTTTTCAGATTCTTGCTTCTGTCAGAGCATACAGGAGAGAAAACAGGTGCAATCAATATCAGAAGACATCTGCTTTTGCACACATCCTCACAATGCTCCAATAAAGAGTGGCAAAGGAGGGGGAGAAACAGTAGAGGTTAAATACAGTGACTGAATGATGTGATTCCGAATGGATGGAATCATGACCTTTCAAAGGCAGCATTCTCACTCACAGGATAAACAATTCAGAGACTACAAAAACATGTCCTATAGAATAAATTAATGTGAAAGTTGTTGTAGAATTTAAACATTTAATTGGGTCAAGCTCTCATACATAAATAATTTGATTGCCTTTAGATGCTCATCCATTTATTACTCAGATTTGTGTGGTTAATTGCCATGTACTTGACCTTGCTGGGGTAAAATGAAGAATGGTTCAAGATGTTGTGGGTTTTATCCTTTTTCTTTTTTATTTGTCTTGGGAATACTGTTCAACACTTCCACTCATGTTCTAGCTTTTCTAACTAATATAAGAAAATGCTTGTCTCAGTTCATGCTTTTGAGGGCAGGGTGTGTGCTAGAATGGGTTCTTGGTTGTGATGAAATTATCAGGGCAAAATTTGAAAATATGAATAAGCTATTTTAACAAATCACTAGTGACAGTATTTCTTGCTGTTGTTAAATGAGCTGTTGATGACATACTGATTCAGAAATAGAATTGTAGAATGTGAACTGCTTATTGCTAGAGATTAGATGGGCACACATGTAGCAGTGCAGATTTTTATTCTGTTCTTTATTTTTATGTCTTTGTTAGCTTGGAACTTAGCTGTACAGTTCAAGGACAGCCCTGAAAAGATGAGGGACTTTTTTGTACTGTCTTTCAAGGTATTTACTCTTGCTAATAGTGTCTCTAATTGAGGAATATCTTCATCTGTCTAGTTCTTCTAGAAGTCAAATCTGTGGTTTGGGTATCTCCATGGAGACATGCTTGTATGCTCTGAAGATGGAGCATTTTTGTCACAAGGAGATTGACTTTTAATATAAAATGTGTGCATTATTGTCATACTTTACATTCTGTTTCTTAAGAACGTAATAAACTTAAGACTTCAATGAGAAGTTTCTAAAATAAATGGATTCTGATGTTTGGAAACTGTATCATTAATACAAACATTTTAAGTACTTGAGTCCTAACCTTTATGCAGAACTTCTACGAACACTGTCAGTTTTGTATGTGTTTGTAGAGAGGGGACTCCAACTCTGCTTTACACTTCATATTTAAATAATCCTTTTGTGTAATTGTACAAGTAAAGTTACAATATGAATACATACTCATGACCGATTCCTGCAAGCGTCATAGAGGAGGGTCAGCAGTCATCTGTTCACAAGCAAATTGCTTTATATGGGTAAAATTCTCATGACCTTTTCCTATTTTTGGTGTCAGTTGTCCCAGTTTTGTCCCTCTGACAAAGCTGTTCTAATTGCTCAGAAGACATGCCTGTTAATGGCAGCTGCAGTTGATCTGGAAATGGGGAGACAACAAGTAACACCTTCAGAGCAGGTAGGGCAAAGCCTGTTAGCAGCTTCTGAAGGTACCAGTGTAGCATTTTTTTCCTTTCGATTTTGAGGTCTTAGTTTTTTCACTCAGAACGAGATATTAAGAATGTAAGCAAGGGAATATTTCATAGTTACTTAGAATTGATGCACCTTTCCAGACAATTGTAAATGTTGGATTTCTGTAAATTGGTTCTGTTGACTTCAGTGTATTTGAATGGATTTGTATCAGTAGAGGGTCATGGCAGTATCTTCTCTTAGAGGAATTTCAATCTACAATATATATATTGTAAGGAGTCTGCTGCTAAATGTGGGTTAGAAAGACAATTACTGCTGTTGCTGAAAGTAGTTACCACTGTGGTTGTGAGAAAACTCACAATTTTTTTTGTTTTTATGCATGCATCTATTTATGGGGGGGAGGAAGAAGAGGGCATTGTGCTTACTGTGGTAAGAAGATTAAGGGAAACACACAGTGGTTGTGAAGGAAGTACAGAAGTCTGGTATAGAGTGATTGTAGAAAATTCTGGGGAGGGCAATGCACAGCAACTTGTGTTGTGGCATTTAGTGGTTTGTCACTCTCAATAGCACTATTTTATGCTTGGGAGCTACAACAGTTATGTCCCATAGGAGCATGGATGGTTCTTTCTGGGCCAGTGAAACGTTCAGTGTGAAGTGGCTTTGTCTGAGATGTGGAAGTCTTTGAAAAAGAGAAAAAAACCCCAAAAATGCAGTAACTGGTATAGGTGATTTACTAACTAGGCCAATTCTTAATTTATTTTATACTTAGTTCTGACGTAATTACTCCTTTTGCTTTTAAAACTATGACAAAAATAACTTATTTAATTTTGTAAAATAGACGGAGCTTTTTAGTCAGGCCCTTCAACATCTTCAGACATGCAAAGAGATATGGAAGGTTCTGAAATTAACAGGTAAGCTACAAAGTGTGTGTTTTCAGCACTTGTAACACTTTGTCACAATATTAATGAAAAATACAGAGCATGTGGAATTGCTGTCTTGGAGATTATTGGAGCACATAGATGACAATATGATAAAAGCTGAGATGTTAAGTGACTGTTAGCCTAGCAGATGCATGGTTCATTTTTTTTGGTGGGATATTGGTAGAAAAATTCCATTAGGTATTCCTTCAATGGCAAATTCCACTTGCTCTACTGTTAAGTTTGAGTACCTTGATGGTTTTCCTGCCTGTTGGAAGCAAGATTTATACGTTACAGTACACCCTGTGGCTTTGAGAAAATTCATCATTACGTACAGGTGATCCTGTCTCTTTTGTAGGAGATTTTGCTAAAGACCCGACAGACACATTGTTGCTGCTTTATGAATTTGAAGCAAGATCCAAACTGAATGATCCAACACTTCACAATCTTATGGAATCAGTTTGGGAGCAACCACAAATAGAGATCAAGACACTTGAAATCATTGCATGTAAGGAGTTTTATATATCTTCAAGTCACAAAAAAATTGCTTTAATTTCTCTTTCCTGTTCTTTTGAGGTGACCAGGATTATCATGTATTGCACAACATACAGAAAATGGGTCTAACCATATATATTTTGTCCTGGAGCAAAGATGCTTAGGATCTCAGAAACATTAGGAAAGCTGTGTTTTGAAATAGCAGATGGCATAGATGGTGAACCAGAAAGTTGCCATATCCTTCCATTTCTAGATCCTGGGACACTCAGGAGTGAGTCTGGAAAAGATTTTTCAGATAAACTTTTACAAGCTCCAGACTGGCAAAGGCCGGAGAATGACCCTCACTGATTCATGCCCCAGTACAGAAGTTTTGGGTTGTGGACTTTGGATAGATACTTTAAGTATATTTAAGCCACTAAGATAACGTTAAGTTTCAACTTAACAAAGTTTTTATAGTGAGTTTGTAAATAGCACTTCTCTACGCTGTGCCATACTTTTATCACAAAGTCCCAGTCATGAAAACATGCTTGAGAATCTAGAGCAGGATCCAAGAAAGATGAGGAGCATTTAGAACTACCCTGGCAAGTCTTTGGAGGGTGTTCTGTAGGATTGCATAAACACCTTCTGTTCTCCTTGCCCTGAGGGAGTGTGCTCCAGCGCCTGGAGACACCATTCTGAAATCTTGCTCCTGCATAAGGTTTCCGTCTGGATTTTCATGTTCAAGGAGACAAAACTCTTTAGACAGTGCCCCCCACCACAATATTTTTGTATCACTGCACAGGAGGTAAATGGCAGTGAATTATGAAACTTTCTGTGCTTCTGCCTCATTGTCCTCATTGATGATGTGCTTAGTAACAAAAAGGGAGAGAAGCAGTAGCTTGTAACCAGCCCAGGCATTAAGCAAATCTTTTTTCAGTTGTTTTTCACAAGGGATCTGGCAACATGCTGTAGTTTATTTTAGTGACCTATGAGATTGAAGTCTAACTTCAGTAATTTATCTTTTATTCTTCTCTATTTCCTTTTACTTTGAAGCTTTAGCAATGGAATCTCCAGCTCGGTATCCTGTACTGTGTAAGAAAGCTCTCAAGAGTGCACTAAACCTTCACAGAAAGCAGGCTGTCATTGATGCTGTGAAATTTAGGTTAGTGTTATCACATAGCTTTGCCCTGAGCCTGTGACTGGAAATGCTGACAGGGAATAAATTTTGCAATTTGAAAAAAAAGTGGATTTTAGTTTAAATGCAAGGTTCCACTTCTTGCTGGCCAGCCAATGTACCTCTGAAGGATGACTGTCTAATAGATGTTTTAACTGCAGTTTGTTTACTTGGCATATTTTCTGGCACAGTCTTGTTTCCAATAAATTATTCTATTGAGGAAGGAAAATGAAGATTGGATCCAGAAGAGGTCTCTGGTTGTTTCTTGTATGGAAGATGTTCATTTCAATTGTTATTCTGCAGTAGTGAGCTGGGTATTTCCAAGGCAATGAAGAGAAATTAAGGGTTGAGAAGAAAGCCATGAGCTGTAAGGTAGTGATCCAATGCCATAGTACGTATGTGATTTATTTAGCATATTTATGTATTACTTATCCTTTCCAAGTTCCTTGAAGTAAGCACTTGGCAAAGACGACTGTTGGTATTGCCTTTCTCACTTCACACTGAGAAAGAGCTGTTTTCAGAACCCTGTATTTGTTACTGATTTTCTGAGGATGCTGCCTACGTAGCTCTTGTTGGTGAAGTTAGAAAAGGTACTTTTTCCTTGCTGTGATGTGTAGCACCCTAGGAAATACTGTGGTTTTCCTTCTGTGTTACTGTAGAGACCAGCAATGAAGATAATTAAGTACTAATTGCTCTTGGCTCTGTTTCTGCATAGTTTGTATAAATAAGATCTGATACAGGAAAATGCATGTTTCTGCTACAAGAATATGAGTGTAGCGAGCACCAAGGTAGATATGTGTCTGACAATCATAGAGACAACTCAGTGTGCTCCTGATACTAAAAACCAACTGTTTGTGTATGTGGTATTCAATGTTTCCTCTTTTGCTCTCTTTCAATCTGCAGTAAATGCTTACACAGTTTGATTAACATTTCTTTGCCAACTGGATTAACAGACCTGGATACCTGTGTGCTGCAGGAGGTGTGGGATTACTTTGAAGATGCTCTGAGTGTTCTCAGCAGCACAGTAAGTTGAACAGGAAATCAAAAGACTGGGAGATGATCCTGAGCACGTTTGAAAAAAATTCTCGTTAGATTGAGAATCATTAGTAAAATGAACATTACATAATGTTATATGTGGAGCTGCTAAGACTTCTTCAGTAAAAGATACACTGAAATTACCTCAAGAGAAATGTCTCTTGGATAGTTAGGACTGCATTATATATTTCCTTGGATTTTGTAAGGGCTTTTTCTCCCTTTGCTTAGGAGGAAAAAACCCAATTGTTTTCCCACACTAAAACTAAGCTCTAACATACTCTTGACTTGTCAGTTTTAAAGTGAAGATTCTATTTTCTGATGAGCTGCTGCTGCTTGTTTGCTACCTCAGGATGCTTACCCAGAGATGGAGATCCTTTGGTTGATGACAAGATCCTGGAATACAGGAATATTTCAGTATACTGTTGGCAAATACAAGGAAGCTGAGCAGTGGTGTGGATTGGGAATGCGTTTCCTCAATCACTTAGGATCGCTGAAGAAAAGCTATGAAGGCCATGTAAGTGTGCACAGGGGGATTTGAGGATATGGGATTGGATATCTGGCCTGAATTTGAGATGTGGATCTGGGTGAAGAAACCACTGCTGATAATCTTTAGGGTTTCGGGAGAATCATGGTACCTAAATATTTTGGGGGAGCCTGATGCGAAAAGATTTTTTCAAAGTGAGGTGAGAAAAGTTCTGATAGACAATAAAAAGAATAACGTAGCATTCTTTTACTGGAAGGATGATGTAAATGGGTGACTGGAAATAAACTTCTGAGTGTTTGTGGCCATGGGAGAACCTTGCACCTTTGCCTGCTTTAACTAAAGCCAAGGTGCTGTACCAGTTTACTTAAATCAGCTGTTACATGAATACTTTCAAGCTTAGTTTCTAGTATAATCCAATGCCTTATAAACAGAGTTTAAGATGGTGTGGAGAAAATCACTAAAGCTCATCTTCTCAGGTGTAGCTTAGCCATTTCCTATGAGGGAGAAATTTCCAGGCTAGTACCTTTGTAGGTGACACTTTGCAATGACACTTTTTCTTACTCTGTCACAAGTAAGCTTCTTTCTGCAGCTTTTGGCTGCTGCTCCTGTCTAGGTTGCAACCCAGTGCAGCCTGGCTGGTGTCACCTTTCATTCTCTTGTGCACAAGCTGAGCAGTCAAGGGGTTGGCTGTAACTCTTACACTGTTTAAAATGCATCAGTTAAGACAGTAAGTGCTGACAATAAGAAGTCTCTTCCACCCTCGACATCAACTCCCAATGTCTGTGATTTGGTGAATAGGTTTATGCACATATGTAAGACTCAGATATAAACTATGCTTTATGACAGTGTGAATAAAACCGCTTTTGTTAGGTTGCACTGATCTGTTTTTTCCTAAACCGTGGTATTTAAACCTATGCCAAAAATATTTACATCAGTCTGAAATTTAGGTTTAGAAGCTGGTGGTGGTCTCCCACCTATTCCCTTGGCTCTGTTCCCTGTCACTTAGTTGAATGATACATTTTTATCCATCCTTGTTGACAACTGTGGTGCTCATATTCTCCAGATGGTTGGCCTCTATAGCGAGGTTCTGGACAAGCTGGACAGAGCAAAAGGATTTATTCCAAATGAAGAATAATGACAGCCACAACTACAAAAAAAAAAGAAAGCAGTCTTTCTTGGAAACGTTCTGCTGAATAAGAGGCTGTTAGCTCCGGGAAGGCACAGGGTCATGGGAGCAGAGGAAAAGAAACCAGGATCTCCTTCTTGTTGGAAAAATAGTTATGTACTTTTTAGGAAGTGTTTGTTCAATAAATGTAATTGTTTTCCTCTAGAGAATAGTTTTCATTCTCTGGAGCTATTTAACAGTTAGAAATAAATATTTAACTTTTTCATGAGATGCCTCTGCTGTTGTGTAACAGGTTGGTTTAAATATCTGATTTTAGTAGTAAATGGCAGTGAGCACGATAAAAGTCTTTAAAAAGTATTCCATCTCCTCTGGTTGTCATAGCTGCCTTGCTGCATAAATATTTATCAGATTGTTTAGTTTCCAGTCCATTTCAGTGTGGACGAGAATTCAGAGCTGTTTGCTGGTGTCACAGTCAGTTGGAATAGAAAAACCAGCACTGCTGAGCTCAGGAAAGAAGCTGCAGCTGTCACTGCGGTACTGTGAGGGCTGCACTCCTCCCTTCCAGCTCTCTGAGCCCTGGGCCGGGCAGGTGCTCAGCAAGGCAGCCTGACCACGTGTCTGGGACTGGGCTGTGGGAAACCTGGGGCTGAGCCAGTGAGGAATCCTGTCTGTGTGAGTGTGGGGTGTGCAGAGAGCCAAAGGAGAACCCCCCGAGGTCACTGGAGCTGCCACTGCAAAGGGGCTTTGGTCCCAGCAGTTACAGTCGGGTGCTGCGAGTGTGACCCCAGGAGGGGCAGCTGAAGGGTCACACAGGGGAGTTCCTTAACAGGAGGATGGATCTGTTTAGTGTAAATTCTCCATTTAATGGTGAACTTAAGTCAGTTCACCAGATGGAGCTGGGGTCTCTATGAGACACTGCTTTCAGATCTCTAATGCACCATGTGCTGCCTGTTTCACTAAGAAATACCTTTAATCCATAAAAATCCAGGTCTCAAATGCTACAGAAAATTCTTCTGGAGTCACAGTTTTGGAGATCCATGCTGCATCACAGCAGTGGGGGACTGTAAACAAAGCCACAAACTCAAAGGTATCCAGCCTGCCTGCAGTGCCTCCTTGGAGCCTGCCGGGCTGCCTTTAATTACCGCTCAGTTCTGACTTGCACACACACATAAACAGGTAAAGGTGTCACCCTGCACCTGCTGAGAAAGGTCACGTTTGCCCAGCAGGTGTAAGGAGGTAATTACATACAGTCATAGAAGGCAGCAAGCACTAGATGTGGGTTTGCCTACAGCCAGAATGGTTTGAATTTTTCCCTTGGAGATACTCAGTTTGATTTCTTTTATGCTACAGACGGCACTGAAGAGCCCAGATCAGATAAGTTACAGATTCTGCTGATAGTACTCATCTCTTCCTGCACATTTTTACACAGTACATTTTATTCCAGGCTTAGTGTTTACCAAAGGGTTTAAGTAGGACAAGAATTCCTCTCCTAGCTGAATCAGACTGTAATTAGCTGCATTTCCAGTGGCCGTTCCCAGTAGGTAGTTTGTGTGCAATCAGACCTTTTCAGGTGTTTACTGGTGCAGATGCAAGCTGGTCCAGGTTATTTTACTAGGCTAAATGCTGCTTTACAGTTCAGTAGCTCATCGAGGGTGACAGTGGTTTATAAATCTTTTTAAACCAACAACGGCTGACCTGTAAAAAATAGTAGAGCTGTTCATTCCTCCCCCAGTCTTATCTGTTCATTGATCCCCGTTTTCTTTCAGCTCAGAGAGCCTGTGTGCACATCCCTGGCTCCAGAGGGAGGCATTGCAGGAGTAGTTTCCTATTTACACCTCATTGTGGAAGCTCCAGGGTGTGCTGGACACTGGTTCTGTACTTGCAGAATCCTCCCTGCTTCTGAGAACACAAATGGATCCTCCAGGGCAGGAGGTCACAAATTTCCCCCCTTTCCTCAGCCTGTGTTTTATGCCCTGTCTTTTTTTTCCTAAACCTGATAACATCTTACCCATTTGGGGGGGAGCAAGAGTGCAGAGGCAGAAGGGAATTGCAGCCTGAACTGGAGAATGGGTCTGGGAAGAGGGCGATTCTAAACCAACCATCTGGGATTGATGGGATTGTGGCTGCCCTGGGAATAACGTCCTTGCTGAGAAGAGTCTGGGACTGGGGCAGGGCAGAGAAGATCCCAGCTTAGCTGCTGAGCCCCGGAGCCCCTTCTACTACCTCTCACCCAGCAGCACCTGCAGCAGGAGCAGGGTCTCTTCAGCAGCTTTCCATTGAGGGTGCACCTCCCACCAGAGAGTGGGAAGAGCTTTGCTCCCATTGTTGTGGCTGCATTGAGCATTTGGGAGAGGCAGGAAAGAAAGAGGAGCTGGCCTGGCCACTAACACTTAGAATTGAGGTGGTCACAGTAATCAGAAATCAAGGTAATTGCAAGAGGGCTGAAGCTCATTAGAGGCTTGGGCAGAAGCTTTTGTCAAGCAGTGCACTGGAACTAGGGAGGAAATACCACAGTCACCCCTGTGCTGAGTCAAGGGTGGCCCCAACTAGGTATTGCAGGTCGCATAAGTGCTCCCACGTGCTGGTACCATTCAGAAATGCTGCCCTGACTGATACAAACAATGTGTAATGTTTTTCCTTAGGGTTAAAAACTCTAAAGGTAAACAAATGACCCTCATTTTGGAGGCAAGGGATAGAAATAAACACTGAAGGTCAAGGTGTACCCAAGCATTCTTGAAGGAAAGAGACACCTTTGACATGATGATAACTTTACCTGCCTCACAACAGATACTTCAGTGCCATGAATCCTGCTGTGACAGCCTGAGGAAGGCAGAGATTGTGCTTGAAGATTGTGCTGCTAAGCATCGTAAGCAACAACGGGCGTATCTAAGACAGCTCCATCAATGGGGAGAAAATTTTTGAGAAAATTATAATTAAATTCCTTTAAAGCCCCTGTTCCAGTAGCCTCACAGATCCTGTGCTCCTCCGCTTAACTAAGACAGTTAATTACCCAGAGCTGCAGACAGAAGCACAGACATGTTTCTCTACAGCACAAGCCGCTTACAGTCTAATTTTCTAGAAGTGTCTTAGAGCAGATTAGTTTCATGCCTGTTGCAGGCAGCTTGTAGCAGGACATCTTGGGAGAGAAGAGAACCAGCTCCTACGTTTCACAACTAGACAGGACCATTATCAGGACAATGCTCTGCTCTTGTCTGGGCCAGGACTTTGCTAATGTCCTGGTCGGCAGAGCAACTTGTCCTTAGCCAGGAAAACGGGTTGTTACAGCTTCAACAGAGCAAGTTCCTTCTTCACGCCACCTTCTTTCTCTTCACATGCTGGTTTCTCTTCCAAGAGGTTGTTTTGCCTTACAGGAGTGACAGGGTTTATTTGAGAATATAACCCTGTGTTCCTCTCCCCCCTGGAACCCGAATGTTTCCCTGTCACAGCGGATTGAGATGGCACACGAGCTCAGGACACATCCTGGTTTGCCACGGGAGGAGTGTCTGCAGCCCCACGCTACAGCTCAGTTACTGGCACTGACCACGGGCTGGGCAGAGCAGCCTGGCAGTGCTGGGGCAGCCAGCAACAAACAACATTTCTGTGCTGCTTCATCACTCCAAATCCATCATTATACAAGCAAACAGTTCGATTTTTGAGACTGGTAATTCTAGCATCAGATCTGCTTAGCAACTGCTTAATCTTCCGGTGTTTTGTGGACAACCACCACCACCAGGCTGTTGATCTGATCAATTAAAGGAGTTGCTAAATGGTTTTTAATTTGTCCAGTGAGCTTCACAAACTGAACAGTCAGCAAACTGTATGCCCATGCTCAGTTGGTACAATATCCTTGTTCCCCTGAAATCTCAATTTGCTCCTCTTCTGTGCAGTTTGAAAGTAAAAAAGAAATCTAGTATTTATAAAACAAACCCCTTCACCCTTCTGTCAGCTCAGCTAAATGACAAAGCAGATTGAGGCACAAAAGTACTGTGACACTCCTTTAACGACATTTGTCTTCCAGTGAACACTCCTTTTCTCTGTACTTGAAAGTACTGAAAATTATACTAGTTGTCTTTACAACTTTTCTTATCTCTGATATTTAAACAGCATGTTAAAACTGTAAAAAGAAGCTCTATATTAGCTGGACTATGTACTTACTTTGCTGTCTTTATATCCAATAAAAGAACAATGATGGAGCAGCACACAAACCCTATTATTTGTAAAGCAACCTCCCCACAATTC
The DNA here is from genome assembly GCA_013397055.1 of Pachycephala philippinensis. Classification (NCBI taxonomy): domain Eukaryota; kingdom Metazoa; phylum Chordata; class Aves; order Passeriformes; genus Pachycephala; species Pachycephala philippinensis. The sequence goes on along the minus strand of VWZT01012377.1, from coordinate 113,892 downwards.
AAGCCATGATCCAAAATATATTTATGGTGTCGTGTCATCAGGCCAGACTTAAACTGGGTTAAAACAACCCAACCAAAAGAACTTTTCAGTGGCTAAGTTACAGCTCTAAATAAGCCCACTTCCTTTCTTTTATTTTCTCTTTTATTTTCAATTTTATTTTTTTAGATTTCCTTTTTCCACTAGGCAAGCTCTCAGGCACTGCCTTTTATACTAAAAAAGGCAATTTTTTTTCCCCTAAACCACTCTCAACACTTCAGTTTGCCAGAGAGAGACCATATCAAGAGTTGCCAAGATCAGCACCAAAAAAACCAGATCTGGTACACAATGAAGGACTCTACAAGAAGGTCTCAAAGACAAGAGTTCTTTGCAACTCTCTGTTTATTAAAAATATATGTCTCCTCGGAAGAAACACTGTTAACCAACTACTGTTGTCATGATCGATTCGATACTGTCAGCTATGCCATGGAGTACATAATCTTTTTCTCCACGTGACTTGATAGAGGGAGACAGCTATTAGGAAAAAACAGAAAAAGAAAAAAAAAAGACCAAAAAAGATAGGAATGTGTGACTAGCACCTTAAGGACTTTTGTTTCACTTACTCCACTTCTTCAGGGACCGACATTTATAGCAGCTGGAGCAGGACCAGCGGGGCGGGGGGCTGGATGCCC
>VWZT01012377.1:90534-108968 GCA_013397055.1 Pachycephala philippinensis | reverse complement strand
AGTTAATAATAATAATAATATAATAATAATAATAATAATAAAAAAACGACCTTGAATGGGTTCTCATCTGTCTCTAATGGAGCAGTGGGAAGGTCCATGCAGGAATGGTGGGAACAGTCACGTGATGAATGATATGAGTTCATCCCAACAAAAAAAACAGGACTAGAAAACTCAATTTTGCGACGATCTAAAAAAGGGAGCAGGAATAGTTTTCATATCCCTCCCCCTCGGGGCAGAGGGCTTGGATGGGTGGGACTTCGGAGATCTTCTGCTCACAGGGAAGCAGGTGGGGGACATCTTCAGAGTTTCTCTGGGGATGGGACCCAGATGTAGTGCCCGGACTGGTCCTCGATGATCTGTTTGATTTTGCTGTAAATTTCTTCAAGAGAGTCTCCTTGTACGATGGCTGGAAGAGGAGAGAACAAGCAAGACCCTGAGCACCAGGCAGCACTGCCATGAGTTATGGGAGAGCCTCCCCGCTGCCCCAAAGGGCTGGAGGGCTCAGCCAGCAGGGCCTGAGCCAGGCGCTGTCAGAGGAGCTGCAACGGGCCCAGTGACACAGAGGGTTAAAGCAGCACCTCGGCGGGGATTAGCCAGTGCTGATCCCGGCTGGCAGAGCTCCTGGCTGTGTGCAGGGCCGCCTGGGCTCTCCACACCAGGCTGCTAATCAGCTTTGCAAACTGTGTCAGGCCCCACGCTGGGGCTGCGGCCGGGCCTGGCACCGCCGCCGCGGCGCTGAACCGCAGCGAGGGAAGGCAGGGCTGGGGCAGCTCAGCTGGAGTGCACCAAACACCTGCCCCAGGGTGCCAGCTTTGTCCCTTCCCTCTGGTTTTCCTTCTGGCCAGCTGCTGAGGGCTCCTCATGTTTGCTGCTTCCTCTGCTGCGGGCTGGGAGAGGCCAGAGTGCAGCCGCTGCTCCCAGCAGCAACTCCTGCCCAGTCCTGCTGCTTAGCACAGACAGCATGAGGCACTTCACTGTGCTCCTCACATCACAGCAAGGGCCAAAGCTTTCTGGTAATCCAGCCTGCCTCTGCAACCCAGCCAAGACCATCCTCCAGCATCTCTGTTCTCTCATCCTAAATTGCTGGCACAGAACCTGTGACAGTCACCATCTCTCTGCTCATTACCCAGTTCTTTCAACACATTTCAGCCAACAGCATTCCTTTCCCAGGTCAACATCAAACTTGCCCTCCAAGTGCACAGTGGCATGTTGAGGGCCTGCAAAACTGTGCCATGTCTCCCTGGAAGAACAGCCAGCAGCTCTGGAGCTGCTGCCCAGGACAGGACATCTGGGGAAAGCTCACCCTGTTTGTACCCAAATATTTGCCCAGCTGGAATCAATTTTTGGAAAACATCCTGCTTGGGGTTTTTCCCAGTAGCTGTTGGGTGGGTAATACAGAGTTTGGCAACATTATCACTCCTCAACTTAAGAAGAAACAGCTACTGCACTGGAGAAAAGGTGGAAGACCAGTTTCTCTGCCTCTTCACCTGCCTGTGGTTTTCCAGAATTAATCATGTTACAAACACTAGTTCCTTAATGCACAAGGATGCCTGTGTCATGAACAGCTCATCTCAGCAGGCACAAAGTGTCAGCAACCCCTGACTGGCTCTTCAGCAAAGACTACTTAGGAAGCAAGCCAAACTTCCAGTCTTTTTTGGTAGATGTTTTGTAATAACTCAGGACTGTCTCCACCATTTAGGTCACTAATTTTTTATCTGTCCTCTTTAGAAACTTCTCTTTTCTCTTTCTGAAAACGCTCCTCTTTTCTCCCATACAGGGAGTTTACTTCCTGTAGACTTGTAGCACCCTGAAATCCTGTGCTTCCCCTACCTGGGGATTTTTAGATTTTTTATTATTGTTTAAATTGGCGATAAGCTTGCACAAACTCAGAAAATCCTGCCTGACAACTTGTCTCCTCCTCTATGACTGATCTTGGAGCAGTCCCCTTGCAGAGCCCTCCTGGCAAAGTGCCATTTCTGTTTTGCTTTGATGAAGCTGGACGTTTTCCCATGACCCTGCAGTAGGACAGTGCTGGTAGAGAGGTCACAGCTGCTGGATGGAAAAATGAAGTAAATCAGATACAAGCCTGCTTGGGACACTCACCTGTAAAATACTCTCCAAACTCTTGCTCAAGTTTCATGGCTTTGTCAAAGACCTTGTTGGCCTGTTCGTATGTCTGTCTCCGGTTCATCTCCCTGCCACACACAAAAAAGAGAAACTTTTTAGCCCTTTTCCTTAGCAATGAACAGAAGCAAAAATAGCCCCCAGAGCCAGGGTGCCTGGGAATCCTCTGCTCACAGGAATGGAAGCTGTGCAGGACCCAGCTCTCAAAGGCAGGGTCCTTCCCCACAGGCTCCAGGCTGCCTTGGCACTTCATCTCAACTTCCACCAGTTCTTCCCACTGCCACCTACCCCACCCCCCTTCACCACAGCATGGACATGAATTCAAATTGAGACAATTCCCTAAATTTGTGAGACCACTGCAGAAGTCTCCCTGCTTTTCCAGAACCTGCCACCACCCCCCTTGCCTAGGTTCTCTCATCTTCATAAAACATAGAAATAAGCAATTTGACCCCTTCTGACTTGAGAAGGGGTTTTCCCAGGCTCCTTGGTGCCAGCAGAATTTCTTCTGATCTCAGGGTCAGTCTCAAGCTCTTGAATCTCACAGATAATACTCTCTGCTGCTGCTGCTCAGAAGAGTTGCAAGCTCAGCTCTCACATCCTTTCCAGCCTGCACTACCCAGGGCCAGGAGCAGCAGGACAAGCAGCTGGAGAGGCACAGAACATGGTGCTGCACTTACATGAGGGCTTCAATGGATTTTGGTTTGATGAAAATGGCAATGGGATAAAGTTGTGCTTGTCGCAACCTCTTGATAGCATTGCCAGACACATCCAGGATGCAGTGCTTCCCCTGGAAAGGAGACAGTCAGGATCAGATCTACCCACACAGTCTACTCCGTGTGGGAAGCAGCTTGCTCATACAGATGTGCTTAAAAAGGGAGGAGCCACAGAAATGAAACCCCAGTCCTGAAAAGAACTGAAATCCCAGCCAAAGAAAGGAAACCCCAGCCAAAGAAAGGAAACCCCAGCCAGCTCCCAGTGGCCTCACATTCCTGCTTGTTCTGGGCAGGACAGCAGCAATGCGAAGGGACTGAACCTTTGTCTGGACATGTGAAACTATTTACAAGCCCTGGGTAACTCCAGGACTCCTCCAGAGGAATGCTGCTGCTTTGAGGGCACCCTGGTATCTTTGTCCTGTGAGCTCCCGAGCACAAGGCTGGGCCACCAGTGCTGGTGGAGTTTGGATGACAGAGGTACCATGCTGAGGCAGAGTAACACAGCTGAGAAAAGCAGCCACATGGCTTGGCAGGACTCTGGAGGGAGGAGAGGCTCGTGCTGTGCTTGCTTAATGTGGTTACAGCCCTTTGTTACCAACACAGGGAAAGGAAGGGAACTGCTGAATGCGTGTGGGTTTGGGCTGGATGCATCCCGGCCCTAGGAATGCCACCTGACACTCACCCTCTCTGCCACCGCTCGCACTGACTGAATGCTGGTCCCATAGAGATTGTCATTGAACTGCCCAGCCTCTATGAACTTGTTGTCCTGGATGTCCTTCTCCATCTGTTCCCGGGACACGACAAAGTGGTAGTCCTGTCCGTCCACCTCGTTCTCGCGCCGGGGCCTGGTGGTGTCTGGAGGAGAGCGGGCACCAAGAGCGAACCCGGAGAGATGCACGAGAAACCGGGAGGGAGGAAACCCACCTGTGCTCCTGGCCTCATCGCCACGCCAGGAGCAGAGCCACCACTCTCCCCTCCCTCCAGCAAGGGCACTGAGCGCCAGCTGGGACTTACGGGGCACGCAGGAACCAAACTTGTGTGGGAATTCAGAGATGAGGTCGTCATTAATTCGGTCCTTTGTCGGCCCCAGGATGATCACCGGCCTCGCATAGTGAACTGCGAACAAGAGCCACAACCTGAGGCCCCACCTGTGCCGCGGGCAGCTGACCCTACTGCCACTTTCGGCATCGACCTGCCCTCTCCCTGCTGGCAGTGGGTGCTCTTGCTCACATGGGCACCCAAAGGTGCCTCCTCCGTGCGAGTTTATCTCCTCCTGGTCACGGTCAACATGTCCTTCCCATCTGACCCAAACCATCTGCGTGGCCCCGGGGGAGGTTCTGCAGGTCTCCAGGGTCGCGGATCAGCAAAGCTGCTCCCTTGCTTGGGGCAGGAGCCAGGCAACCAGGACAGCTGGGCGAGGATGCCACGGAGCTGGGGGAGTGACGGGAGCCTAAGAGTCAGATCCAGCTTCTGGCAAGGACAGACCACCGAGGCTGGGACTATTCAGCCTGCGAAAGGGTCTGCAGGGATTGAGCATCAAGCAGGGTTAAAGGCTGAGGGCTGGGGGAGGGTTGCTCTGCAGCAGGGACCTGGTCTGAGGCAGGAAGGGATAATCTTGTCCTCAGCTGAGGACTAAAGCCCAGCTCAGTTTTAGCTCTGCATCTCTTCCTTGGTCTTGCAGACCATGACACAAATCTTTTCTGTTGATTAAAACGGGGCAGTCGAGGCCAGGGAAAGCCGTGCACACCTGGCTCCCCTGCTGCACGCAACACATGAGACTCCACTCGCATCCACCCTGTGCCGTGCTGGTATGGCAGGAGGGGAGGGCACACCGGGCACCCTGGCTGTGCTGGGGACACAGGTGGCCACACCGGAGTGGGCACGGGGCACTTCAGCTCAGAACTTACTTTCTTGCCGCGTCACTGGCTCGTACGACAGGATGGTGTCCTCTTGTCCTTCTGCAACAGAGCCAGGGGGATGTAGGTGAGCACTTGCAGCAGCTCTCCAGCCCCTCTGCAGCTGTGAGGAGCTGGCTCCTGCCCCTTCAGCCTCCCACAGCTCTGGGGACACTCCAGGCTGTCCCCATCACTCCACCCACGGATGTGAAGCATGACGGGCATGCAGTTAGGAGCCGTTGAGCCACTTTAATTATTCATGTCCCAGCTCTGGGTCAAGCCTCCTCTTTCCCTCCCCCACCGCTGCAGGCTCCCAGCCCACTGGGATGTAGTGTCCTCCCTGCAGGTATTTAGAGGACTTTCTGGGGACAAAGGGAGCATCTATTGCAGCTGGATCCCATGCTCTTGTACAGGCTTGGGCTCCAGGAGCCATCTATGCTACAGGCCTGGCCTCTGGCCATTGCTTCCTGCAGCAGGCACTGAGGATGGGGGATCATCATGGACTGGGAACCCACCACCCTGCCTTGGAGCAGAGCCCTGCAGCCAGGAGAGAGCAGTGAAGCAGGCAGGTTCCTTCCTGCTCCCCAGCCCCTGCTCTCCCTGGCTCCAAGGAGGGAGCTGGCCGCAGCATCTCAGTGTCACCAGCAGGAAGGACCAGCCTCCGAACAGAACCACCACTGGGACAAGACAAGATGGAAGTGCCAGAACATGCACGCTCACACGGGGACACGCACACGTACACGGGGCGGGAGAGCAGGCGGACACACACTTACTGGAACTGCTCTCGCTGTCACTGGTGTTTGATGTCACGCCCTCTGCAAAGCAACCAGAGAGATCCCCTTCAGAAGGAGCATGGGCGGGAGGCACGGGGGCACCCCGGCTGTCACCCAGCACTACTGACCGAGGGCAGGACAGCGCTGGCCTCCCGAAAAACCTGCAGCCCAGCACCCACCGGGACAAGTCTGTGCCACGCAGGCAAGGGTGGCATCTTTCACCCTTTGCTGGGAACCCGGGGACATGCAGGGGGATGCTCCCAGGAGAAGGCAGGGCTGCCAGGAGGGCCTGCCTGGCAGACGGGAAGGCACTGGGCTTCCCAGGCCGAGGGAAGGTGGAGTGCACAGGGAGGAGAACGCTGGCAGGGGAGCAGGTGCAGCATGCACACAGCGGGCAGGGGAGGGCACGGCTGTGCCGGCGCAGGGATGGGGGAGCCTGCCTCTGGGGATGGGGCTGGGACGCACAGAGACAAGACAGTGACAGGATGGGACAGAGTTTGGGGCTTTGCTTGCTCAGGCTGATCCTAGTGCTGCGACCACCCCACAGAGGCTTGCTGGCCGCTGCCTGCCCCAGTCAGGCTCTGCACTGGTCAGTGGGTGCGGAGCCTGGCAGGGAACTCATGCCCCAGCTGAGAAGACCATGGGGCTCCTGTCATTATTCGGCAGTGCTGGGTATGTGGTAACCCAGAGGAAGGTGGGAACGCCTCAGAATGTTGTCACCCACCCCATTCAGAGCAGGCCCATCATGGCCATTTCCCACCCACACTGGCAGTGGCTCTGAGTGCTAAAGCAACAACCAACCCAGACAGGAGCAGGAAGAAGAGGATGAGGAGGTACAGCTCACCCTGGGTGCAGCAGGCACTTGGGGCATGGCCAACACCCCCACACAAGCTCCCCCATCCCGTCCCACGTGCAGCAGTGGCACCTCAAGCCCCGCAGCCTCCACCAGCACTTGTGGGGTCCCCGGCAGCCGAGCAGCACCCGGGGCTCCTCCTGCCCCAGCCAGAGCCCAGCCATTCCCCAGGCACCGCCAGCCACAGAAAAGGAACAATGTGCATTGGAATTCAACTTACTCAGGTTCTTTGCTCCATAATAATCGTCACTTAACCCAGGGAAGTCCTGATTTCACAGACAGCAAGAAGGGGGAGAGGGGGAGAGAAGACAGCGCAGGAAAGGGGAGTCAGAGGGATGGGGGAGACAGAGCCAGACCAGCATTAGTGACAGGAGTGCAGAATGGCCCAGAGCTGCAACTGCAAGTGGGGTTAAATGTCTTCAGAGCTGACACCATCAGCCCACTGCCAACGTCTTGCCTCATGCAGCTGGACCCTTCCTCCCCCGAGCTCACCCGCTCTGCCACAGAGCACCCAAGGGCAGGGGAGGGCAGGGCAGCCACAGCAGCATCAGCTGGCACCAAGCAGTTGCAGCCCTGAGCTGCTGGCACGGGGGCTGAAGTGTTTCTCCTCGTGGAGTGCACTGGCAGGGCACGGTGGCTCTGTGCTTCCTCGACACAGTCTGGCCACTCTGGGGCTGGGCACAGCTCACATCCTGTAACACGTGGCAGGAGGACACATTTTTCCCCACCTGTGTGTGTCAGCTGCCCCACACCACAATGCTTGCACAGGCTGTGGAAATGTCAGGCAGAGACCCCCCCACTGCAAGCTGGGATGGGCAGTGGCAGAGCACAGGGAGGGAGCTGGCTGTGTGTCTGTGGCACAGGCAGGTGAAGACAGCGGCCTGCCCCATCCCCGTGCTGTGTCACCTCACTGCAGGGCTGGCCAAAAGCGAGCCCTGAGCTTCAGCATGGACCTGACTGGAGCCCAGCCATGTCCAGGCACTACTAGAGACAGGCAGACATACAGACAACCTTCAGCACGGGCCAGAGCCTTGTGCTGTCTGCTGAAATCACTGGAAGCTGGCACCAGCCTGGCATGGGCAGCAGAGGGATGCAGGCAGCCCTTGGAGCAGCCCAGCAGCAACCTCCTGCCTCTGTATGACACCCCAGACAGCCCCAGAGGGAGGGGATGTGTTTGCTGTGCTGGCACTGGGGCACAGACACAGCTCTGCCTTGTCCACCGCCCCTTTCCAGAGGTGTGAGCACTGCCAGCCTGGATGCCTGCCAGAGGAGTGGATGCAGCTCACCACTCGGAGCAGGGGTTGGGTTTGGTGAGCAGCTCCAGTGCTGTCCACGCCAGGATTTGGGGTAACAAGATAAACACCCTGCCTTTGCTGGGAGTCCCAGGGTGGCGGGAGCTGTGGATCCCCAACACCTGCAGCCAACTACCAAAGATGTGCCTCAGTCATGGGTGGGCAGCAGGGTCATGGCTCCCCTGTGTCCAGAGGGCTTAATCTGCTGGAAGGGCTCCTCTCCAGTGGGAATGTGGAGCTGTAAGTCACTTCTAGGAAAGATAGAGCTGGGACCTCCCCAGGCCCTGAGCCCTGAGCAGGACAGGAGAAGCTCTGCAGGAGGCAGCCAGCCCCTCGCTTGGAGGGAAGCGGGCAGAGGGAGGGAGCAGAGCCTGCAGCAAAGGGGGGAGAGCAGGGGGAGGCAGAGCAGGGAGTTGGGTGGGTGTAAAGTTGGATGAAAAGATGAAGACATTGAACATGAGAGAAAAGAAGAGAGTGCCAGCCTGCAGCTGTTGCTTTCGTTTCAAGCTCCAGTTTCTCCCTAGCTGCTGGCATGACTGTGGAGCACAGACCTGAATACAGGCAGGTGCCAGGACCCCTGGCTATGGAAATGAGCTGGATCTCTCCCCTCAGGGCAGGGGACCTGAGGGTTGCAGGCTTGCCCTCTCTGGCCAGCTGCTACTTACGTTCCTGTCCGCTGCTCTCCTGGGCCAGGTTCTCTTTGCTCTTGTAAAATGGAAACTTTCGAGAGAGGCGAAAACTCTTTTTACGTTTCGTTTTGATCGACTGAAGAACATGGAGATGGAAGGGAGGACAGAAAAAACAATGGTGTTTAACGCATGTGGGGAAAATTAAAATGAAGAGACAATGAGGAGCTGTGTCAGGGCAGTCACCCTCAAATGAAATCATGGAGATTACATGAGAACTGTAATGCAGGAAAAAAATTAAGCATGGAGAAAAACATGTGGTAGGGATGCTGGGAAGCTGATGGGGGAGTCAGCAGCTCTGCAGGGGTAGCCAGGCTGTTCCTCCTTGCTCGTTGGCATGTTAGGCACTGCTCGTGAGGTGTGAGGGCAGCTCCTAGCCATGGGCTCTGCCACCCCATCACTCCAAACATGGGTCCTTCCCCAGTACTTTCACACCATCCTGGGCTCCTCTGCTCAATCACTGCACATTCACGGAGGGTTTGTGCCAAGCAGATGTGGGCCTGGGGCAGGTCCAGTCACACAGCTCTTTGCTTTGCGATTGAGGAGCTTTTGCTGCTGGAACTCATCCTGCTCTCACCAGTTACCAGCTCCAGGTGCCCCACCGAGCCCCAGATCAGCACTTACCCTGTTGGACTCAATCATGCCAGTCCTGGCGTGGAACTTCACTGTTTTCAACCGTGCTCTCTCCTTCTTTTCCACCCTGATCAGAAGAAGAGAAAGAGTCGCTAGTCCCATGCATGTGCCCTCCACGCTGCCCACGTGGCTCCTCAGGCAGCTCCAGGCACCCTTGGGTGGTGGGCCCATTGGAAAAGGGCAGCTCCTTCCCAGGGAGGGACAGATGTGGAGCTGCCTGCCCAGGGTCTGGCCCGGGCCAGTGTCTTCAGGAGCAGGAGGGGAGCCAAGCTTCCCAGCAGGGACAGAGGACAGACAGAGGCTGGCTTTGCTGATCTGAAGGCAGCAGCAACCAGCTCCTCTGCTCCCTATGATTATCCGCCTTGCAGTGGGACCTGGCTGCAGAGCTGGGCAGATTGACAGAGCAGCCCTTGCTGCTGTGACTCTGCTCTCACATGCAGCCCCAGACTGGCTAACACCAACTCTCCATCCCGACAGGGATCTCAGAGAGGGCTGACCACTCCCCTCCTCACCTGGAGCCTCACCCAGCTTTGGAGAACCCCTCCCTAGGGAGACCTGCACACAGCCCCAGCTTGCAACCAAGGTGTCCTGCCTGCTGCACAGGGGCAGGTGGACTGGGACCACAAGGAGATCCCAGCCTGAGCAGAGCCCCGAGGACTGCAGGGCTTGTGGAGTTTGGGGAAATCCCAGGGTCACCACGTGTGGCAGCTCCTGCTGATGGACACTCACCTCTTCTTGCTGGGGATGACCCCGATCTGCTCGCTCTCGCCGTGGGGTGTGACGAGCCTGGCTTGCCACCACTCATCATCGGAGGCGTTGATGACGTGCAGGATGTCCCCGTAGGAGAAGCTGAGTCCCTGGCTGGGCAAGCAACTGTCCCGGGTCCGGTCATAGTCGAACAGGGCTCTGTGGAGCAGCAGAGAGGAGTGATGCCTTCTCTGAGCACGGCCAGGCAGCGAGGGCAGCAGCAGCACTGCCAGCCTCCTGGGGCACTGTCACCCTTATCCCTAAAGGATTTAAACCCAAACCCTGCCAAGGTGAGCAGGGCTACCAGCCACCAGCACAGCCCTCGGCTGGCAGGCTCAGCACAAGCCCTGAAGAGTGCAATGCAGGAACAACAGTACTGAGAGAACTCCCTGCTGACCTCAGCTGCAGGATGCACTGAAAGAGTCTGTGGTTAGTAAGCACACCAGGCCCACAGCAGCAGCCTGCAGGAGGGCTGCTCCCCACCATCCCTCCGTGGCTGTGGGGCCAAGGAATGGGATGGGGAACATCAGACCCCACTGCTGGTGGGTGGTTGCACAGGTAGAGACTACCAAAGCTTTGAGCACACCCATTATTTATGTACAGAGCCTGTGAATTAGAAATGCATCTCAGAGTATCTATATCTGCTTCCACAACTGATCCATTTCATACTCCTCAACACCTCCCCTGAGAACAGTTTATTTAGTTTAAAATTATCTTCAAAATTAAACTAACCAGCTATAGAAAAGATTTTGTTCTTTCACTAGAGGAGTGCTAATACTGTTCCTGCACACAGACATCACACACAGCACTGCAGCCTGTACCCATAAGCTGCTCTCAGTGACTTCACCTGTAACTCATTCTACTAATGTCAGATCACAAACTGTGTCTGCTTTGATGCAGCAACTTGCAAAAAGTCAAAGAAAGGGAAGAGTCACTAAAAGTACTGGCAGCACAACCTCTGTATTTGCTCCTGGGGCACTGGCCCCACTGGCCCCCAGCCCAGTGTGAGCCCAGGCACTGCAAACACTGGCTGGCTGCTGGTTTAATCCTGGCCCTAATAAACCTTCTTCAAGCAGGAGAAACATCCTCTGTTTTGCTCATTACCCCCTTCCACTGTGGGGACTCTGAAGGGGGTCTAAAAGCACAAGGTAAGTGGAAGGGCTGAGGGACCACGTGGCATGTCCCTATGGAGCAGCAGAGCTTACAGGGCATTTCTGTCAGGGGAGAGCTGGGCTATGAAACCTGTCAGGGCACTTGGGACTGGGTCTTGAATGGGAAGAAGGGCTGCCCCACGGCGAGCGCTCTTTGGGACAAGACCAGTCTGCCCCATGCATTCAGATACATTCAGCAACCAGATCTGTTCTCCTTCCCCAGCTCTGGGGCAGCTCTTGTGCTTGTTCCCTCTGCAGGGCAGGGTGGCTGGAGCCGGCAGCAGAGCACCAGCGGGTGCTTTGGCCGGAGGTAATCAAGCCTTGCAGGCAGCTCCTGGCCAAAAGATAAGGCTGCATGTGGCTGACAGGCCGCTGTGAGGTCAGCGCCTCTGGCCAAGGCCCTGGGGAACTGGTCAGGCCGGTTCCCAAAGCCAGGCAGGCTGTGAGGAGCCCTGCCCACTGCACGCACCCTGCCCTGCAGAGCAGCGCTGGGCCCGCGGCTCCTCCCGCAGCAGCCACTGGCATCCCAGGACAGGCACAGCAGGATCTGTGCAGGGGCAGGACACCTGCAAAGCCGGCACAGGAGGCATTTGCCACCCCAAGGCACGATGCCCTGGGAGCCCGGCCCCTGGCTGTGCTGGCACGTGGGACCCACCGTGGCTGGGAGCTGCTCCGGGTGCACAGGGACCAGACGGCAGCACCGCTCTGCCCCCAGACTAACAGCCAGGAGAGCAGATGGTTTGGCTGGAGGGCAGGGAAGCAGTGCCAAGGACTCCCATGGCTTCCTCCTGGTGCCTAGGCACAACGCCTGCCTGACCTCCATCCCCACCCGGCACGGCCCCAGTGCTGGCAGACTTTGCCCTGCGGCAGCACAGGCAGGTGACAGGCAGGACATGAACCCGCCCTGCCCCTGCCTGTGCTGCACAGCTGCAAACTCCAGCACCCCCAAATTGCTCCAGCACCCCCAAACTGGCTCCAGCACCCCCAAACTGGCTCCAGCACCCCCAAACCAGCTCCAGCAGGCACTCGGGTGCCCAGCTCCAGCCCTTCAACAGCACACGGGATGCAATGCAGCCATACAGGGCTGACTCAAGCAGTCGGGTAGCGAGTCCTGTAATTGATGTCCTGTCCACAGCACAGCAGCTCAGCTGGTTTCGGGTAAACTGTGCTTGAAACTACCCCGCCCAGAAGGGCTGGGGCAGCCTGGGCACCCGGCAGTTCTTGCAAGCACGTTTTCAGGGTGTGTGTTGAGCAGAGCGTTGTGAAGGGCCACGCTGGGGAAAAGCTCTCCCCTGGGATCACCCTCTCAGCAAGGCACAGCCCAGCTCCACCTGGGTGTATGTGAGGGGACACAGTGCTGTGGAGGCCTCCAAAGCCTCACGGGGGGATGCACCAAGAATTAAGACGTGCTACGAGTAGCGTGGAGGCAACAGGGAGCTCTCTGGGTCACAGGAATACCTTGATACATGAGCACCTTTCCAGGCAGAGAACAGGCTCAACTCAAGCTGGACCCAACCTAAATCCTCCTCCACGCATGAGGGTGTCCACAGGACAGCAGGGGAGTGAGGGCAGGACTAACAAGATGATGTTTATTCAACACTGCGCCCAGCTTGTCGCACACCCCCAGGAAGCCCTGAGATGCTAAATCCAGCAAGATGCCTGCAGAGACTTGTGGGAAGGTGTGAACTGCAGGAACCCAGAGCTGCAGCTCTCCCCTCCTGCCATGCTAGGCTTGCAACATATCCACCACGCCTGAAGTCCCTCTGCATGGAGCAGCCATGCAGTGGGAGATGCAGGCTGACTCACGTAGCCTCGGCCCTTGCCATCCTTCTCACAGGGAAGAAGAAGCATCATCCCTTGCTCCTGCCAGCCTCACCTGCAACAAGCTGTGCAGGGTGAGGATTTACAGGATTATTTTAATTACCAAGTTAAAATTACTCATTAGCTCTCATCCCACTGGCACTGTGGCAGGCAGGAGGTGGCAGGAGGCAGGCAGGGGCTGTCCTGTCCACACAGGACTTGCAGCAGTTTGAGCTTCACGGCTGTTTAACCCCTGCCTGCCTGTCCTGCACCTGGCTCCAGACCAGAAGTGCATCAAGGGCTCAGAGCAATAATCCTCCTAAGAGCTCATCTCCCATCCAGCCAGATCCTGCCACAGGAATGGCAGGAGGAGACAAGGAGAAGCCTGTTAGCTGGTTCGAGGAGAGAGCCCTGAAAGCTGCCACGAGCTGCCTGGGCCAGAACCAGGCCTGTATGCCCACCATTTCCCTGTTTTCCAGTGATCCTCAGAGCACTGGCCTGGCCAGCGGCCACCTAGGGTCTGTAGAGACCAAGGCTTTCCAAACTGGAGCAGTCCTTGGGAGAGGCATTTGCGTGCAGAGCACCCAGCCTTGGCAAAGCAGCGCAAAAGCCCCGCTTTCCCTGCTGCACCCTCTGGGCTTGGTGATGCATCCACGGCACTCACTCCCCCGGCCCCTGCCACACCGACCTCAGAGGCACTGCACAGCCCGGGCTGAACAGCAACCACTCCCTGTGCACCCCAAACTGTGGGGATGCGCCCATCCCACCCACCTGCAGGGAGCAGGGGAACACGGCGGGTGTGCAGCCTTACCGGACATAGAGCGATCTCTTCTCACTTGTCCGCAGCGAGCCGGAGCCGGAGCTCATGCTGCTGTTCATCATCTGCTCCCGCAGGTCGTGGATCTTGGACTCGAAGCGGCTGTACTCTGTGGGGACAGGGCTGGTCAGTGCAGGCACAGCTGCCCCCGGCTGATCCCCACGCCCAGCCAGGCCTGGCCAGGAGGCATCTTGCCCACAGCCTGTCTGTCCCCGCACACGAGGGAGGGCAAAGAGAAAGAGGTTACAGAACTCTGCAGGAGTGCAGGCACGGCATCTGGAGCAGGCAGGGTTCCAGCTGCTCCCAACCCCACCACAACTTCCCACACTGTGACCTCCACTGCTGCTGAGCTGCAGCTCCATGAGGGAATGGCTGGGCAGGACTTGGCAAGCTGCTGACCTACAGAGCAGTTCAAAACATGCAGAGAGAGCGAGAGCCCCTCCAGGAGACCATTGTCCACCAGCTGGAGCAGCAAGATACGACCGCAGCCATTGGGGGAGTGCCCAGCTACAGCAAAGACCTCCTCCTCAGCAGGAATGGGGAAAGGGAGGCAAAACACAAAGTCCCTGCCCTTGGAAGAGGAGCAGGGAGGAGGAATTCACCTTTTGCTTCCTACATCGCAGCAGCAGAGACGTGCAGGAAGAGCTGGGGAACCCTCCAGAAGACACCAGCACCTTCCTGCCAGGCAGCTGGGCAGGAGCAGCCGCCACCCCGGCACCCGCCGCCGCACCAGCCCGACCTTCAGCCGGGTGTAAAGGTCGGGCTGACACGCAGAGGGTGGAGGCACCAGGCCTCCCTACCCAGGGCCGAATGAGGAAAGTGCAACTGCGGCTCCAGGAAAGCTGCCGGCACTGCCCCAGCCCACGCTGCCAGATCTCGCCTCACACCCTCGATTCTGTCCCTTGGGCACATCCTGCACTTACAGGTGAGAGAGGACCAGCCTCATCTGTGCTGCAAGACTTGCCTAGAAAGTCTTGTCCACAACCCAGTGGCTTGGGTTTTAATTCTGGGGAGAGGAGCACAGCAGCTCAGCCGTGGAGGTAAGCACTCGCTGTAGAGCAGAGCCACATCACATGGGGGGAGCAGCAACACTGCTCAGAAATGCTCTGTGGGCTTTCTTTGGGAGCCAGCCCCTCTCCCATGGACTCTCAGTGTAGACAAATGCAGGGCTGGGGTTATGGGATGATGCAGCTGCAGCTCAGCATTTCCTGACTCTCCAGCCCTTCACTCTCCCGCCCTACAGCCTGGGTATCCCTCTGCTACACCCAGTTGCCAAAGACACATTTTTACTTAAAGACTGGGAAAAAAAAAAAGGCAATACACACAAAAACTGCCAAGTGGCACACAGAAACTGCATGCGAAGCCCCTTCTCCTGCCATTCAAAATCCAGAGTTGCTGCAACACTGGGCAGGGTCAGCTGCTTCATGTGGAGATCATGAGAACCCCCGGCTGCCAAGGGGCACCCACTGCCTCACCTGCCTTCCTGCTGGCAGAGGAAAACACAGATGCAGAAAGGCATGGACAACGCTTATTTTAGAAGAAAACTGAATTCTGACACCAAAGCAGCACCAGGGTTTTACGGAGCTCTCAGCAGAGGGAAGTGAGCTTGATCCCACTCCACATCTCTCGCCCCACACAGCTCATGCTGCCCTGGAAGAGCTCACTCTGCCATAAACCCTTGTATCCCAGAGGAGCATCTGTCAGAAGCGGGTACAGCTTCTTCATAAACCCTCTTTGGTACAGAAGGGCTGTTTCCCCCAGAAAGCACCACTACAACCCCTATCCCCAGCCAGGTCATCGCAAACCCTGCTGGGGGCACAGATTCCCTCCACACCCCACACTGCCTGGGATTGGACAGGAAACACAGGGCAAAAGGAGGTTTCCCCACCCCTAGCATCAGTGTGGGGGTGTTGGGAGGGCAACTTGTGGGTGCCACTGCCCTGCCAGAAATGGCACATGCATCCCCCTGCATGCAGCCCAAAGTTCTCCAATGCCCCCATTTCAGCTGGGGCACTCCATGGAAAGGGACTTTGCTAGTTTTGCTGGAGTGGCCACGCTGCTTGGAGGGGTGGGAAAAGCCCACTGACATGACAAGAAGCACAAACCAGGCTGGTTGTGGCAAACTGAAGGACACAAGGGCTGCTCTGGCTTTAACCCCCAAAAAGCAAATACAGTGCTGCCCTAGGAAGGGTCTTCCAAGGAACCACCACCCCACACTTGCTCCAGCTGTGGGAGGGCACAGAGTGGAGGAGCAGCCAGCCCTAAAGCAAACCTGCATGGGAGGCAAGGTTACACCAGGACTGAACAAGGGGTACCCCCAGGTGCTACTGGCACCCTCTTATCTGCACATTAGAACAGTCTCTGAGACCATTACCAGCAGATCACCCCCAGCAAGCAGAGCTCCTGCCTCTGCTCCCTAACTTAGGGCTGCCTTGACTCTGCACCTTGACTCTCTGTAAGGGGATCTCCCGTGCAGCTGAAACCCTCCCAGGAAGCTTGCCCAGGGTGCAGCACGGAGGTGAGCCAGGGCTGATCCCCATGGTGTTCAACACGTTCAGGACACGCTTATCAAGACTGAAAAGTATGTAACAGGTGAGCCGGCACCTCTTGCCGTGAGTGCCATCGAGCTGAGTGCCAGGTTGTTTGCTCTCCTCACTCAGCAGCTCGATAAGAACACCACTGCAGCCTCCCACTGCTTTTCCCTTTCCAGGCTGTGGGTGTTCCTAGAGCTGGGCCTGATTTTGTCCCCTGGGGTGCGCTCCATGCTGGGAGCAGAATCCCTGAGTGCTCACACGCTGCAGACCACTATCAACAGGCAGGAATCTCCTGCCTGCCCCAGGGATCCCAGAACCAGCACACGCATGTGACACACCTGCAAACACGCCCAGCAGAGCCAACAAAGCAGCGGGTCTGCATCTGGGCACCAGGAGACAGCACAAAGGAGAAGGTGTTGGCAGAGAGGGGAGCTATGTTGGAAAGCAACTCTTGAGTACACATAAAGCCCTGTATCCAAACACTTCTGCTCAGGCCCAGGCTGGGCCATCAGCAGAGCCCAGAAATGCTCAGTCACAGGTTTCAGCCCAGCCACTTGCAAAAACTACACACAGCTTCAGCCCGGCATTTTAGCACCCTGACCCCAGACACCTTCCCTCTGCACAGACACCTCCCTCCACAGGCCCAGGAAAGCAGAAAGAAGCACAGCCATAGGGAAAGCTCATAAGCTTTTAGAACTCATTGCACAGCCCTGGAACTTCCCTTTGAACAGACTGGCTCAGAGAAGTGCCATAATGCAAGTTTTTGTATTTTCAGGTGAGGAATATCAAGGCTTTGTTGCATGGGGTGTGAGGAAGGGGAATTGCAAAAGCCAAGCGCTGGTGATAGCAGCAGGCAAAGGTCATGGGAATGAGAAGTGCTCAGAGGGAATGGACCTCACAAAAACTCAGGAACCATCACTCCCCCTCCTTGACAGCATGCAGCAGTGGTGAAAGGTGCTGGTGTTTAGAAGAAAGGCAGGACAGCAGCTCCTCTTCCTAGCCTTTCTTGGTTTGGTCTTTGCTTCTTTTCTCTCCTAGTGCCTGGCAGGACACCACAGGGAGGGCCCCTCATCCCCCAAGACCTGCACAAGCAGCCTCTCTGCCCCCCTGGAGCCCCAGCGAGGTCAGACACAGAGCACACTGCACTCATCCAGCACCCCAAGGCAAGCCCTGCCCACGCTCAGGTACGAGAGACAGGTGCCATCCTCCGCCTCTGCTAGCGGGGAAGAACTTCTCAAATTCCCTTTCCACCAGCATCTCCTCCTTTGGCCGTCCTACAATCCAGCTCTCCTGCTCTTTCCACAGCCATGACGGACACAGAAAAGGCAAACATTTGAGAGCACATGGCCCATCGAGGGGCCCCAGCCTTGCCCACACCCAGGGCTCACACCAGGGAGATCTTTCTCCATGACTCCCAGCCCTTCAAGCCTCTGGAACACTGAAGGCAACTTCCAAGAGACAACAGTCTGTACTCCACAGCCACAATGCTGCCTCCCGGCATGGCTGCAGCCCCTGTGCCGTGTGCTGCTGCCCACACGTGCCAGGAGCCATCACAGACATGGAAAGTCACCAGCTACAACACATTGACATTTCCGCCTTGATCTAAGGGGGTTTCAAAACATCTTGTCCAGTTTGACATTTAAGAACCACTCTTGGTTGGTGTCTTTGCCAAATCTCAAGTGGCAAAGGGAGCCAGAAATACGAGAACATTAAGTGCTTCCTGGAAAGAAAGAAAAAAGTAAAAGCCAAAACAAACAAACCCCACACCCACAGCACAGCCCTGAGCAGCACCAATGACTCCGTGCCCCAATGGCCTCTGCCATGGGATGGAGGAGGAACAGCGGAGACAGAGACCAGCAGGACTTTGCCCAGCGATGCCACAGAGGAGGCACTAGACGAAGGGCATGGCTAGGGTGGGACACTGGCCTCCTTGGAGAGGACCAGAACTGCTGGTGGAGAAAGCCAGTGGGGCCCAGGAGAGACACCTTTTCCAGCGGCCGGGAACGGCGGCATCCCAGCACGTGCACGGTGCCGCTCCGGACACGGCCGCAGCGCCGGGGTCAGCCCCGGCCCCTCGCTGCCCGGCGGGGAACGCGCCCAGCGCTCGCCCTCCCGGCCCGCGGGCCACGCTCCAGCGCTGCCGCCCAGGGAAGCTTTGTGCAGGCAGCGGCCGGCTCCCTTCCCGCTAGCCCTGGCTGCACACCGCGGCACCACCAGCCCCCGCCGCTGCCCAGGGAATCGGAACCCAGCGAGAACCAAAGGCTCGGGGTGGCGCCGCAGGTGGGATGCTCAGAGGTGGGGAGGAGCCCCAACTCAGCAGCGACGCCCCGGTTCCAGCCCCGCCCGCACCGCGGTCGCCCTCCAGGACCCCTGAGCCCCCCCAACCACGGGGTCCCTCCAGCAAGGCCCGTGGGAC
>VWZT01012377.1:76840-90070 GCA_013397055.1 Pachycephala philippinensis | reverse complement strand
ATGATGGTCACCGTCTGCCCCGCTCGCTTCAGCGCCGCCGCCGCC
Organism: Pachycephala philippinensis; assembly: GCA_013397055.1. Taxonomy (NCBI): domain Eukaryota; kingdom Metazoa; phylum Chordata; class Aves; order Passeriformes; genus Pachycephala; species Pachycephala philippinensis. The sequence goes on along the minus strand of VWZT01012377.1, from coordinate 90,025 downwards.
TGCTCGTGGGTGGCGTTGCGAAGGTTCACGCCGTTCACCTGCCGGGACAGAGCGGCTCCGCTGGATCGGACCCACGCGGGCACGAATCGCGGGGGGCCGCCCTGCGCCTCGGCCCTGCTGCCCCGCCTCTGCACCGGTACTCACGGTACCTACACTCTCAGAGCCTTATCACTCTGCCACTATGCCCCCAGCACCACACCTGGTACCGGCACTCCCGGTACCGGCATCCCTGGTACCTGCTCCCTGCTGGCCCCACCGCAGGCACCCCGAGGCCATGTCAACACACCGGCACCCGGGATGCATCCCACAGAACTGTGCTTTGGGTGGCAGGGGACAGGTGTCCTGTGGGTGCCCACCCGGGGCTGTGGGAGGCCACGAAGGGGCAGTGGGTGCCCCACCAACTCACCGAAAGGATACGGTCTCCCCTCCGCAGCTCCCCGCTGAGGTCAGCAGGGCCTCCAGCCAGGATGAAGGACACAAAGATCCCCTCGCCATCTTCCCCTCCAACGATGTTGAAGCCCAGGCCGGTGGAGCCTTTGTGCAGGATGATTTTCCGGGGCTCCCTGGAAGGACACATAAGGGACAGCGAGACCTCAGGATGAGGAGCAGCAAAGCTGGTGACAGGCTTTTCTGTGCCCACGCTTTGTGGCACATTGGTGGGGCTGGAGTCACCCGAGTGCAGCCTGGTGTGACTCAGCCCTCAGCACTGTGGAGACTGATAAACCAGAAGAGGTGCAGGCAGTGTGACATGAGACACAGCATGGACAGAGACAGAGCATCCACCGTGAAATCACACACAGAAACACTGAACTGCATGGTGGCATCAGATGCCATGAGCCAGGAGAGGGGGACCAAACCCCTCCACAGCATGGCAAACGTGCCTACAACCCCAGGCACTCCTCCCATGCCACAGACCATGCACAGCTCAACAAAAGTCCTAAATTTTCCATGATGACTTAATTCTATCACAGTTCAAACAATAGGCAGGCAAAAGCAGGAAGACTGCCTGGCATTGCCAAACTCCTGCGTCAATTTTCGTGTGGGAGAAAAACCCAATGTGATGGGAACAATGGCAGCTCCCAGCTCAAGCTCTGGATTTAAATAAGAAGGAATAAATGATGCCAGACAATTAGCACAGGCTGGTGGTGATTGTCAGCCAACATGATACTGCGGACCATCAGTGCATCCACTGTGGCTGGATCCTGGGCACTTCCTCGGGTACCACAAGGACCAAGGGCCTGACATTGAGCTCAGGAACCTGATCAGAACCACTCACCTGCCAGGCATCAGAAGGAGGTCTCTGGGATGTGTTAGGAGAGATGCTGGAGCCCAGGCATGGCATTGAGTGAAGGCACCCCTGGTAGACCCTAAAATGCTGGCAGACCTGTGCTAAGAGGACCCTGGGGCACTGGGGTGGGGGAGTTGGAATACACCAGAACCAGGAGATCAGGAAAACCATGGAAATGCTCAGTCAAAGGATGCTCAACCCCAAGTCCTCAAGATGTCACCAGTGCTTGGCTGAGGGGCAGTTGTGAGGGGGCAGGGAGGCCTGCAGCCATCAGTCCCTCTGCAGCAAAGCTGTGCCTAGGGCTAGAATTCTCCCAGGGGAAGAAATAGGTCAGGTTTCTGGGTCTGCAAACCCTGCCTCCAACCAGGAGATGAATTTGCTCTGCCCTTTGGGTTTTGCTGCTGCCCAAGCAGTGTGTAGGAAGCACAACGTCAACTCAGTGTGGGGGGGAGCATCCCCAGCACCCATGAGGACCAATTTGGTGAAAGGTAGATCCTACAAGAATGAAGAGAGGAAATGAAGCCCCAGACAGGTACATCACAGGTCTCAGTCATGACATGCACTCTTGGCTGCCATCCTCCTCACAGGAAGCATGACATGGATCCTCCAGGCAGACCCCATGGTGAATGTCGCAGTGTTAACACTGGGACTTTGGCACAGAGCTGAGGGGATCCTGTGGGGCTGTTCTGGGCCTGGGTTCCAGTGGTGGAGCTCACTGGAAAACAGATTTTTTGGTTCCCAGCCCTAGGTGCTGCAGGACATGAGGATCTCTGGAGCCACATCCATATCTAAGCAGCACTTGTGCCCATGGGAGAGAGAGAGGCTGGATACTGGACCTCTGCTTTTCCTAGGGAATGGCTCGCAGGCATTTCATGAAAAACTTCTTTCTCAAGGCAGCAGCTGCCTTTCCCCACACCAGTAAGCTGCATTTGGACCACACTGGTCCCAGTGCACAATCTTGGTGCCAGCAGACCAGCAGCGATGAAGCTGTCCTGGGAGTCAGTGATGCACACAAGGCTTTCAGCACTGTCCTGGGGAGGATGAGGGAAGTGCTGAGCCCACTGCAGGCTGTGGATCTGTTGGGTAGCAGGAGGCTGTGTCTGGGCACACTGGCCCAGTGGTGCCAGCCCGTCTGCAGTGGGGCCCTCCACAAGGCAGCACCATCCTCTAGTGGCCACCAGCACATGCTGCATCAGGGCCACTGCCGAGCCATCGCTGTGCCATTGCCACTGCCAAGCCACCACTGAGCCACTGCCGAGCCATCGCTGTGCCATTGCCACTGCCAAGCCACTACTGGGCCACTGCCAAGCCAGCACTGTGCCACTGTCACTGGCAAGCCAACACTGAGCCACTGGCAAGCCCTGATCATACCACTGCCACTGCCAAGTCAACACTGAGACCCTGAAGAGCCATTGCCGTGCCACTGCCACTGCCGTGCCACCACTGAGCCCTCACTATGCCACTGCCACCGGCTGAATCCAGCCTAGGCTGGGTGGCTCTTTCTGCTCTCTAGCCCACAAATGGGAATGTTGGCACGTGCGAGAAGGGACACCCTGGTGGGACCAGGGTCCCTGGTGTGTTTTCCAAGCACTGGGACTCAGTCCCTTCTGTGCTGCACTGTAATGGCAGACAGCACTGCTCCTGCCTGTGGCGTCATCCCCAAACAGAAGTTGCTACACCTGGTGAGGATGCAGTGCCAAGAAACAGGCTCTAGAACAAGCATTGATGGTGCTGAGACCATTGGGAGAGGTGGGGTGCAGATGGAAGGCAGTGCTGCACAGGTCACGGTGTGCAGAGGCACCCAGCTGTGGCTGAGCACCAAGAAGTGAGAAATCCCCGTGACAAAGATGACTGCAGACACTCTCCAGGAGGACGGCAGACCTGACAGCAGATGGCAAGTCAAGGTCTCCCACTCCAGCATCCACCACTGACCTGCAGAATGGGAGAATCCTGGACAAAGCTACTGCATCTACCACTGTAGGCATATCCCCAAAACCAGCCTGCAACCTTGTTCCAAACAGCAGAGCCAGCCCTAAGCCTCATTTGGGTGTTGGTCTTTAGAAATCAGCCTAAGCCCTACAGTCCTGGCCCTGGGGATACCACAGTCAGAGCACTGGCCCCAAGGCTGTGACAAGAAGAGGGAAAGCTGTAAGAATCAGCTAGTAGAGCAGGCCTTGCCAGGTCTTGCTCTCCCATCCTCAGCCTGAGGCTTTGGAGAAGTTTTATACTGCATTTAGGCTCAGAGCAATGTTTTCTTTGTGTTCCTCTTTATTTCCTGGCTTCAGGAAACAAATCTGTTCACGCAGCATAAAAGATTCTACTGGGGCAAAAGGGGCTGGCAGTCATTGAAATGGCACCTGAGTGCGGGTGGTTTGGGATGCCAGTCTCAGGGAGCGTGGCAGGGACCCTACTTGTTTGCAAGGCTGTGCTCCCCCTGGCCCCTCATCCCCAGCACAGCTCCACCTGGGGACATCCCGGGAGGCTGTGGCACTGCTGGATGGCACCGTAAGGGCAGGGAACACCTTGTATTCCAGGTATTGTAAAGCAAGCAAGAGAACAAAGCTGAAATGCAGTTGTGTAAAGCTTGTGAAAGAGTAGGAGAGGGAATGGAGAGGGAGTGGATGCAGCAAGCCAGGGATTGACACAGCAGGGCTGGTCTCAGGGGGGTGAGCAGAGAACTCATTAAGGGGACCTGAAGCATCGCACCATGCACCTACAAATGGCCTTTCGAGGCTCTGCATTGGCAGTGGGGATGATATCAAGCCACCACAGAGGGAAAGTGAGGGAATGAGGAGCATGAGAGGGATGCTCACGCCTGGTACTCACCTGGTGAAGTCATCATCTCCAATCATGTGCCGAGGGATAGGCGAGTACCGGGATGGAGTCACCTGGGCAGGGAGGGGATAGGCAGGCTTGCTCTCAACGCTGCCCAGGTAGCCCAGACTGGAGTTATGGCTTATGTGGTTGTCAGCCAAGGCTGAGAAGGCTGCAGGGGAGGAGAAGGTCATCAGGAGCAGAAATCCATACAGAATGAGGACACGGAGACCAGCCTAGCCCTGCTGCCCACCCCAACACGCTCAGTGCCCACAGCCCCACGTGCCCAGCCAGGGGCCAGCGGCGTACGTACTGCTGGCATAGTCGGGGGGCGCGTACATGTCGTTGAGGTGGATGTTGCCGGGCTTGGCCACCTTCAGGTACACCATGTCAGAGGTGTTCTTCAGGGCGGCCACTGCCTCCTCGTGCCGCACGTCCTGCAGGTTTGTGTTATTCACCTGCCGGAGGGAAAGGGCTGGGTGACACGGCTGAGCAGGAGGGCAGGGACCAGGGCAGCCCTGCGGGAGTGGTTTTCCATAGGAGAGGTGCCCCAGTAGCTCCAGAGGCATGGTCCCATTGCCTTGGGTTTGGCCCTCCTGCCTGCAGCCATTACTGTGCCTTCCCTCCCACAGCAACATCCCAGCAGGAGCCCCAGGGAAGAGGTGTGAGGCTGCTGACAGGACGGGTGCTGGGGTTGAAGGTCAACACTGAACCTGTTCAGTGGAACAGTGGAACCTGTTCAGCTTCACCTCACAGCTGGCTGTGGCCATGGGGCTTACCGCAAGCAGCCGGTCCCCGATCTGCAGGCGCCCGTCCTTTTGGGCAGCACCTCCCTCGATGATCTTGGTGATGTAGATGCTGTTGTCCCCAGGGATGTGCTGGTTCCCGATGCCCCCTGCAATGCTGAACCCCAGGCCTGAGGGAGAGTGAGAATGCAGGTGAGGGACAGACAGATTGACAGAGTCCTGGGCTGGCACCACAGCCCCTGTGCCTCACTGGGCTTCGCACCCTGCCCAAACCCAGCAGGGAATGGGGCACCCTGCTGCTGCCTGGGGCCAGCCTGCCCACCGGGCACTGCATTGTGGGTGTGTCCCATATCCTGTGCCCCACAGCATTACATGCTGCTGGGCCACCCTGCAGCATCCTGCGCTGTGGTAGTGCCACTCTGCATCCCACATCCCCCGTGAGGCTGCCCTGCATCTCACAACATCTCACACCGAGGGGTCACCCCACACTGTCTTGTGGGGCACCCTTGCCAAGTGAGCAGAGTGAGGGGTTCACCTTTGGGGCCCTTCATCAGGTTAACCTCCATGATGGTCTCTGGCGGGGGCTGCCGGCGGCGCACCACGAGCCGCACCACGGGGCCTGCTTCCTTCAGGGCCTCCACAGCTTTGCTGTGCACAACCTCAGAGACGTCCACATCGTTCACCCGCAGCACGCAGTCGTTCACCCTGTGGGCACACGATGGCCCTGAGCATCCCTGCGGAACCACCAGCCCATGCCACCCTCCTCTGGTCACCTCTGCCACCCCCCTCCAGCCACACAAAGGAGAGCTGCTCAAGCTGGCCAGATCCTGCCCTGCTGGGGTGAGAGAGGGGTCCCTCCCAAAGTGGGGGATAGCGGAGCTGGTCCCTGTAGTGCAACCCTGATGGAGACGGGAGATGAGAAGAAAGGCTGGATCCCTGCCCTGGGCTGTACCGGGATGGATGGGAGCAGGAGCCTGATACAGGGAGGGGAGAAGGGGTGGCTACAGACAGGAGGCTGGTGGCCAGAGATGATGGACATCCCTGTCCTGAGGAGATCTGGCTGTGCGGAAGAGACATATGGGAGCCAGGGACCATGTCACGAAAAGGGATTAGGCCTAGAGGGTCCATGCAGAGATCCTGGGTGACACCCTGGCTGCTCCCCCAGCCCGGTACTCACCCTAGACGGCCATCCATGGCTGCCGCTCCCCCGGGGATGATCTTGGTGATGAAGATACCCGGGTCATCTGGAACATGGGGGTTGTCGATGCCTCCTGCTATGCTGAAGCCGAGGCCGGAGTTCCCCTGTGGGAAATCAAACACCGTGTCTTTCCCCCATGGGCGACTGCTTGCTGCCAGCCCTCCTTAAATGGTTCTCCCCAGTCATGGGACTGCCCGGGGTGCAGGAGCCCTTACAGCATCTGTCACAGCCCGGGGTGCCTGGCTCGGGGGGCAGAGGGATGCTGGCTGGAGGAGAGGCCGGCGTTCCTCAGCTGAGTGCTCGGCACGGCAGCATGGAGCACAGAACAGATGGAGTGGGAGAGTGGGAGCCGCCGAGGACCTCCCTCACCACCGCGTCTCCACGGAGAGACTCTACGGCAGGCAGGGAGCTGGGGGAAGAGGAGGTGGTCCTTGGAGGAGAAAACCTCCCCTTGCTGGCTGCTCCCCAGGAGGAGACACCGATGCCGCAGCCTGCACAGACCAGCGGGGATTGTGCCAGTCACCAGCATCCCACTCCTGCCCCTCTGCACCCTGGGATGCTGCCCTGGCACAGAGCCAAGCTGGGACCAGCAACACTGATGACAAAATTTACAGCTTTGGGTGGAGGTGGCTATCAGGAGGGAGTGGGCTCTCCAGTTCTGCCTCCTTTCCCTCACAGACATGCCTGGAGCATCACTTGAGCTTCTGCTGAATTATGCCTGGGGGGAATGCAGGGACCACAGCTCATCTCCAGGCTGTTCCTGCAGCATCTCAGGATTGAGTGGCTGTGGCCCTGTGCTGCCTCTCCCACTTGCAGGATCCTCATTAGTGACACACTCACAGGCGCTGCTTCCAGATCTACACTTGATGCAAGTGGACAATTCCTGCCTTTTTTGCTCTGCCTTGAAAATCAGATGGCTCCTCGCCTTGTTTCCTCATGCGGAAGAGCTGACACTTAGTCACATACTATTGTGCCTGCCTCTCTCGTACACAAGTGGGCTCAGGCCAAGCTCTCCTGGCTGCCCATGGCCCCAGTGCTCAGTGGGAGATGATGGGGTGCTCTGCTCTTCCAGGGGACCTTTGGCTGTCAGGGCCACACTGGAACTCGGGATCCCCAGGATAATTTAGCACTAACAGCCAGCTGGGGTTTGCACTTCTCCCCAGCAATTTTGCCCCAGCGTCAGCTCCTGCAGCGATGCAGAGCTGACTTTATGACGCTCATGACACAGCACCAGGAGCCACCAATGCCTGTCACTGTGCAGCACTCCCGGATGCTCTCTGGCCAGCTGGGATTTGGCTGGCATGTGACATGGAGGCATTCAACGGTAAAGGGTCTGAGGCTGCTCTTTTTCCTCTAAGCTGGATTCTGATTACCCTGTGCCTAGCTCAAAAAAGAGACCCAGCCTGGCCACAGCAAGGCAGGTGAGATTGCAAAATGATCTCCAGCCGTTCGTTGTGTCTCTGTGGAAGGTCCTTTGTTAGTTACAAAACCTGGAAATGATCTGGAAGGTGTTAATTTTTATTTTGATAAACCTCAAAAAGGAGTTCCAGGGATTTCTTAGCTGATAACAGTGTTGATGCCAGGGCAGCTTCTGCTGCGGACACATGTACGGTGGGTAAACACAAAGCTGTGTCCCTCTGCAGACTGTATTTCTGCTGTTATTGTCCCCAAAATGCTGCTGCATTTACCTTTGTCTTTATAACAAAGACAAGGATTAGTAACAGTGACTGACCAGCCATTTTCGGGTACACTGAGGTCAATTCTGGAAGCCAAACACCCCAGCAAGGGGACAGCCTCACCTGCAGGCAGCAAGGTACTCCTCCTGCATTAAGGCAGGATTGTTGGATCCCGCTGGGGACCAGGTGAAGGGGAAGGACCTGGGTATGGTCCACGCTAGGCCAGGCTGCTAAGCAGTGAGATTCCCTCATGGTTTCTTACTACTGGAGAAGGAATTGCTGCCTGGGGCTCTGAAATGGGGGCATCAATGAGTGTTGCCTCTCTGTGTGGTCCTGCCAGCTCTTCCCCCGTTCCCATTATGGCCTGAGGACAGAGGATGCTCTGAGGAATCCCTGAAAACAAGGCTTTTGTCCGTGACTTGGGCCAGGAGCAAGAAGCACTTAGCCCAAAAAGGAAGGATCCCCCGGGCTGGTTTCGTCAGGCACGCTGGGGAAGCGGTGGGTGAGGCGGCAGCCCCAGATAACCTTCCGTCCACCCACCTCCGTGATGCAGAGCCAAGGGAAGGAGGGAGATGACTAAAGGCAGAGAGGAACAGAATAATGAGTGATGCGTCTTCCCCTGCAATGCCGGCCACGCGGCGAGGCTGAGCCGCCTGGCACGGCAGCGAGGGGGAGGCAAGGTGTGCCGTGGAGAGCCGCGGGCAGCCTCCCACCGCAGCCATTCCCAGCCAGCAGGGCTGTGCCCATCTCTCGCAGTAAACCCTGGGACAGCTTTTCCAGCTCCCTCTCCCTCCCTCCAGCCCTGCTGCTTCCTGGGCAACAAGAAAACCCTTCTTGCCCTATGTCGTGCTGGCTTGCCCCTGGATAAACCCCATACATGGTGGGAGGTAGTTTTAGCCACGGCTGGTGTGGTTCACGCCATCACCTCTGTGTTGCCAACAAAGAAAAGGCTTGAGCAGGAACTTCCCCCATTGTGGTTTGTTTTACTAAAAACCTATTTTTAGACTGTGTACCCTAGAGTGACAGAGAGCCTGGTGGCAGTGTGGCTTCGGTTCTTCTGCCCAGTTGTGGGGTGCACCCACCTGTGTCTGCACAAGCAGAGCCCCCCACACCTCTGTTTTCTGACAAAGGCAATGACAAAGAGCCTCCCCCCATGCTCTTCACTGATGCGTTTGTGGGGGTGAGGGTGTGAAAGAGGGAGGCAAGGGAAAAGCCCTCCTCCCTCCCTTCTGGAGGGGTGTGCAGGGGGAGAGGGGAGCAGTGAGCCCACCCTGGTGGTAGCCAAGCTGGCAGAGCAGGTGTGACACCCACGAAAGCCTCCAGAGAGAGCGGGGAGCAGAGACCAAGCTCTCCCCAGCAGCCGTGCAGGGATGCGTGGGGGGCTGGCTGCGTGGGGGGTGGGCGAGTGGGAAGAGGCTGCTGGTGGGTGAGTAAGGAGTACTTACCCTTTCCAAGACGATCTCCTCATATTTGAACATCCCATCGCTGCCATTCATCTGGAGAGAGGGAGACAGCGTGTTACGACTCTCTGCTGGTCCTGGGGGAATTAGTTTTTCCCCTCTGATAGCTGAACATGAAGAATCCAACCTAAAAGCTGCACCATCACCGCTGAAAAAACCTTAAATGCAACTGCTTGAGCCTGCCCTGGAATTAAACCATGTGCTGCTTTTCTTTCTGGGCGTGAGCCAAAGCCCACTGACTTTAATGCACTTCTGTGCAAAGCCTTTATTCTCCCAGCTCATTTCTCCAGCCATGAAAAGGAACACAACCGAAGGCACAAAAAGAAATAACACCTTTGTTACGCAGCATATAATTAACCTCAGGAATTCACTGCTTGAGGAAGGGAAGAGAGGGGGTCGGTCCATTTAAAGGGAAAAAAAAGTCTGTACATAACAACATAATAAACACCTTTAGCAGCTTATATTTTTAAAATCTTTTCGTAGCATGACTGTATTAACGGGAAATTCAGAATAATTTATTCTACGAAATTAGTTGGGTGCAAAGGAACCAAGGTGTGAGAGAGTGGGACACAGTAAGAGGTGAAAACACTGTGATGCCCGTATGTACAAAAATGGTGTAGCCTGTCTCAGTGCTGTACACCACACTGATCCCCACGCTTAAAGGTCTCCCATACCCAGAGTGCCAAAGCAGTGCTCTTGGAAACATCATGAATAGAAACAAAAAGGGATGCAATTGTAGGCTGAAATGGTAAATGTAGAGTCAAAAAAAAAAAATCCATTTTCCTCATAATCAACAATGCACAGGCAAACAAGGCAGCAGTTTCACTTCAGGTCATCAGGATCAGGCCAGAAACAGCTGCTGAGACCTAAGCATGGCAAGATTTGCAATGCAATTAGCTACTGAAACATCCAACACTTAACAGCAACAGTTTCAAAGAAAATTGAATTGGAAGGTAACCCAAAGGGTCATCGAGTTCAACTCCTGGCCCTGCACAGTCCCCCCAGCCATCCCACCACGCGCCTGACAGCAATGTCCAAACGCTCCTTGAGCTCTGGCAGCCTTGGGGCCATGGCCATTCCCTGGGGAGCCTGTTCAGTGCCCCAGCACCCTCTGTGCGAAAAATCTTGTCCTCATGTCCAACCTCAACCTCCCCTGCCCCTCCCTCAGGTCCTGTCACGAGCACCTGAGAGAAGAGATCAGTGTCTGCTCCTCTGATTCCCCTCATGAGGAAGCTGCAGACTGTGGTGAGGGCTGTCTTCAGTCTCCTCTTCTCCAGGCTGAATAAGCCAAGTCACCTCAACCTTTCCTCATACGGTCTCCTCTAGATCCTTCACTGCCTTTGTAGCCTGCTTTGGACACTCTCTAATAGCTTTATATCCTTATATTGTGGCCCCAGGACTCGAGGTGAGGGTGCCCCAGTGAGAGCAGAGCTGGACAATCCCCTCACTTGCCTGACAGGTGATGCTGTGCCTGATGCACCCCAGGCCAAGGCTGGCCTTTTTGCCTACCAGGGCACACTATTAACTCACTTTTTTTTTTGAAGGGGACTGAACTCAACCTCATAGTTTGAGTCACTCTGGGAAACAAAGGATGGGACACGGGTAGTTCTGTATGACAAGGCAGAGGCAGTGGAACCCTGGACTCAGCAGGCAAACACCTCTCCCACTGTGCAGTCCTGCCTCTGCCTGTGGCCTCTGGACAACGTGCAGGGGTCCTCATCTGGATTTTACACCCACCACTAACTGATGGCTCATAGATCATATAGAGCCACTTTCTGTACACGCTCTGTATCCCAAACTGGAGCTGACATGCCTTTGGACACAGCCTCATGTGGCACCAGCAGGCTAGTTGTGTCCTGCTTTCCCAGCTCCTCGCTATCTGTCCCTGCAGAGGCACAGCCCTGCCATCCATCCTCCACACCCACACAGTGCTGGGTCATTCCATGGAGGGGACAGCAACCATTATTTATGTTAAAGGCATCATCTGACACCACAGAAGAAAACTCAGCGAGGCAACGGTGAGGCTCTGTTGATGGGTAGGAAGAGGAAACAGGAGTTTTTCTAGGTGGCAACAATCAGGGGCCCAGGTAGAGGAGCAGTTCTGCAGGATGGGATCTGGGATAGGGCTGTGCCATCTGTGACATCCCCTGCCCTGGGAGGCCAAAGCAATCCCACCCCCTGTACTGTGCTTCAAGGATGAGGCTGGGCACAGAGATGGGAATGAGGCTCTGGAGAGCACAGGCTGAGTGTGCTGTCCCTCCATGGATGTGCTCTGTGCCTGGTGCCTCTCAGCCACAGGCAGATTTCAGGGGACAGTTCAGGGCTGGTACATCCAGATACTCCAATAGTAGGATGCTCAGATCCTCGCAGCACGTTGGGAAAGGCCTTGGCCAGCTCTTACAGGAGGACCTTGCAGCAGAAAAGCTTTGGAAGTGGTGGAATTAACCCCCAGCAGGATCCCTGACAGCCTCAGAGGGACAAGGACACGTGGTCCGTGCCACCTTCTGCCACAGTGCCACCCTGGGCAGCGTCCCTGTGGGCAGAGGGGTATTGCTTCCCTTGCCACAAGTTCCCCCTCTGGCATGGGCCGCCTTTCCCTCCTCTCATCTTCCTGTACTGACTAATCCTAAATGCAGCCGGCTCGCTGGCCCGTGCCACCCTCACAGCNACAGCCTCCCTCAGCACAGCCTCCCTCAGCACAGCCTCCAGCCCATCCCCTCTCTGCAGTTGGTATCTTGGTGCGTGGGGCGCGGCGTCGCCTCTCCCTGGCTTTCCAGCAACTCGGATTCCTGGCACCCTTTGCTACTACACACATTGTCCTCTCTGCTTTGGCATTCAACACAGTTGCCACACAGCCAGCCATATGCACACCCACGGCCGCAGAGGAACAGCGTACACATCCCTCCGGGATGGGGATCTGCAGAAAACTGTGACAATCTGTGAGCCGTGGTGAGAGCCAGCGCGCGCGGGCCCCGCCGAGGGAGCGGCTGCTGCCAGCGGCGCCCGGGGTGCACCCACACCCCAGCACACCGACCCCGTCAGACACCCCGGTGCTGCCAGGCACGTGAGGCTGGGATACCCCTGCTCCCCAAATCTCCGGGATGCCAATGCTGAGCGGTGTTTTGCACTGCTCCCGGAAAACCGGAGGTGTAGGTGCTTGCTTGATGCGGTGTCTGCTGGGAGCAGCCTGCGCTGGCCAGGCGAGCTGGGGTCAGCCAGGCCTGACCGTGGAGTTTTAGCTCTGATTATGTTTCCAAAATTCATGCAATGGAACGCCAGTTAATTGTATAAGGAAGCCAAATGAAGAACTTAATATATACCACGTAACCAAGGGAACAAGCCAACAAAGCAAACGTTCCAGCATCGGAAAATCAAATACCAGTCACTCACTGACAGCAAAAACCTCCCCATGATACCCACCAGAGCTGCCATGACCTGACTCTGCTGCAGGCTGTTCCCTCTGTTCTTCCCCAGTGCCCCGTGCTCCTTGCCAGCTCCTGTTTGGGGCCATCTCCAGTGGGAAGATCTCCCTGCCTGGCTCCATCACCACCAGGCAGGGAGAGCACACCACACCCTGCTCTCCTCTCCTCCTGTAACACCTGCAGAGCTGACAGGAGTGTCAGGGGCTAATTAGCTGTTCCCAGCATATCCTGATCGTAAGCATCATCCGGTTTCTCATGGAAAAGAGTAAAGGTATTTTTTTCCAGGCCCTTCCCATGCAACAAGCCCACCTGAGGGCTCAGGAAGAGGCGGCTTTACTGGCTCTCTCCTCTTTGGAGCAGGAGGGAAATAGTTACCGATGACGGCATTCAGATCATCAACAGAAGGCTGCAGAGTTAACACTCATTTGATAAACAGAAGAGCACACACCTTCCAGAGCTACTGCAAGCTGTCTGCAGGCTCTGCTGGCCAACACCACAACAGTGCACATGGAACACCCCTTGCACTTTGCTAGCGAATAAGAGTTTGAGGTAGGTTTTTTGGGGGAGGGGTTGTTTGGCTT
>VWZT01012377.1:59179-71687 GCA_013397055.1 Pachycephala philippinensis | reverse complement strand
TCCCCGCCGGCACACAACGGGGAGTAGTGCAAAGCCTGGAAGGTCAGCGGTGAGTCGGAACTCGCTTCATCATCCCAAGGCTCGTGAGGAGAAGAACAGGCAGAGTGAGACACGTGAAGAGACATGAGCTGCCGGGGGAGGTGAAGTGAACCATCTGCCTCAGGGCAGCACGAACATCGGAGTCAGCAACCAGCGAGTCAGGCTGTGGGCTAGTGAAGCAATCACCAGGGACCACTGTCTGTCCATTAACAGGGTGTGGGACCACACGGCCCAACAGCCTCCGAGAGTCCGTGACGTTTTCACAGGAGCCAGCTACCTCCGTATTGCCCTTGTCTGGGTTTACCCGTCCCTGACTGAGACTAGCCGCCTCCCATAACCCAGCAAGACAGTCCCCACCATGTCCTGTTTTAGCTGGCCCTATTTCTAGGCTATTCACTCTCCTCAATTAGTGGATGAGAGAGTTAAGGGTCAACCAGACTGTGGTTTAAATCCTGCCCTGGAAGGTTCTGCTCTCATATGGATGGAGCAGGAGGTAGTTAATTTGATTTACTCAGATGCTTTCTGATCTTTCCTGCAGCTGTAACTATTGGTTACAAAACCATAGTTTTTATGGCAATTAATTCTCTAACTCTGGCAAATATGACCACTTCCAAGCACTCCTGCCAAACCCCTCCCCCACACAAAAGAGAATCACAATTTTCAGGTCCAGTGTCTTGGGATCTCCAAGGCCCAGAAGCAATGTTAAACTGGGAATATCCCCTCTCTGGCAGTACACAGTCCTTGTATTTAATCCAGATAATTTGAGAGATAGAATATATTAAACCTGGCAGTGGCTTTTATTAGTCCCCAGTGCAATTCTAGGAAGGGATTCCACATTTCAAGGCAAAAAAGAAGCACTTCTACTGCCAGCAATTAACAACCGGTAGCACATCAAGGCTTGAACATCCAGAGGCCAGCTCTTATTAGATGAGTTTCCAGGAAGGATGCAGAAGAGGCAGCCTAAGCGTATGTAGCCCATCACCTGCTCCATGATTTATAAAAAGAACTCAACTCCACAAATGATGCTTTGGATCCCTCCCAGGGAGAAGTGCTCTATATAATGATGTTATAGAGGCTTTTGCAGGTCCAGCCTAAGTCCTCCACCGAGCCCCACTGCACCCTTTGTTGAATTAATAATAGCCCAAAAATCAGACATCACATTGCCTCGCTCACACAGTGGTGAGCCCTAAGGACATATTTTGTTTAGCCTGCTCCCTGTGCACTGAGCATCCTTCGCAGGCATTCCACACTAGTGATTTTTTACATCTCAAAATACTGCTAGGAGCACAATTTCCCACTCAGGCTCCAGATGGGACCCAGCAGATACCGAATGTGAGTGGCTGCTCTGAAACAAAGTCACACATGGTCACGAGGAACTCAGACCAGGAAATCCCCACTTGCCTCTTGTGGCCAGCTATTCCAGCTACTACAAGAAAGGTGTTTGGGCATTAGTTCTGACTTGCACTTGCAAATATTTCAATATTTGCACTTTGCCTGTCCTGCTGAAGAGACAGACAAGACCTAAGACTCAGAAATAAGAAGAGGACCTGAAAATAAAAAGCTTTTGCCTCCCTCCACCAGTCAGGCAGAAGTACTGAGCAGCTCTGCTAGCCAGGGGAGGGGAGAGAGCATCATAATTTTTTGCTGGGCAGCAGGAACGTGCTGGTGAATTAACCATGCCCTCAATTCTATAGGGAACAGTAAGTAATTTATGCCCTAAGGAGCAGGGGGTTGCTGCATGCAGGGAGGAGAGGGAACAGGGCTGTGCATTCAGATCACATTCAATGGGGGCTGTCAGATTTCTTCCATCTAAACCCCTTCATCACACTGTTATTTACCAAGCCCTGTTTGTGCTTGGGGTGGGGTTTTATAAATGGAAAGAGAAGAGGTCCAAGTCCTGCAGTGCTCACTCCATGGCAGCAGGATCACCAAAGACCAGCGGAGCTGGAGGTGCCCTGAACTCTCTCCATCAGGCAGAGGCACTTGGTCTCAGGGGATGGAGGCTGCGGGGACTCATGGAGGACCTTGGGGAGTGAGGAGGGCACGGCACAGATGCAGAGAGATTGATCTGGGCACAAAGCCAGAGAGGCAGAGGACAGCTGTTGGGAAAATCTGGGCAGCAACAGGAGTCAAAGGGAACCGTGGTGAAGAGGGATGAAGTTTGAAGGTCAGGATTCAAGAGCTCTCTGGTCTCACGGGGGCTGAGAGAAGCAGAGCCTTGCATTCACTGAGCTCTGCACGACAGTCCTGGTGGCAGCCACAGCCCGGGTGCTGATGGGGGGAGCTGCAATCTGCCCCAGGCAGCCCCCAGAGAGGGACTGGCTCCCTGTGGAGGCCCTGGGTGAGCGTTGAGCCTGCTTGGGGCAGCTGCCTCCGTGGTTCAAGCTGGGAGGAGGCTGTAGGTCTGTATGGGGGGCAGAAGGGATGTCTCCTCCTCTGCAGGCTGGAGCAACGCCACTGCAGCATGTGCAGGGAGCAGCCAGGCAGGCCAGCAGTGCTCGGAAAACATCTCAGGCACAGGATGTGGCCTTTCAGAAACACCCTTAGATATCCCCTCTGGGGAGTGATCTGAGAGGCACTGCTGCTGTTTGGGGGCCACTTGGGCTGTGGCAGCCCAGGGACACTAACACAGTCACCTGGGAGCACCAAAGCCCCAAATGTCTATAGGTATCACCGCTCACCTCAGTTTCTACTGCTGTCGTCTGCTGGCACAAAGGTAGGAATTGCAAAACATGACGATTTTCCAAAACTTCCAAGCAAAAGAAAAGCTGCAATTACATGCAAATGGAGGAGGTTCACTAGCCTGCTGCTTGAGGATTGAGTCCTGCCCTCTGGCATTTCCCCAAGGGCTCCTCCTCTCACGGCTGGCACACAGGAGCTGGGCAGGGAGATTCTGAACTGAAAGTTTAAGATAATGTCTCCAGAATTGAAATCCCAAAGCTTTGCCATAGCTTCACATCTTCCACAGAACCGGCATGGGGGCCAGCCCACAGGTCAGGAGTTATGTACCGCCTGCAGGGAAAATACACGTGCTACAGCTGTCCCAGGGCAAGGGCAACTGGATTGTGATGAGATATAAATCCATTTCCATCTTAACCAGCAACAGGACTAACAGGAGCCTCCAGAGATGGCAAATACCAGGCCTAACACACAGAGCTGGTCTCTGTAGGAGGCTGGTGCGCCCCATGTGTCATGCAAGAGGGAACATGCAGGACACAGTGACTACTTGAGACACTGGGCTGGTGCATGAGAAGCAAAGTACTAACTTAACTCCTTTATTTCTGCAAATTCCCCAGACTGGATCAGAGTGAAAAGTCAATCTGTCTTTTAATATCCTTTGTTTCATATCATCTGAGGTATAATAGTAGCACTCAGAAGGAAATGGCTCTGGAGATAAGTGAAATTTGGTCTTTACATCCTTTTAAAAGCTCTCAGGGATAGAGGTCACAAGTGGGGAAATGCCCAACAGAATTATCTAATCAGGGCTGACACTGAGCTGCTTGTAGTCCAGCTCCATCTGCTTTGATTTTTTTTTTTAAAGCGTGTTAAACCATGGAGAAAGCCGTGCATTTACAGCTATGAAAGCAGCTGCTCTGTTGCAGGACACCACCGTGCCGAGTTCTGGCCGTGAACAAGCAGGTACCAGCTCTGGTACGCCGAGGGTGCTGCGATGCTGCCACAGCAGCGAGGTCGGCTGCAGCATGCCCAGGCACCGACAGGCTCCTGCTGCTGGGGGGAGAGGGTTTGCACCAAGCTGATGAATTAATTTCACAGGAACAAGCTCAGGTCCTGCCTGCACAGCACACACGGGGAGCCCGTGCTCACCGCGACTCACCCTGATGAGCACTGACACGCTCATCTGCTTTGTGCCAGGCTTGCCTGCCCTTTGCCCAGATGCTGGTTTTCCCAGTGGTGGGGCTACCTCCTGCACCAAGCCAGAGCCCAACATGTAGCTCCAACTGCACCTGAGACGACACAGCTCCTCCAGAGCAACCTGTGGGTACTTCTAAGGCCGAGGCCAGACAGAAACCCACTCCTGAGGCTCCCTGAGGTGAGGAGGGGATGAGTCTTGGCTCTGCCCCTGCTGAAGAGCAGGTGTGTGGAGCAGACAGGTGCTGGCATCTTCCCTCCAGGTTGCTCCTGGCCCCGCAGAGACCCCCTTGGTCTTTCACCTGGCTGTGCCCAAGGAAGCCACCTCAAGTACTCCTATTTGAAAGCAATGCATGGCATATCCCTTCCCAGACTGACGCCTGGCTCCCACCTGGCCTGTGAGATGTTGGGCTTTTCTGACGTCTCAACACCAAGTCCATGCACTGACTTTTCTATCCCTTCCCTTCTCAAGGGGAGAGCTACCACACTGTTGCCAGGGCTGGTCCCATCCTCACAGATCCCTGTGCTCACCTCTCTTTGCTTTCCTGGGCTTTACACGGTGGCCAGAGCTGAGGGTGCTTAGGAGCATCAACAGAGCTGCAGAGCCTTGAGGGAGAGCTGATCCCTCAGTGTTCCCACAGGGAAAGGGAGCAAAAGAAAATAGAGGATGGAAACTTTTGGAGGCTGAAGAAGTTCTTGGCCAGAGATGAATCGCTGTTCCTTTTAACTGGGTTGGATAAAGGAACTCCCTCTGCACTTTTTGTCACCTCCTGCAAGAGCAGCCTTTTGGCTGACCCAACAGTGTGCCTGCACGAAGGGGAGCGACAGGCTGAGCCTGGTCCCTGCCCTCCTGCACAGCTCAAAACGTGGCATCAGTGCTGCAGGGAACGATGCTGGGGCTGACTGTGGAGCTCACAGGTGCCTGCATCCCCTGCGTCAGTCCCACCCAGCCAGGTGCCAGCTGCCTCCTGTGTCCCTGTGCTCGGCTCCCAGCCAGCCTGGTGGCCTGCAGGCAAGAGCAGCCCTTCTCTCCAGGCTGCCTATCCGAGCTGGGCCGTTTTGGTGGCATGAGCAGACTCTGAGGCTGTGGCAGCAGAGCCCCTGCCCCACGGCTGCACCTCGGCACTGGCTCAAAGCACCATGGCCAGCCGGAAACAGGGAACACGGGACTTGAAAGGTCCCTGGTCACAAGGATCTTTGGCAAAGCCACTCTAGTGCCCAAAGTGCAATGTGAACACAAGCAGCTACTGAAGGTTTAATCTTTTTTTTGGTGCCTTTTTTTTTTTTTTTTTTTGAAGAATAGCTTAAATAGGGACTGGAAAAAGCCTTTACTCAGTAAGGAAGGAAAAAAGCTTCCCAAACAGAAGCTCTGTGGAATCTAAGTTTCCATTTAGAAACCATTAAGGCCAGGGTGTTCAAATTTGAAAGTTAGACATCCTGTTCCAGGCTCAGCCCACTAAAATAAGTGACCCAATTTGCAGAGGTGCTGGGCTTCAGTAGCTTCTCTGTGACCTGGCGGTACCAAATAAAATTGACTTGATTCCTTTTTTCACAGGAAGAGTTGTTATTATCTGAAAGAGTCACACGCTTTTATCTTCCTCAGACAAATACATATGTATAGGGGAAAAAAAAGTGAATAAGGAACAGTGTTAAAATAAAGGTTTCTTTGGTTCCTGGGATTCAAATATCCTAATTTCTTCTTTTCAGTAAGTTCCAGTGCACACCCAGTTAACAAGTGTTAAGAAACCTGTTTCTGTGGGAAAAAAGGCAAACCAAGATCCATCAACAGAGCTTCCAGCTAAATTCTAGGTAATACAAAGGTGACAAGAAGGTAGCTAGGGCCTCGTCCAGGGTGCTCAAAAGCACTACATGTTCCCAAAAATAATTACACCCTCGGAGCAGTTCTTCCACAAGCCCCACCAAGCAAGCTCTGCAGGCTAACCTGTGAAGTTCATTCCAAATTCAGGTATTCTGAACTTGTTAAACACTGTATTAAAAGTTTTCATCTCTAAGTCCTTGATACACGCTCACAGCATATTGCTGGATTTGCAACGAGGGCCCTTGAGGACTCCCGACATCATCCCATCTTTGCATGTGTTAAAACCAGCTGCGAGCATTAACACAGCCCACTGCACCCACAGCGCTGGCACAACCTCACAGCCAGGGTTACACCCATCCCTGAATCACAGCTGCCAGGCTGAGCCCCAGGCTTGCCGTCCCTCCCACCAGCACGGGGGGTTTGGGGTGGCAGGCAGAGCCCCTTCACCCCCACACTGAGCTCCTCGTGGCCCAGCACGGAGCAGTGCTGGACCTGCTGTCCCCTGGCACCCAGAGACCACGGTCCCTTGGAGAGCATCCTGCACCGGGCTGTGCACAGCGGGCGCCCGGCACAGAACCACGGCCCTGATTACGTCCTGATTAGTCTTAATGACTTCCTCTCTCTAAATGAGCATTCACAGCTCTGGAAGGAACGGAAGCTTCTCTCCTCCCATAATAGCACACGACGTGCTGAGGGGCTTACCCGAACAAGGCAACTCTCCAGGAACAGTGACAGCTTCTGCTTCGCCTCCTCCTCCCACCCTCCTCTGCACCCAGGGTACTCGGACTGGGCCTCTGGTACAGCTCTCCCCTGGGTTTCCCTCTCAGGCACCCCCTCCTGGGACTGTACACCCTGAGGATGGCCAGCAGATCCCCTGGTCAGGACTGGGCTCAGGCAGGTCCCAGTGGTGGTGGAAGAGCTGGTGGAAAGCGCAGTCACGGGGGCATCCCTCCAACAGGGATGACAGCAGGTGCTGTCACAGTGGGGGCTGATGGGCTTCCTGCTGCCCCCAGGTTCTTCACGACGAGCAACTTCCTCCACATTGCACACACCCCTGCTGAAACATGCCTGTGCTCGGCCCTGCATGCCTCACCAATGCACTCTCCACCTCCTCCTCCTCCTCTTCCTCCTCCTCCAGCAGTGTGTGGCAGGGCCACATCCTCCCGTTTTTGGCAGGTTCTTTGCTCTTCTTCCACGTGTTGCATTGATGGGGTCTCTCCCACCCGTGTGGCTGCAGACGCTGCCTTTAGAGCAGCAGCTACATCTCTACCACAGCCAGTTTGGACACCAGCTCCAGCACCTCTCCCTGCGCTGCTCCAGGAGTCCCTCCAGCAGCTCCAGACCCCAAACCCAGCAGGCAGGCACAGCTCTAGGGCTGCAGAGTGCGCATCTGGGCTGGCTGGCAGGCAGCAGTCAGTAATCCAGCTGGAGAGGAGCTAAGCTCAGTCCTTCAACTCACTTGTCTAATTCCAGCGTTATCCCTTACTGTATTAAAGGGATGAGTCAGAAAAGCCAACAAGCACAAGCGTACAGCCCCTGTCCAAGGGATTCACGTGCCCAGAGAAAGGGGGGAAAGTCTTACAGCTGAATAAATAAACGAAGGAGACAAATGTCCTCAGCTGTCCACTCCTAAATGAATTCAACATGTTTTGTGAAGGAGCACTGAGAACATCTGACCCTCCTCAGGGTACGGGTGACAGCAGGACACGGGATGCTCCAGGGCAGGTGAGGAGAACCAGCTCACTCAGCATCTGTGTGTTAAGGTTTTCTCAGGAGAGGCACAGGGAAGGGGGGTGACTTAAAAAAGCGTTATCTAGTCCTTGATTTCATCTGAGGGGCAGGAAAGGAACATCAAAACCATCAGAAAAAATCAGCTTCCTCCCAGGTCCGTGGGGCAAGGTGCCGAGGATGGGTGCAAGGCTGGGTGTGAGGCTGGGCTTGGGGGAAGGAAAGCAGCTCAGTACCTGGTTATAGCAACTCAACTGGGTGATGACGGCAGGATCACCAGATGGAGATGCCCAAGAAACGAGCCGAGAGGTGAGATCAGATGGAGGGGGATATATTAGGAACAGACACGCAGATTTACACATCGTGAGTGAGGAGGTGACAAACAGGTCTGTGGAAGGGGAATCAAACTCTCACGAGGGAGTGGAGTGTGATGAGGAGTGAGGGAGAGGGAAGACTCTCTGGGACTCCGGCTGGCAGGGGGACAGGCTGGAAGAGATGCTGGAGGTGGAGGAAGGACAGGGGGACTAGCAGTGACCACAGAGCAGGGGCTGAGGAGATGGATGGGGCCAGGAACAGGCAAGCACTGTGTTCAGCAGTGGAGCCAGACGCAAAGGACAAGTTTCACTACAGTTGCATCTACATTTAGGTTGCCAAAAATACCTTTCACAGATTGGCTGTCTTTAATTAAAAGGATGTCTCCTGTGCTCCTGGCACGATACAGAACTCATCCTGCCATGTGGGGCTCCGTGTGGAAGCTCTGCGGAGGGGGCTTTCCCATGGGACAGCTCCTCTTTGCCTGCATCCTTCCACATCCTGCCAGTGCTGGGCAGCTCAGGCAGCGGCGCTTCCCTGAAATGCCCCTCCACAGTGCAGGCACAGAGAAAAGAAGGAAAACTTCACCCCCTTCCTGTTTTGGCTTCTCTCCTTCCCTCCAAACACGGAGAACGCCTTCCTCCTCTCTCCTCCTCCACGTTTCAGTGCAAAGATTTAGCTAATTTCTTCTATGAATAGCACAGGAGTAGCCATAGCAACATCACCCTGCCAACCTCACCACCTCCACTGCCTCCATGTCCCCAGCACCCTGTTCCTCTCACCCTCCCTCGCACCTCCCCAGGGAACATCTGGGGCTTCAGCCATTTCCCACAAAGCAACCTGTATTTGGCTTCTTGCCTGCCCCCTTGGTGCTCTCCCTCCTTCCTTCCAGCCATACCTGCTCATCACTCAGAAACCCTGGTCTGAACCCCCACGGTTTCTCCAAGGCTCTTTCCTCCCCCTGCCACCCATGCCCCAAGAGACAGGAGCCCCAAGTCCAACATCACCTGAAGGCTCAGCAAAGGCTGGTGCTCAGCCAAGATGTGCTGTCCTGTGCCTACCTACTGCAGTTAATTGCCCAGGGCATGGGAGGAACTAAACAAGAAACGTTTGTGCATCGAAAACCAGCCCTCAAAATCAGTGAAACACTCATTGCTGATGGCGGACAGGGAGTATCTGTCCCACTCCTCCACCTGCCTGGCCATTAAACACCTCTGCCAGGGGTGAAAGCCACACAAGCCAGGCACGCTCTGGGCATTTGCAGGTTGTCAAGGACTCATTGCAATGCTGCTCCAACTCCCTTCTGCATCCTTGTAACCACCCCAGGATGGAGAAAGGGACCACAGAAAAGGGGGGACAGCAGGACTTTGCATTCCTGGCCAAGCAGGGCCAGCAAACCCGGGGCAGCCCTGGGAGCCGAGGGCACTTCCTCACCACATGCCAGGGAACTGCACTGCCCTGGGCCCCTTCCCAGCCCATGTCCCACATGAAAATGCTGGTGACACCCTTGGGACCCTCGTGGGCGGCCTCACTCTGGTCACTGTGCCTGGCACCGGGGTCCTTAGAGTGAACTAAGACTCAGGGCTGGACATTCCCTGCAGGAGAGAAAGGTGCTGCTTCTGGACCCTCAGCTCTTGGAGCAGTGCTGGGAAAGGGGCTTGGGCATGCCCAGGCAGCTGAGCACCCCTCTGCTGAGAGGCCGTGGGCGTCAGTGTGCAGAGGAGAGGAGGGGTTTGAGCAGTCTGCTCCTCTAGTGCTGCACATCAGGGATGCTTCCCTGGATCACACTGCCGTTCCTCCCCCAAAGCCAGGAGTCCTCCTGTCACCCCAGTCTGGCACGGGAGGAATTGAGTCCCCTACCAGCAAGCAAAGGGGGACAAGGAGGGCACAGGGCCAACAGGAGGGATAGTGATGGAAACAATGGAGGACAGCAATGACATCAAGTGCAGGGACCGGGAACTAATGAACAGGGAACACGGATAGATAAGGGAAAAGAAATGGAAGAGATCTCAGAGGGGAGAAGAAAAGCAAAGCAAAAAAGATACGAGATATCTAGAGCTCAGAGATTTCCTCCCTCCCTCTGGTGAGGATTAGGGGTTCTCAGTTACTGGCATTGCCTGAGCAAGCTAAAATGTGTCCTAGAGAAGGGGAGAGGCAGGAGGAGAGAACAGACGGGGGCTGGAAGTGGGAGGAGGTGCAGGTTGATGCTGGGACCGTGCCGTGTGTTGGGCAGCACGTGTGGGCACGTCTCACATGCTGTGGAGCTGCACGCAGGGTATGTGAGTATGCCATGATGTCAGAGAACATATACCACCATATGCAACTGTGAGCACGTTTCTGGTGGCAGAGCACTAGCACACACTTCTCTGCTTGCGTGGAGAAGCAAGGGGAGAAAAAAGGCTTAAATGAGAGGTGGTGAAGCTCCCCAGGAGGTTAACAGACCCCTGCTTACCCGGGAAAGCCTCCTGACCTGTGCACCCCTTCCCACCTCAGCTGCTGGAAGTGCTTTCAGGGACAGCGAGCTCATTTAAAGGGGCAGCCCTGAAAAATGGCAGCCCTGCCTCCAGCCAAGGCTCTCCTGGACACGGAGGCAGCCTGTGAAGGAGACTGCTTTTCATCCACAACATCCAGCCAAATCTACCCACAGCCCAACATCTCCCAGCCTCCCAGAGCCAACTGGACCCGCTTGCCTGGGCACAAGCCATGCCTAGATGTTTCCATGTTACCACCTTTTGTCCCTCTGCCCACCACTGGACTAGGAAGAACATGGATTCCTCAGGGCTCAGGCGCTTTGCACCCTCGGATCGGGAGGAGAGCGTTGCCGAGGTATTTGCTGCAAAGCTTTACTCACGGCATACATTTGCTCCACACCAGGGAGCAATGCTGCCTGCTCTGATACAGGCACATACCACACGTCATATTCTACATGCAGACCCCGCTATGCTCACATAGCCTCAAACACTGGCATCCTCTGTTGCTTGCAATGCCGCGAGGAGCTTTTGATTTTCTTTTTCTCTTTTTTTTCTTTTTTTTTTTTTTCCATGTTCAGAAAGGCAAAGGCAGAGCAGAGATTCCCAACGCGGACGACTTTCTGAGCAGCCCAAGCTCCATGGCAGCACCACAAAGAGACAATGATTTCTCTTCCACCATTGCAAAAACATGAAAGGCTCCCCTGCCCAGCCTGCCACGGCAGCAATGCAGCTGGCATCACTTCCTTCTCACACTGCTTGCAATCGTCTTCCCAGGAATACTGGGCCGGACCTTTCATGCAAGCAGGAGTAGAAAGGAGGGAGCAAACATGCTTCGATTTTCTGCTCCCCGAGCTCGCTGCTTTGGATGGAGGGAAGGAAAGAGATAGTGGAGGAAAGATGGAAGAATGCTTGTCAGAAATCAGCAGGCGAGAGAGAGCTGAGGCTGATTTTGATGCAAAGAGTGGCAGAGAAAGAGACAGAAAGCAGGAACAGGCTCATAGGAAGGTGGCTGGGGTTTTTGGTGCCTTCTGTAAATATCATCTGAGCTATCAGCTATGAATCTAATTATTTCAACCAGAGCTACAGACTGAGACAGTAATGAAGAAAAAATAGAGGAAGGGAAGAAGAGGGTTGTGTTTGCTGAGAGCAGAGGAGGAGAGAATTCCCATTGATTCCCATGTGTCTGCCTGCTATAGCATCTTGAAATAATAATTAGAAGGATCAATAAGAAATCATGTGAGGCTTGAAGATAATGAATGAAAGAAGCAGAAGAAGCAGACTGAAATGCCTTTCTCTCAAGCAGGGTAAATTGTTTTTCAGGCAGGGTCTAGCCTCCATTTTAATGCTTTGCAAACAGATCCAACCATTTTCTAAGCTGGCTTGTGGGTTCAAAACAAGACTGGTCTCTCCATTTAGGGGAGAGAGACACAGCCCGAGAATGGGTCCTGGGGAACACTAATAAAATGAATGTGTGTGGGAAGAAATGGAGGCAGTGAAATGGGGCAGAATGCACACAGCACGCCGGCGACCAGAGCAGGGTTACGTAATAATCTCGGGGAGCAGGGACGTAGCAGCAGAGCGAGGAAACCACAACTCAATGGAGAGTGGGTGACAGTTCGGGAGCGCTGGCAAGCAACACCGCGAACCCACGAGGCTGCCCAGCGGGCAGCACGCACCATGCCTGCTAAACACAGGATGATGGGATGCCCTTGATGCTGCCAGGGCTTCAGGCAACGGCACCGTAAGCAGCGAGCACCTCAGGTGGGGTGTCCAAAATACATCACGCCCGACGACCACCTTGTGCCAAGCAAGATCCATTTGGGCCCCATTTGGGAAGGCTGCTCCAACGCTGAGCTCCGGCGCTGGGCAGGACCGCAGCAGCCAGCCCGAACAACGGCAACGCCGACCCGACCGACTCCGACGGCCAACCCGAGCGACGACGACGGCCAACCGCGACAACGCCGGCATCCAGCCCCAGCAGCGCCAGCATCCACCCCGGCTGCCCGCGACGCCCCCGGAGTGATGCTGCACCGCGCCAGAAACCCGCCGCGAACCCTGCGTTACCCCGACAGCCGCCCGCCCCGTCGCGTCCCGCACCGGGGAGCCGCTGCCCGGGGCTGGCCCGTACCTGCTCGTACCAGTCGCGGCTCGAACACGTGCACTCGGGCCACCAGCCCGGGCCGCTCCCGTTCACCTTGGCCGCGCTCTTCCCCGGCGCCGGCGGCGGCGGCTTCAGCGCGGCGGGGTCGCGGGCGGGGGGCCCCAGCTT
>VWZT01012377.1:33955-58678 GCA_013397055.1 Pachycephala philippinensis | reverse complement strand
TCCCATCCCCGCGCTCATCCCCGCTCCCATCCCCGCGCTCATCCCCGCGCTCATCCCCGCTCCCATCCCCGCGCTCATCCCCGCCGCACCGGGCAGTCCCCGGCCGCGCCGCCCCCGCTGCCCCCCGCGCAGGCGGCATCCAGAAGGAGCAGAAATCCTGCGCTGCGCTGCCTCACGCATCACCTTGCGGCTGCCCTCAGCCCGTCTCCCGGCGCACCGGGCAGCCCTTGTGCAGCGCCGTTTCTCCAGCCCCGGCGCGGCCGTGGCAGCCCTGCCAGCATTGTAATTGACGCCAAGAGGGGTTCACTTTGCTTCAGCTGTGGTCCGCACTGGAGTATGAAATAATTTTTCCAGGTCTGAACTGGTTGCTAGGGTGGCAGCAGCATCTCTGTTGCATCTCTGTATCAGTTCTCACCTTGCTTTTTTGGAAATGTTACCACGTGTGCTCCATCCAGAACAGCACCCTGGAGATGCTGCCCCATGAGCCACAGGTGCATTGGGGGTGTAGAAACCCCAAGGGCCTTTGCTGGGCCTTCCACCTACTGCCATCAGGGGATGGTAAAAGCAGAGCAGAAATGCCTGCTGGTGTAGCAGGGCAAGGGTGCTGCACCCAGTCCTTCACCTCTTGTATAGAAGTGCAGGACTGGAAGAAGTTCAGAAGAGTCATCCAGACAAATTGATGGGGGGAGAGAAAACCCATTCCAAAATCCCACATCTGACCATTTAGAACCTGAACCCAGCCTCCTAATGCTTAAAGGTTGTAAAAAACCACTAGGGTGGGCGAAAAACTATTTAAAGAAATGGTACATAAATATGTAGAAGAGCAATGAAATGTGCACAGGGCTCCCACAGAATATGGCTAAAAGACAGAAGCAGGAGGGGGGCCACAAGCTGAGCCACAAGATATGGTGGTGCAACACCCCAGTTCAGGTTCCAAGGTCTGCAAGGCTCCTCCCGGCCTCCTGCAGCTGGTGTAACATGGCCCTGGGCACGAGCAGGGCTGTGGGAGGAGGAAGTGCATCATGGCTGGGCAGATAAATGCCCCTGCCCACTCCTTGTTCCTTTAGCTCTTTAAACTGCAATACAAAATTACTTCTGCACTTCACCTCTGCAGACAGAGGTGCTCCTGCAGGGTTTGCTCCCAAGCAGTCTGGTTGCTTCTGGTTGAAGGGGAGGGGGCAGAGGACACCCCATAATCAGGATTGGCGTTGCCCCAAGTGCCATGTTCCCCACTGCACAGTGCAGAACCTGTCCTCTCCAGCACTGCCTGCACCTCACTGTCTCCAGGCTGCTCAGGTTGCCTCCATCACGAGGTGGCTTAATGCCCCAGAGCGGTGGAGTGGCTCAGGCACTGAGATTTCCCAGCTGCAAGCTTAGGAGAGTCATAATGTTCCAAGTCTAGAGCAGCTGTCCTCACCATGGTGGCCTCAAGCACAGCCCTGCTGCTGGGCCCTTGGAAACGGCCCCACAAGTAAGGCTCACTGCTGCTCCCCTGGGCTCTTGCTGAGGGATGGTCACTTATGGGACTCAGGGGCACTGTGGCACTGCCCCAAAGACCCAGAGATGCCGTGAGACAGAGCCAATGGCTGCACACAACAAAGCGTTTCTACCCTGCAGAGCTCAGTGCCACAGGACATTGCAGATGTCCCCAGGAGCTCCCTAGGGCAGGGCAGGATGGGATGCCTGCATGCAAAGCAAGCTTCTTCAGAATTAATCAATGTGTTTGTGTGCATGGCAGGAAAGCATGCAGTGTTGGCTTTAAGAGAGGTATTTACACTTCAGCTTTTAAGAAATTAGGATCATCTCCACATCTGCTACTGCTCCTTGTACCATCAGATGGGAATGACAGGAGGGACTGGGGCCAGACTGAAACTGAGATAGGGGATTGCTGCACCAACGTAGAGCAAAAAGCCTCGTAAAAAAGGGCTGGTGGCCAGTGTCTCCCACATGAGAGCAAAAGAACGGGAATTCCATCCTGGCTACCCACCCCGCAGCACCTCTGAGATCACTTCATCAATGAGATGTGCTCAGTACCTGTAACACAACCATAACTAATTACTGCTCCATCCCAGCTGCAAACCTCCTTCCCACTGCAGTTCCCCCCCAGGGATGGCAGGGTTGGGTTGCAGGGATCATGCAGTGGCCACCCAGTGAGGCCTCTCCACTGCCATGGGCCTTCTCCAAAGCCATTTTTGGGCCACGGTCAGTCAGGAGCCCCATGTCTGGATGAGACTGACTTGAGTGGGAGGAAAGCACCAGGGAACTGCACAAGCAGAGTCTGTCACCCCAGCTGCTCACACCTGCCCTGCTCCAGATACATCTCCTTTTGCTCTGTCCTGGGATGGGGGCAGGCAAGGACACTGGCATTCACTCAGGGAGGAAGTGCAGAAGCAAAGGACAAGAGCTGTTAGGGAAAAATGCTTTAATAAGGAGCTGAGTGAACAATAAAGAGAAGCATTTAATTTGATTTTTTTTTCCCCTCTCCTTTTTTTTTTGGTGCATCCTCCACAAGGAAGGTGTCTGGTCCTCTCTATGCTTGGGCTCTGGCAGCCTTCACAGCCATTCATGCAATGGGCATCCCCACATGGGAAACACCCTCACTGCCAGCCCTGGAGTGCAGTATTACAGCCTCCACCCCACTCCACTTCCCCCAGCTTTCTCATCTGTTAGTGCCTCATTGCCACCTGCAAATAGAGGGGTCTTGAGCCTCAGCTGCTGCAGCTCTTTAGAGCCCTTCCCTACCTGCTTGCATGTCCCCTCCCCAAACCCCACATTTCCCATTTTAGCTGCCATGAGAGTTTTTTAATTCCTACTCATTTGTAATGAACTGCATGTGCCACCTGCTAGCCCCAATTAAAAGGGAAAAAGCAATCCGTGGTTGCTGCTGCCAGCTTGCAACATTCCCTAATGCTGCACAGGAATTCAGATACCTTATCAAGCCTAAGAGAAGGCCAGGGCTGCCTGGCCAGGGGCGTCCACATTCTGTACTTCTCCAGCTTGTTTTAGTGAGTAGTGGCATTTTGGCATCTGGGGGTGGCTCTGCTGGGAGATCAAGCAATGTGGGCACCTGCACTGGGGTGCCCAGGCCTGTGTCTGGCAGGGCAGGCACAGTGCCCAGCACTTTCAGGCAGCTGTGGGCATCTTGCTGCAGTGATATGAGCATTGAGCAGGGCTAAAGGAGATGGGAGCTGATTTCCAGGCAGGTGCCTTCACAGAGGAACAAGGAAAACAAGAGCTCTCTCATTCTCTACCCTCTTCCTACCGGTACTCTCCCCGTCTTATTTAAATTCAGCTTTGGCAGCTGCTCTTTTTACAGGTGCTAATTTCAGCAAAGTGTCAAGAAATCCCCGGAGATGATGCTATTTACAAGGCACGAAGATGGCACAGAGCTAGGTTTTATCTGGTGTCACCGGCATTTCAGCCCCTGCTGCCGCTTCCTTCCTCTCGCATGAAGTCCTGCGGGAAGAGGAAGGCAAGTGTGAGGGACCAGGCACTGCGGGTGTGTTGTACCTACAGCCCTTCTAGGAGCAGGGGATGAGAAGATGGGGCAGGCTGAAGGCAGCCAGCTCCTTGCAGAAACAGCAGCCATGTGAGTGCTTGACTATCACCCAAGAGGAGCTGGATCCTGCCAGGGGAACCGAAGCCACACATTAACTCTGAGCCTGGGTGCAGACAGGGAATCTTTGTAACGCTCAGGAGGAAGTGGGGGACAGTTTCACATGGGGGAGGTACCTTTTCCCATCACAATCACCTGCAAAAAGACACCCAACACATGCAGCCCAGGGAGGCAGAAGGGAAATGTATCTGGGTGGGCAGGCTAGGAGGAGGTGAGCAGCAAAGAGAGGAACCAGCTGAACTTGGCTCAGTCTGTCAGTCAGGTCCTTGGCACTACCACAGACCCCACCCAGAGGGGATTTGCTGTTTGCTGGGTCTGGGGCTTGTCAATTGGAACTTGAAGAGGTGCTCAGTAGAGCTGGCTGCACAGCTACTGTAAGCAAATGGGGCTGGAGGTTCCTGTGAGCACTGGAGGGTTTGTGCAGTCACAGGTGAGTGGGAAGGGGCTGGATAAGAAACACCTCACTCCATGGCAGCTCCTTCCTGCCACCAGCAGCAATTCACGCTGGGAAACGTGCAGCTGGGATAATAATAACCAGGCATACCAAGGGACCAATAGCTCTCAGCACTCTCAGGGCAGATGCCCAACAAATTACTCTCCTCCAGGGCAAAACCGTTTTTATTCTGTTAATGATCCCTGATACATTGCCCAGTTGCTGTATCCTCGCTTGTGGCAGCAATGGCACGAGAGTCTTCAATAGACACCACTGGCTGGTTTCTGCGACTCACATCAGGGACAACTAAATGTGTTCCATGGCTGTGCTGGGGGTGGGGAGAGGAGCGATGGAGACCTGAAGCAGGTCCTTACAGCAGGGCTCAGGCTCCCTGCCTGTATAGGAGAGCCCGGAGGCGTTATTTAACAGCAATCAAATGCAGCAGGCTTTATGGAATTCCTGACAGCCTCCCAATGCCCACAGCTGCTCTCCCCATCACCTGGCAGGGATGCTCCTGCCTTGTGCAGGAGCACTTGGAGCATGGGCTGGCTGTGGGCTGCCTTCGTGCACCTCCCTCCAGGGCAGGGGGGAGCCTTGCTGCTGCACGGGCACGGCAATTACAGCACTGACGTGTCCCGGGGTCTGTGGGTGCCCACTCCTTGTGTGTGCCTCATTTCCTTTAGGAGGGAAGGTTTGACAGTGTGACCAGGGCACAACTTCACCACTCCTCACCAGGGTCACAGTAAGGTATTTTGAAATCTCACTGTCTTTAAGAGAATCAGGTGCTATGTTTTTGGTCCTGTACCTTGATGTCTGGCTTGTGCCTAGTGTGACACCACCAGAAGTCCTGTTTCCCTGCATCCTTCACTAGTCCCAGGCTGGGTGTGCTTACATACTTGAGTCTTAGAGGGAGCCAAACACACCCTGCTTGGGCTGTACA
Source organism: Pachycephala philippinensis (assembly GCA_013397055.1). Taxonomy (NCBI): domain Eukaryota; kingdom Metazoa; phylum Chordata; class Aves; order Passeriformes; genus Pachycephala; species Pachycephala philippinensis. The sequence goes on along the minus strand of VWZT01012377.1, from coordinate 53,689 downwards.
AGCCTATGGAGATCTCCTGGCCCGCTCTGCCTAAGATGAAATGACCTTGGGGCCACAAAGCCCCACAGGCTGACTCTCAGGGGTTCCTCAGCAGGATCCATCCCTGTAGGAACAGGTACCCTCCTCAGAGTGGGTCAACATGTGGCTCTGAAAGGGAGGCAAGGGCTCAGCACCACTCTGTCCAGATCCAGGGCTGCCCTGGGCAGCACAGACCTGCCCAGAGGGACCTTTCCCCACATCCAGGGCCCAGGGATGTCCCTTCCTCGATTATTCCCACCCTGCTCGGGGAACAAGAACGGGACCTCTGTGGGGTCCACGCATTCTCGCTTTCCCCTGGGCAGCCCTGCTCCAATCTGCCCTTTCCAGACGGAGCAAAGCCAATTCTGCAACTCCCACCGCCCACAGCCAGTGACTCACAGGGATGCCGGTGCCTCATCCGGGCAGTGCTGCCCCAGAACACACTTCCCGGCAGGGAAACCCGCCCAGCCACGGGGAGAAAAACGAATTCTGGTGTTCCTTGGAGCCACGGGCGCCCGCGGTGAATGGGAGGTGGGCGCCTGGCTGGCGCGGCCCTGCCCCTTTAAGGGAGGCAGAGCCGCTCGGAAATTTGTGAATGGCTGTCCCCGCCCCCGCCGCGCGCGCCGCCCGCCCGACCAATCAGCGCGCGCGCCGCAGGGCCGCAGCCCGCGCACGGGGCCCCTTAAAGGCGCACCGCCGCCACCCGCCCGTCCCCTCACGGCCGTGTGGGAAGCCCCGAGGTGACCTTCAGAGCGGGTGCCAGCCGCGGGGTGAGGAGCTGTTCCCGAGGCACAGGAACACCCGTGCCTTCCTCAGGAGGGACATGCTAGCAACACAAGCTCTGGAGGATGGATGATGTCGAGGGGTGATGTGCCAGATTCCCTCCACCTGGCTCCAGGGCTTGGACGTGGGATGGTCAGGCCGCAGGGACTGGACATCCACACTGGCCAGAGCACACAGCTGGGCTGAGTTTCCCCCAAAGGCCATGAGCTGCCAAGCCACGGTGCGAGGGAGAGCAGGCAGCTGGGAGAGCTGTTTCATCACCCTGCTCTTGTTCTAGGCCAGATCAGGAACGCAGAAGTGCTCCCACAGCGGCGGAGCCCTAAAGCTTATGAAATCTCCCTGCAGAAACACCCCATGAGCCTCAGCTGTGCAAAATCTACCACTGCACAGAGGGGAAATAGCTGTGCAGTACGTGCCGAGGGAGAGGGGATGAACAGTGCAACAGTGGGATTGCAATACACATAAAGCAGCAGGCAGAGCTTGCCCCTGCAATAAACCCAGCTCCAGGCCCAGCCTGGCCTCCCCCTGCACTGCAGTGCAGTGCCCCCTCCTTGCTCTGCCACAGCTCCTCCCTCAGTCTGCTGTAGCCCAAGCTGTGAAATGATCTGGTCTAAAAATACCCCTGGAAAGGGGGGGACGGCCTGGCAGGACATTGCCATGTTTCCTGGACACGTGCAGGTGGGAAGCTGGTTGTGAGGCTGGGGAAGTGGTGTTGGCCAGGCAGAATGGTCTCCATGCCAGTGCTCTGGGCACAGACATTAGTGTACCTGAGCAGTGCCAGCCCCTACAGCTATCCAGGCCACAGACTGCAGGAGGCCTTTGCCTGAGCCTCGGTACTTGGAATAATTTTTAGGTGCGATGCCAGTGAGACTCCTACAAGGTTCTTTGTACCTGCAGGCTGCAGGGCTCTGGCAGGCGCTGCCCTGGGGCAAATCCTGCAACAGGGCAGAGATTGGCTTGAAATGCTGCCACTGCTGCAGCCATGCATGGTTTAACCCTCCCAGAGCAGGCGGAGCAAGGCAAGAGGAGCCAGCACACAGCAGAGAGCACCTTTCCAAGGGCTCACGCTTGGATTCACAAGAGGGATGACTTCCAAACCCACACTCATTTACTGTCCTCCCCCTGCATTTCCCCTAGCTCCTACCAATGCTGAGGATAATACATCTCTCAGCGTAGCTTGATACTGATCCTCCAAATCCTAAAGACCATAAACCTTCATGAGCAGTTATCGTGGCTGCTCTATTTATAACAGTGCCAGTACTGCCTCTGCCACCAGAATCCTGATCTCTGTCCAGCCTGATGCCATTAAGATGCAGTGACGTTCCCCCAGCTCCAGCACTCCAGATAGAAAGCAGCTGGCCTGCCAAGCTCTGCCTTCAAGCTTGGTTTGTTTCTTTAAAAATAGTGAGGAGAGCTCATTCCTTCTGCAGAAATGCACCTGGGGGATTTGTCCTCACCCTCCTGAGACGCTGGGGTGGCTGTGAGGGGGAGTGCAACATGGAGGGGCGGAGGAGAGGGTGGCACATCCCATGCTCTAGGCATGGAGGCTCCACATTTCCAGAGCCCCTGGTGGGTCTGCGCTACAGGAGACAGGCTCCAGTGCTTTGCTTTGATTGCAGCAGGAATATGGTTCATCACCTGACAAGGCAAGGCAGGAAAGGAGGAGCCTGGGTGCTGCTGTGTGGACCCTGCATCAGCACATTTGGCAAACTTGATGAGCAGAGCAGAGACCCAGCAGGGACACTGCAGCGGCTCACTGAGCTCCTGGCCAAGGCACTGATGGGCCTGGCCCCTGATCAGTCCCCATCCTGCTGGAGATGCCTGTGAATGGTCTTGGTTCTTGCTTTCAGAGCTACACATGAAATCCATCAGCGTGAATCTCAGTGTGCAAGTTGTTCCAGCAGCTGTGCTCCCTTGGGGACAGGCAGACACAGACACTACATGGAGGCAAACAGAGCTGAAGCACTGATCTGGAGGGAGGATGGATGGGAGCACGGCTCTCTGTTGGACACTGCCCAGAGCTTCCCCCTCACTGTTCCCTTTCTGCCACTGCATGGGGCATGCTGCACGCACTCACACCATCAAAATGACTTCAAAACAGTGACAATGACTTGGGTGAATGGAGACACCATATTCATCACGATTTTCCTATGCTGCACAGACAGAAACACCTTTGTGTCTGCAAGGATCTTCCTTTAGCTGCTGGTTTTAGACAAAAAGTCCCCAAGTAGAGTAGGAATAGGTGACCACGCATGAGATTTTGGTTTGACAGCCTGGTGGCTCTGCTGACTTCTTCATCCTTTGTTCAAGCTGGATGTTGAGCTGGGAGAACTGAAGTCTAAGCATGTACATCTCTGCAGCAGGAATAGCAAGAGCCTCTAGTAAAGCTGAGGCCGTTCAACCCCAAAATGTCCACTGAAGTGACAGCTCTTACTGACACAGCCCTTGCTGACCCCCGCTTTGAGCAGCAGCATGCCTGGGACACAGGCAGCCAGCTGTCCAGCTGGGTGTCCCTGCTGTGCAGGGCTGATGTGTGGTGCAATCTGTGTGTGTTACTACAGACAGACACCCTCCCGAGTTCAGGACTTTCGCTTTTCAGCCTGTGTCTGCAATGTCAAAACACAAAATGGCCAGAGAGCATCTGAATGCCCTGAAGCGACCTCTAGGCACACAGTGGCTCAAGTAACACTGGGCAGCAGCCTCTGGGCCTCTGGGCTGTGGGTTGCTGCTTTTCTTCTCTGCTTCTCCCAAAATAAATATGCTCTGAGTCTTGCATGGGGATGCAATGGGGAGGGGGGAGCTCCCCCAGGAGCTGGTAGCTTCTGTGCTCCCACTGCTTGAGCATCAGCCACTTCCTGGGATTTTGGGGTTGCAGGGCCCATGCTGACGGGCTCAGGTTGAGATAAAGCAGTGGCCTGGTAAAGTCTGGCCTGCAGCAATGGCTTCAGCTGCCTGCCCAGTCAGCCCACAGAGAGGGCATGGGGTGGTGGGGACAGCAGGGCACGTGCAACCAAGCAACCTGACAGGGGGCTTCTTGCTGGGGCTGCATTCATTGTCAGACATTTGCCAGCATCAGAGATCTGCTTCATTTCCCTGACGCTCCCTGCAACAGCAAACAGCTCCTTGCTGCTTCCCCTCTCCTGTATCTCACAGAGAAAATGGAGAGTGGTGAGGCTGCAGCCAAGGCAGGGGAGCAGCGAGTTCACAGCCGGCAGCTGCAGCTGCAGCATCTGCTGCACGCCCATCTCATCCTGACCCGCTGCTCCTGCCAGGCAAAGGTGCACAGCACGGGCACGCCCTTCTCTCTGGCCAAAGGCATACGGGGAAAGAGGAAAAAACACTTGAGAGAAGGACAGGGAAGCAGACAGCCGGTCGCCACGCTGGCGGCACAGCTTGCCTTTCTCTGCCAAATGCCCCGGGGAGCTCCATAGACCTATTCGGCACTTGAACCATGGGTTATGGGGCAGCCAGATGCATCTTCTTCAGCAGCAGGTGCAGCAGAGAGGGCTCCTAACACCCTGTCAGGGCGTTTCTGCCGGAGCTGTGTCCTCCCTGGGACACAGGGAGGGCAGTGGGACATTTCTGGCCTCAGCCCCGCAGGGCTAAAGCACAGACTGCCCCTCTCACGCTGCGGGCACGCTGAGAGGCATCCCACACAGCCGGAGCCTGCCGGAGCAGCAGTGACCCCTGCCAGCGAGCTTTCTTATTCACCGGTGATTTCAGAGCATGCACGGAATGCCTGTCCTCTGGAGCAGCCTCTCGCCAGCGCTCTCCATCATATCAGGACCTGCTGTTGCTCCGTGTCAGCTGTCAGGCTGAGCAAGGACAGAGCTGTGGCGCTGGCGTCGGGCAGCACGGCGAGGAGCGCCTTGGCAGGCGGGAGGGATGCAGGGGGCAGGCGGGAGGGATGCAGGGGCCGGCGGGGGCGGAGGGGCGGCCCCGCACTGGCGCGGTGACAGCGATGAAGTCAGAGTGGCTGCAGAGCCGCGCTGGGAAGCAGCAGAGGGGTGGCAGGGGAAGAGCAGCGCTTCCTCGCAGGCGCACAGCTCCGCTCATCAGCGGCATTGTTCCTCTTTCATTTATCTTTACAGCTGGCTGCTCCCTGCACGGAGGATGAAAACGGCGTTTACTGAGAGTAGCAGCCTCCTTGGCAGCCTGGGAGCGAGCACAGGCGAGTGACACCGGCCACAGGAGGAGCATCCTCGTGAGTCTTCCCGCTGCACATGCACATAAGCGCTGAGCAGCCCCGCTAAGGCAACCACGGGGCTCAGGGAAAGGCTGGAATGAAGGATTCAGCAAATAAAACCCCACAAGCCTCAGAACTCAGGCAGGATTGTGCCTCTGTTAGCCTCAACAGGGCGTTTTATCTGGCAAAGTCCCTTTTTGCTCCTGCCCCGTTGAGGGCTGAACATCTTTCCCATGGAGGGATGGTTTCAGCCCACTAAGCCTCAACAGGAAGCACATGTTGTTGCTGTATTTACCGGCATCTCTTCCTTTGTAGCAGCCATTTGCACACTGCAGGGCTATTCAGAGCACACCCATATCCTCGCCAGCAGGCAGAAATTTCCTGTTCCTGGAAGCATTTGTGTGGACAGGCAATATATTTGACACGCATCTTCCTGGCTGAAGCAGGTCATGGTAGCTTTTGCTCTGTTAACAATGCCGTGGAGAGCTGCGGGCAGGGGAGAGGACAAAGCCAGGACAACAGAAAACTTATTTACATCGATGGGTGCAATAATAGAATTGCACTTACTTCAGGTAGGAAAAGCCAGTTCATCATGTTGCCTTTTACCAGTGGCAGGGTGTCCACTAGAGCTCTTGTTCTTGGGCTGATGGCACCAGGGCGGCAGCTGCTCTGCCCTGCAGCTGGTGCTCCCCCGCCCCAGCATTAACTATCACTTATTATAAAAGCTTCCCTGGTTCTTCCAAATGCAATTTGCCATCTCAGTTATTTTCTGAAACCCACTTGGGAAATGCCTGTGGCAAAAGCAGCACGCACTGAAGGCTGGAAAGCAAGAAGTCTCCCTGGAGCAGGGCAGGAGCTGGGTGTGTAGGTGTTGTCCAGCCCTGGTGCTGTCCTGCAGGCTGGGGCTGTTGAGAACTGACATGCAATGTGGTGCTGGCACGAGCGGAGGTGTCCTCAGTGCCTTCATGCAGGAGTGAAGGATGAAAAACAGGGCCCACGCTGTGGTCCATCAGCACAGCCTGCCCCAGGCATCTGATCCTGTCTCATGGTCCAAATCGCTGACATGGGGGACTGCTGTAAATGCTCCCCTCTGTCAGGGCACGGCCTGTATTCAGCAGTGAAGGTGACATCCTGGGGAAAGGCTCAGCACTGTGACAAAGGACTGCATCCCAGCACAGGGACTGCTGCAGAGGGACTCTGCTTGAGCCTGCAGCTCTCCAGCACTGCTTGGCTCCAGTTTTCAGGAAAGCTGCTGGGTTTCTGCAGAAAGCCAAGTTTCAGGCAGGACTACAGGCATGGAAAAGCCTGGCACTGAACACTACCATCCTCACAGCTTTTCACCTCCAGCTCCCTGCTCTGCCTGCAGCCATGCTGTGAAATGACCATCCTCTGGGATGGCGGGTGCAGAGGAGAGCCCTGCTAGAGCACAGTCCTCCCAGAGTCCCAGTCTGCCTACCCAGGTGCCCATTGTTCCTCCCTCTCAGGGCACTGACCCCCTGCTCGAGGCTGGCAGCTGCACTCCCTTCTGGATGACCCCAGGAGCACCAGCACCTGGCACCGAGGACCGGCCCCATGCCGACACAGGCTAGGAAAGAAGGAGGCTGAAAAGAATGATAGGAATTATTTCAGGTCTGGAACAACCTGCCTCAACAGTGAGCGAGTGAAGAAGCCAATCTGTTTCGTTTATCTAAGGGAAAGTTAAGAGGGAACTTAGACGCATCTATAAATACCTACATGTTGGGAACATTTCTGATTGCCAAGGTCCGTTATCCTAGCAAACAAAGGCAGCAAAATTTCCTGGTGCTGGGAGCTAAAGCAAGAGAAATCCAGGCTAACAGTAAAATACGTATTATTAATGTGAAGGATAAATAATCATCAGGCCAGCCAGGCCAGGGACAGAGCAGATTCCCCATTACATGAGGCCTTAAAATCAAAGCTACGTGTCTGCTGCTAAAGGAGACATTGCAACTCAGCCAGACATTTGGGGCTGGATTCAAGAGCTGCTGTACTTCATGGCCTGGGACAGTTAGGAAGAAAATCCCTTAAAATCACAACAGAATCTGTTCCCAATTGCTCAGGCTCTCACCCCCTCATGGGTTTTGCCCTGTGACTCCCCTGTGGTGGCGGTTCCCACCCACTGGCAAATGGAAATCAGCAGCCAAGCTCATCTTCTTGTCATATTCAGAAAACCACTGTCTCGCCCTTCAAAAACTGCTAAAGATATGGTGAATGATTGGAAATGTAGAGAGAAACAAGAGGAAAAGGAGAAATTAAACAGTAAGAGAAAAAAAATGGGGTGTTACCCATTTTATTGCAGTCCAGAAAAAGAAAGGAAACATTTAAAAAAGGACAGAAAAGAGGCAGTGCAATTTTTGTATTTAAAATACTTTGGAAGAAGACTTAGACTTAGCAAACAAGCATTATTTCAAACGTTGCCAAGAAAAACAACATTTTCATATAATTTTAAATCTGTGGTGAGCTCCATTCTTCCTGGCCACTTCATCCTTCCCAAAAGTGCATTTTGCCCTTCACTCATCCCTAAAACTCCCCTCAAATGCATAGCCCGAACGATTTTCTTGCACCAGGTGGAAGCTGAGCTTTGCGATGCACATCCAAATAAATGGCGTTTCCAAGTAAATAAGACAGCAGAGAAAAGCTCCCGGGAAGCTGAGGAACGGACCTGCCATTTAAGAGCTCAGAGAAAAGAATAGGGAAATCTGCAACGTGGGAGCGTGCCAGCGCTGGGGGCGAGAGGGACGGGCCTGGGAGGATTTCCAGCTCCACGCAGCCTCTTTATTCCTGTGCCACATCCACCTGCCCTCCGAGCCCTGAGGGCTGACACGGGGCCATGGCAAGGGCTAACACCAGGGGATGATTTCAGTGCTGTCCAGCCCCTGGCACAGGTGACCGCTCGATCTCCTGGTGTGAGCATCAGCAGAACAGCCAGGAGGACGGACACACTGCCAGCCCCAGGGGACGGAAACGCCATCCCCGCAGTGCTGAGAGCACACGGCCCCTCAATGCCCGGCTCTGTCCCCTCAGTGCCAGGCGCTGGCAGGGCTGGCAGGGCGGGAGGTGGCGTGGGGTGCACGGAGGCTCACCTGGGGCAGGGTGCTGTGAGAGCTGAGCACCAGGCTGCAGACGCTGGCCGGTGCCTCCGTCCGCCGTGCTGTCACCCTCACCAGCCGTGGCGGTGTCCCCGGAGTGTCCCCAGCTCCTGTGGGGAGCCTCTGCTCACGGTCCCAGGAGGAGTCCTGAAACGAGATGTGGGGGGATGTGTGGGTAGGGCAGGCCAGCTGCCTCCAGGCTCTCCACTGTTTCTGGAAGGGTCAAAATGACCTTTTCCCCATGCCAGGGGAATAGTGTCTTTCGTGGGCATCCCACCTCTCACGTCAGCCTGCCTGGCACTGGCCCCAGGGCCAGCAGGGTCACTGCAGGTGATAGTGGAAGTTTGCTGGCCAGGGACTCTGGGGCTGTGCCATTGCTGGGTTGCATTTCACGTTTCAGCAACACAAGATGCCTCAAATACATTTTTTTGGAGAAAGGAGGAGGGATTTGATGGTGTCAGCAGCTTGGGCTGTGTTCAGTGCAAGTAAGCCCTGAGACTGGATGCTTTTTTCATCCCCCCTGCAGACAGGGCACAGTGGAAGGAGCAGGGGCACCGGTCACACCAGCTGTGCAACCACAGTTGCTTCCCTGCTTGTTTCCACATTGATTTTTAAATGTCCTTATTGAATGTCACATCTCCTTGGGGACTCACAGACTGGCCTGGCCACAGAGACTGGTGGCTGTTGCCAGCAAGGTTCACTGTTGGGCGGATCAAGGCTACAGGACACCCAAAAAAAACAAAGCAGGATCACACTGCCTATGGCATAACATCCCTAAAAATGTGTTCATAAACACATACTGGATTTGCAGGTCTGACTTTAACTAGAGGGACTGGCAATGTGAAGAGAGTCAAGAAAAGATGGGACTAAAGTGGTTCCTGAGTCAGAGGAACACAGATATCTCCTGCAGTGATTGTGGGCAGTTTTTCCCCCCTGTTTTTGATCCCCAAACTCCTTTAAATTCCTGTTTTTCCTTAGATGATATCATTCAGATCCATCTTCCCTGTGTGGCACTCAAATCTGGAGTCCCCCCAGCTATATGATGGGAAGCCAGCTCAATCTGTGAGGCAGAAAACGGTGTTTATCTGATAGGGTTATTTCACTGAAAGGAGGAATCTCTGAGTTTTTGCATTTTTGCACAAGCACATCTCCAGATTAAGGGGTTCCCAGAGCATCCCATGGCAGGGCATGAGGCAGTGAGTGGGGGATGGAAAAAAGGCCTGCAAAGACACAAGGCAATTTTATTTACCTTGGTGCCTTTGAGATAACTGAGACCCTACTGCTCAATTCCTGCCTCTCCACCTGGTGCTGTATCTTTTAGAAGGCAGTTGAAAATTGAAGAGAATGCAAATAAGAGAGACACAAGTTATCTGAGAGCTGGGAAAAAATCCTGAAAAGGGAAACTTGAAAGACTCAACCTACTTCACTTATCAAAAGTAGCTGGATCAGAGAGCTGAAACGCCTCCATGGGAGACAGCGTCAGACGGGAGCAACTAATCCAGCTGCAACTGCAGAGCAGGAGCCAGAGCTGGAGCTGGAGCTGTTCGCAGTACGAGTAATTCAATTAACACTTGTGAACCAGAGAGGTTGCCTCATTAATGAGACGAGCTATCACAGAGAATGTGTGGGAACAGCCTGGATGTGTGGTGGCCAGCAGCCTGCTATGCCCTTGAATCCCTCTCAGCGCAGGAGTGTGCGGGATCTGGCCCCGCAGCACTACGAGGGTGGCTCTTACCTCAGGTCGGTTTTGGGGCTCTCTAGGGGTGACTGTGGAGCTGGGCTCGCTGGCCCCAAGCTGCTGCCTGGCTGTGCCATGACGTGCATCCAGGCTCGGGGATTGCAGGGGTGCAGAGCGCAGCGTGAAATCATAGAATTCATGGATATCTGCAAAACAGCACGAGAAACATCCTCAGGACCAGGAGGCAGCCTGATGCCTGACAGCAACCTCTGTGGGGTGCAGCACTTGTGACCTCCCACCCTGCCCCCAGAGTCTGAGCCCTCTGCGAGAGGCTGGCACCCCGTGAGAGGGCTCTGCTGGCTCCCTGTGCTGGCTGTGTTGCCCATCACACCCCCTCTGCAAGGCAAGAGATGTAGTGGGCTGCCTGGCTCACCGTGCAGTGCCCATGGCTCTGGAAGGCATGGGAATGTCCATGGAGCAATGACCACAGAGTCCACAGGGACTAAGAGCAAACTGTGCTCAGCAGCATCAATCCCAAACCCACCCCATCGTGCTCTCCTCCAGGCTGTGCCAGCCCCAGGCATGGTCCCCTGTCCCTTCTGCTCTGAAAAGCCTCCTGCACCAGGCAGCCCCTGCCTGCCTGCCCTGACTCTGACGGGCTTTTCCCTCCCCACCACTGCTCCCCAGCACCCCTGGCCTGTGGAGGGGCTCCCTTCCCAGGGGGATGGGCAGAGAGGGCACAGGGCACTCAGTGTACAAGCTATAAAGCTGATGACCACAGCTCTGTTATCCCCAGCTCCCTCCCTGTTATCTCCCCTCTTCCCACCTGCACACTGCCACAACAGACATCAAACACCCTCATTCTGGGCTCCAAGGACCTGAGTCTGCTGCTGTAAACCATAGTGGCTCCAAAAAGAGGCATGAAAATGGGGTGCCCCAGCTCTCGCTGCTCCGGAGAGTTATGGGGTGAGAGTGGGACTTGAGAGCAGCTACCCAGGTATGGCTCCAGAGGGGCTCTGGGAGCCCAGACCCTCTCCTAGCCTAGCCAGGAGGATTTTAGCCCCTGTTTAGTTACACACAGATGATTCCAGGGAGCAGAAGGGCTGCAGTGGTCTCTGCTCCTCCCTAAGGAAGCCTCCACTGCTGCACACTCAGGCAGCTGCCAGCCCAGTTGTTCTCCAGAACCAGCACCTCCATAGTGGTCAACACATCCATTGCAGAAGTGTTTAATTTCAAAAAGGAAACTACATCAAAAGTGAGAAGCTGTTTTTATGAAGAAACTGAAAGGGGTAACAAAAACTTGTGGGAGGCTCTGAGCCTATTTAGAGAGACCCACTGGGACATCAGAGCAGACATGCAGTGTCTGGCTGGAGGATACTGTAAAGGCAAAAGGGAGGAAAGCAAGGCTTGACTGCAGAAGGAAAGAGGCTATTGAAAATGAGAAGACATTCATCTAAACTGCTGAAGCTGCATCTAAATGAGAAAACCAGAATGGATGGTAAATGCTGACAGGTTAAAGGTAAAGCTCCAAGAGGTCGGCCAAAAGAGTTTGGTAAACGCCTTCCAAGAGCCATAAAAAAAGTAATAAATCCCTTCAAGCACCTGGGAAACAGGAAGCCTGGTGGAGTCAGCAGGGCCAAAAAGTCAAGGCAGCATAAATGAGCACTTGAAGCAGGAAAAGACACAGCAGGAACCTGAGTTCATTTTCTGTACCTGCATCTGCTGTAGAGGAAGCTGGAGAGCTCCTCTTCTGTGAGCGACTGGAGGGGCAAGCTGTGGGTCTCAGCTTGAGGGGGACGTGGCCATTCCCATGGCACTCCCTGGGAGGTCATGGATGAAGCATCTGCACTTGCCCTCCAGTCTGTGATTTCTCACCTGAAATTCTGCCACACCAAGGCACCATGAGGTATTAAACACGCACGTCACAAAGATTTCAACAGGAAATCCAGTGAGCACTGGCAGTGGAAGCAGGGACGTGCTGACCACTGCCTGAGGCTGTTTCCCAGGTGTAGCAGGATGCTCTGCCTGAGCAGGGATACAGCAGCTGGAAATTCGTCTTACAGGTTCATCAGTGAAGGCCTGAGTGAGGAGGGTCTGCGGAGCAGTGGTAAGATCAAGTGAGGAGGGTCTGCTGTTCTTAGTGCTGAAGAATACCGAGATCAGCTTAACCAAACTCTCAGACCTCACCACAAGGACATGCAAGACGTGCTCCCTGACTGAAGCTGGGAGCAGCAAGAATGTGCACGCTGTGATATGGAAGTGAGAGTCAGGAGTGGTGAGAAGAAGAAACTAAAGAGCTGCTCACGCCTTTTTCAGCACAAAGTGTATTTTGCTGATTAAGTCTGACAATACATAATCTAAAAAATGCACATGACTGACAGCCAATCACTTGGTACTATAAAAGGCTGGTCACCCTTTCGCACAGTGAGGACTTCTACCATACCTCCCTAAGGTGTGTGAAGATCCTTCCCTTGAGTGGGGACACCCCTCAAGGTCACTCCTCGAGGCTGAGTCAGAGATTTGCCCTTGGTCATTGGTATGGGTGACTAACATCAATCTCTACTTAATAATTGTTTAGCTAGCTTTAATATAATTGCTTTAATATTGCTTCAAGAACAGTGCACTACACTAGCAGTTATAGCTACCCATACTGTTTAGTAAATAATTCTGATTAAGCTCTTTCTTTTCTAATCCTTTTCATTATTGTAATCAATTTAAACAAATCATTTAATATATTTATATAAATACATTAAGTTTATCATCCTTAATCCTGTGGGACAAAGTTGTGTAAAGGTTCAATTACACCTGTATAATCCTTTAGATATATACCATTAACAAAGCCTGGGGCTAAGACTGGATCCAGCTGCACCCAGGCTCCTCTCTGAGGATGAGTTTAGAAAGAAAGGGTGCCCTTTCTTCACCTTGTGACTCAACAGCTTTTATAATAAACTTTGTCTGGAGCTCCCACTCTGCCTGTGACACCAGGGATGCTTTCACAGAGCAGGGCTTCACGCCCAGGCGCAATTCCCCATCCTCTCCCCCTGTGCTTAACCACGTGCCCATGCACTGCAGCAGCACATCCATGTTGCAGATGGGACGAGAGCTGCATCAACCCCCATCTTCCAGCTCCCAGGGGCTGCCTGCTCTGCTGACCTCCCAGCTGCAGGGGGAAAGCTGCTATAAATCTCAGCTGCTGGCAGACCAGCTGGGTGCCCAAGGGCAGCCCAGCCAGGCTCTGTGGCTGCCCGAGGGCAGGGAGCACCGTGCCACTGCCTGGCATCAGTGCCACTTTTGGAGCTGCTGTTTTGTGCTGCCAGGCTCTGTCCCGTGCCCTGGGAGACATGTGGCAGCTGGCAACGATGGGAGGAGTGGGAGTCCCCTGATGTACCCACCGCACCTGGGGCACCCCCTCTGCAGCCCCCTGGCTGCCAAACAGGCTGCTGGCAGCCCCCAAAACCCTCCCAAATCAGACACGAGGTCGCAGCAAGCACTCACTCCAAAGCCAGAGAAACTGGACTTTGTTTTCGTGCTAAAACATCTCTCCCTCTGGTTATAAAAATAATAATTGCGTAACAGGATAGCAGTGGCTTCTGGCTGCATGGATTACCTTGGGAACACACAAACTTTGCAAGAATGAAAACAGGATTTGAGCAGCCCCATTCTGGGGGTGTGCTGCTGCATCCCCGTTTGTCACCCATCTGCTGCAGGAACACAGCCTTGGGCAGCCAAGCTGGCAAGGCGCCTGAAGGGCAGGAAACTTGTCCCCTGAAGCAGCCGTTCTCCACCTCCAAAACCCTCAGCCCAGTTTAGGTGCTTGCCAGAAGAGAGAATTGTTGCTGGCACCAGGGATTAGAGGAGTTTCAGGATTGGTGGACAGGGTTCAGGCAGCAAAGGACAGAAGTACATTTTAGGACACATACACGTGGCATTAAAGATAGTTTAAATATATGCTGGTTTCCCTCATTTCTTAGGAGCATTGCAAATTGCACACAAGTCTGCCTCACCTGTGCACTTTAAGAGCAGCACTACCTGAAAAGCCTCCATAAGAGGATGTTGTGGTAGCAAAAGATGAAGCTGCATGTTCTGTCTTACAGCCCAGTTTCTGTGTGATGACATGTAAATCTGTTCTGGATCTAATAAGGAAAAGCAACTAGAGATTTACAGAGATTAGAATTTTTCAAACTATTTTTTCCTGGGGTTAACACGTCAAATAAATGTCATTAATTATTTCTATAGCACCAGCATCTGCGCACTAACGCAGTGCCCTTGTGCCAGCCAGCACATGCACTTCCAGAAAATGACATTTCTTCCCCAATGCGTGCACTGTCACCAGCTGCAGCACCACAGATTTACCCCAAGCAGAAACCCCAGCCTCACACCAGACCCGCAGCCACGGCCCCACTGCCATTCACACCCACGGCTGCCACAGCAGATCTTTTTCAAGCGAGCTGCAAGTTTCTGTTCTTGCTATGGGCAAATCTGGAAGAGGAGGAGTCCTCAGGGCTGGGAATCCTCCAGATTCCTCCAGTTTTCCACCCTGGCTCCTGCAGCCACCCGGTGAAGCCATTACCACCATCCCCAGCAGTGCTGCTGGCAAATTGGTCTTGCTGGAGTTTTGCACTCAGGGAAGCACTTCCTGCCTCTCTTTCTGCCTTCACCACATCAGGGTGCTCTGGGAGGAATCTTTTGTGGGGTAAAAGGAACTGACAGGACTTACAGAGGTCTGCACTGGCCACTGCTCAGGCACAGGAGAGGAACTGAGTCCCAGAGGATTTTCGGGAGGAGCTCGGCCCCTTGGGCTGCTGGCAGTCGGGATGGCTGGACATACACAAACCCTGCCTGTCCACCAGCTTCTCCCGCTGCAAAGGGCACAACGGCCCCTTTCAGCCCCGGCCCTGGGAAGGAAAGGTCAGGGAGCTGCTTTTGTGTGCAAGCCCCATCCTCCCCAGCAGCACAAGGCACCAAGCATCTCCCTGAGGGGCTCCACGGAGCAAAGGGAAAGCGGGGCCACCGTCGCCCCAACCCAGGCTCCTGGAGCACCCCTCTGCTGCGCTGTTTCCTTGCAAGTCACGCACTTGGCTCCAGAGCCTCAGACACAGGGAGAGAGGGGCCAGGAGAAGGGAGCCAGCACAGCCTGTTTTCCCTCTGCACAGCCAAGGAATTTCTTTTGTGCAGAGCAGGGTTTGGCACATTCCAGTGCAGAGCAGCTCCCGCACCACTGTGCCGTGCCGAGCCAGCTGCGGCATCCGCCGGGACAGGAGCTGTCCTGGCACAGGCAGCGTGCCCCCAGCACGGCAGCTCTGGGGACAGGGAGGTGGTCACAAGGATTTAAAGGGCTGTGTCGTGCTCAGAGGAGTCTGGCAGAACACGGTGCATGTGCAGAGCAGCACCAGGCACGATCGCAGTGACTGATACAGCCAGCACAACACGGATGCATCCTGGACACGACACAGGTTGGGGCTTCTGGAGACCCCCAAACTGCTTATTCTTTAAAAAAATAAGCATATGGAAAGTCACATCCCTGGCATTTTTCATGTGGACCAACTTGGCAAACTCCATGATGTTTGTCACTGCTCGTAGCTCTGCTGTGGCCTGATGCACTTTGATGTTCAAACTCCAATCAGCCAATGTGTGCTCCAGGAGAGCATTACCTGCAGGAGCAGGTGACCTGAGGACAGGGATGGGCCATGCTCACACATTAATCTTTCCCAGGGGCTGAAAAAAAGCAGGGCTGTGCTGCTGAAAGGCTGCAAGAGGAGAGACCTCTGCAGGCTAAGGCCTCTCCAGAGCCAGAAGCATCTGGCATGGCATGGGGCAGTGAGAAGGGAGCTCTGCATTGAGCAGTGTGTCTGTGCTCTCCTGCAAATCCTCCTCCCACACTGAGCCAGCCCTGTGACTCGGAGCAGGCTTCAGACAGAGATACAGCAGCCCACTGGGAAAAGGAGGGGTGAAAATAAATAAAACAGAAATGTTCTATCACCCTTGCAGAGTTGTTATTGTGCTCCAGTGGATCTGGACCACGGACACGAGGCAAGTGTGTGCCAGCCGTGTGTGGCCACAGCGAGCACGCAGCCAGACACAATGTCCATGCTGGGATGGAGGAATTCACAAACCTACGCTCCAAGGGGAAGCAGGGGGGAGAGGGGGGCGGAAGTAATTAATGCAAATTCCTAGTTTAGGTAAACACATCTAGAGAAAGGCTCGCTCTGGCACGGGGAATTAATATCCTGTTAAACCAGTTGAAAAGGTCACCAGTAAACAAGCGACACTCCCAACACTCCCTCGTGCCAGGGCTGATAGGACACCAAGACAAACGGCTGAGAGCAGGGAGCTGGGGACTCGGCAGCATCCGCCTGCCAGCATGCAGCTGCAGCCAGCCCGGTGCGTGCAGACGTGTTCTCCGCAGCCACGCTCTCTCCACAGCACTTCTGCACTAACAGCAACAGCCCTGGGCCTTGGGAAAGCTGCTTCACTCAGCCCCAGGGAGGACTGGCCAGCACACAAAGCAGCCAGGGGTGTTGGGCTAATGTCAGGCTGGTCAAGGTCACAGCCCTGCTCGGGATCGCTGCCTCCAGGCTGGGGATCATTGAGAGAGCGGGTTGTATAAATTAAGAGATAAGAAAGGAGATCTACACTGGCTCCTTCAGTGTGGGGGCCCACCTGCCCTGGGGAGTCCACCCTTGCCACATGGCTCTGCTGCTGCTGGCATAGACATTCCAGCACGAGACCTTTAAAAGGACGTGCTGGGACTGAAAGTCTCCAGGTGATGCTCCAACAGTAAGAAAGAAAAAAGGAAAGAATGAAATTGCTCAGGACACAGCACACAACTTCATTTTCAATGGAAAACCTGAAGCACAGAGGAGCTGCTGGCAACTCATCTCTGCAGGCACAGAAGTGGAACTCTGACTGCAGAGGTGTGAAGAAAAGGTGAGAGCTGCCAAGAGAACAGCAACAGTGGGGGGGAACCAGGGCTGAGGCAGCCTTGGGTCAAAATGCACTGAGAGTGAGCCACAGACCACATGGAGCTCTGTACCCTGGGGCCTCTGGGGTCCTTTCCCTTCCTTCCCACCAGCGAAACTCAGCTTCTCTCCCAGGAGATCCAGGAACAGAAACCACGAGGGCTGCAAGCATTTCCCAAGGCCCACAGTGAACAGAGCTTAAGGAGAATAGCAAGATAGCTGTGTGTCTTGCACAGAGAAGCTGCATTTGTCTAAATCCACATGGAGAACTTTATACAGTGCTCAAAATGCCATTTTCTGGTGTCCAGCCCCAAGGTGAACCTTGCTGTTAAGTCTGTTTCTTGTGTGAAATGGAGCCGCTGGAACAGTGTGTTAAAAGTGCTGGTGGGTCTGAGTACAAGAAATGCCAGAATACCCCAAAGGAGCTTGGGCACATGTGGATTCTCTCTTAAAGACAGAAAAATCTAGTTTTCTTTCCTGGACACACCAGGCCTGCACTGCACAGAGAGTGCTCACAGCATGGCAGGATCCCTTAGCAGGTGCTGGGTAGATCAGGTGTGGCCTGATCAATAAGGCGTTACCCCTTGTCCTCAATCACACGTGGGAATCCTGTTCCCATTACAAACACCGAGTGATTGCAGCCTGGGTATCCCCTGCCCAAGCCCTGGAGGGGAAAGACAGCCCAGCTCCCTGGCATTACATGCCATGTGCTTCCACATAATGCACTGGTCAGTGCCAGGCACTGGTGTGGGGTCGGGCTCCCGGGAGACCCCACTAAACACGAGGGTGCAGGGACTGCAAGGGACTGCGAGGGACTGCGAGGGACTGCGAGGCAGGGGCTTACCCAGCAGAGCCTGGAAGAGTTCACTTTGGAAGATGTGCGAGACTTTTCCAATGGAAGCTTTTAACTCCTGCTCCTCCGGGGACCGCAGGGTGCTTTGGTATCTGGTCAGAATTTCCACTGCCCGTTCAGTGTCTGCAGAGATGACACAGGAGTAACAAGGCATTAACATTGAAAGATGTTAAGGGAAGGCTCGAGTGCAGCCTTGGATAATGCCTCAAGCTGCCTTCCAATTTGAATTTTTAGAAGTCAGACAGCCACAAAAGCAGTCTCTTTACACATACCTGGAAAAGCTAACCCTGCTGGGAGGCACTGAGGGCCCATAGCAGAGACCTGGGCAGGGACTGGAGGGGAGGTGGTTCTGTCACCAACCCTGAAAATCAGGGGCTAAAACCAGATTGACTCACCTCTGAACCCTGTGTCACCGGGCAGCCTGAACACCTCCGCCACCTCCCAGGCACAGAAGCTGTTCAGGGGCTGGACACATTCTGGTTGCACAGGGCTATGAATACTACTGCAGGAACTGCAGTCTCCCACACAGGGCCAGATGGCTGCAGCAAAGCTGAGCGTAGGCCCATTCACATAGTGCAAACAGCTCAGCTACAGGAGTGGCAAAACTTGGGTTTCTACAGGGTGAAGCATAAGAATTGCTCAAAGCAGCAAGCAGCCGTGGGTCAGCAGGAGACAAGTGGGAAAGGAACACGATGCCTTGGGGTCAGAGGAGATGCTGGTGAAGAGGGGAGCTGGAGGCTGCCATGAAGCAACGTTTTAGTTAACAACTGGGCTAGGCATAGCTATGAGAAAACCCTGGGCCTAAAATAGTGGAGCTGTGATCTCTCTGCCTGGACACCTCCATACTTCTCTAGGCAGACAGCCAGGGCTGCCAGTGCAGCCCCGACCTCAGATGTGACCTATATCTCAGGCAGGTGGTGAGCTCCTGTGGACCTTGAGACCATCCCTGCCCTATCTGTGGATATTTCCCTTTGTCACCCAGGCAGACTGCAGACAAAGAGCGTCTGTGTGAGAAGGCAGGGAAGCTGTCCCGCCACTGCTGGAGACTCATCTTTTAAGCCATGAACTCATGCAGAAAGGATGACCCTGCTCATCACAGGGCTCTCGAGAATTCAGGTCATCAAACAAGGGGGCCTGTGTCTGTTGGGTACGTGCCACCTGGTGTCCCAGCTCGCCCAGCCTCCCAGCTTCTCCTCCGTCGAAAGCGAAAGGGGGTCCTCCTGCCTGTGTCACCAGCCCACACTGACTCATCGTGGGAGCAGAACAGGGAAAGGAGTCTGGGGAAGCATGAACAGCTCCAACTTGGAGCTGGGCTCCATTAATTGCTCCAGGAAAAGCAGGGACTTCCCTGAGCTTTATGGCAATCCTAGCCCTGTGCTCTTACTAAGTGCTTCCTTTTCTGCAAGCTAGAACAGTGGCTTCAGACACTGCCCAGTATACCATGAGCAGGGGTGAGATGTCTTTGCCTGGTCATTCCTGACCTCAGCAGCAGAAGCTAAAGAAGCAGATGCAGAGCTGGGGCCACCACACCAGGACACAAAGACTGCGAACCTGGTGTAAACTTCTCACTGCAGCCCAGGCTGGGCAGCAAGAGCAGCATGCACCCTGTGCTGACCTCTGTGCTGTTGGCCACTCGTACCGGGTGACAGCCAGCTGGAGCAGGGGAGTGCTGGCTCCTGATCTGGGGAAGTGCTGTGCACCCAGCGTGGCAGGGAGACCGGAGGACCCTTCCTACAGCTCCCAAGAACTAGCACATGGTGTCCAGGGCCCATCTCCACGTGCCTCAAGGTGCACGCAAATCCCACTTACACGAAACCCCTCCTGGCAGAGCCCAAACCCCCATGCCCGCTCTCCTCCCCGCAGCACGCAAGGGAGCTGCACGCAGAGCATCCCACGTTCACCCACTCCGAGCCACGGCGGCACGACATGTCCGCAGTCCGAGGAGGGCGTGAAGCGAGGGCGCCCAGTCCTCGGCTCTTAATCCCTGGTTCGCACGGCCGCCCGTGGCGGGGAGCGCGGAGCACCGGGCGCGGTCCCAGCGCCGGTCCCGGCGGGGCAGACACTTGTTGAGCGCGGCACCGCGGTGCCCGGCGCGGCGGGCAGGGCAGGGCCGGGCAGCGCGCTCCTTACCTTCCCGGCGGATCATCGCT
>VWZT01012377.1:20603-33630 GCA_013397055.1 Pachycephala philippinensis | reverse complement strand
GTGACCGATGCCGAGTCTCCCACCGCTCCCTCTGCTGCCTTGGAGCAGCAGCAGGAGAGTGAGCGCGGTCCTGCCAGCCCCTGACACCCGCCAGCCCCTGATACCCACCACCCCCAGCCCTGCTCCTTTTCTCTCCCGAGCAACAGGCATTAACTGCTGCACAGAGTGCCACGACCCTGTCCCGTGAACATGACGCCAGCAGCAGCAGGGACGGTATTTCTGTCCAGCATGGGAGGGTGAAGAGCTCGGCTTCCCCTTTGTCTTTTGACAAGCCACTCCGCACCCCCCTTCCTATTCCTCAAGCCACGGGACAGGGCAGCCCCCAGGGGAGCAACCCTTAAACCAAGTGCCCCATCACTGGCTGCAGAGCTGCTGGCAACAGGCAGAGACAGCCCTTCCCGGCACCAAACAGCGACCCAAATCCCCGCTCCTGTCCAAACCCCAAGGGAGAGGTCTCAGCTCCAGCACTGCTGGATAAATATTCTGCCCCTAGGCAACCCCTGCAAAGCTTTAGTTCCTTGCTGCCAGTGGGAAATGAGAACCCAGTTCCAAGTCTTTTCAGCTGAGGGCAGCTGTGCACCATGAAAAGCAGCCAGGAAGGCCACGGTAGAAGGGAGGCTCAGGAAGGAGTCTGAAAAGGAAAGGAGCCTCGAAGCTGGCCTGAGGAGTGCTCCCTGCTTGAGCTGTGCAGGGCTCGGGCTGCCCCTCCCCACGGCTGACGCAGGCAAGAGGGGTCACTCTTGCATCAAGCTGTTGATCTTTGTGAGCAGCACATCCGTCTCAGACTCTGAGGAGACAGAGAAAAAACAGTCATTGTGGGCAGCCACCATCCTGCAGCGACAGGCGGAGCAGCCTGAAAAGCAGGTTTGAGGATACTTGGGGAATGTGGGATTCCCTAGTGCAGTCCCACAGGGCTTCTTTTTAAGGGCAAGACAGGAGGAACTCCCCGAGCTGGGATTCCCTTCCCTCCCCCAGCCATCCCAAACCACTCCGTCACGTTTGGCTGGAGAAAGCTGCCTGCCTGTCAGGGAGAGTCCCACAGGCAGAGCCTGGCTCCAAGGGAGAGAAGCTCTTGTTTCGTGCGCACTCACCCGCTGGCCGTCTTCTGTGGGAACATTTCCTAGGAGATGGAATAGAATCGATGTTAGCATGCAAGTCTGGTCTCACCATTCCCTCCCCTGAGCTGCCAGCTGGAGCCTGTGGGGCCCCGCAGTCCCAGAGGGAACTGCTCTCAGTGCCTGCAGCACTGGTGAAAAGGAGCAGGACTGGGGTCCCCCAGCCTCAGCCCACCAAGCCCTCGGGTGCAGAGTGGGTTAGGAAGTGTGAACTAAGGCATCCAGCAGCTCGAGGCAGGGTCAGGGCAGAGTTTTAGCTGCAGCCTGGTGATAAAAGCTGCCTCCACACACTTCTCTCTCAAGAGAGGGCTCCCCTGTGATCTGAGTCCACAGAGGGGTGGCAGCAGGTTTGGGTCTGCACCCAGGGCACATTATAACCTCCCCTGACAGACCTGCCTCGGGAAGGGGAAAGGGATCAAACCTACTTCAGCAAGACGAAGGCCCAGATGATGATAAGGAAGGAAACGCAGTCTACAACGATCCAGATCATGAGGTATGTGCTGCTGGGCTGCAAGGCAACGAGACAAGCCATTAAACACCAGCTAGGGGTGGTGTGCTGTGGCACAGCCCTGCTTGCTGTGCCACCAGTCCCTTCTACAGGGTCACATGTATCCATGTTAGTACAGCAGCGAGCGGAAGCCACCCTCCAGGCAGCTGCACGGGCTGCTGCAGAAAGGGACCCACAAGTGCCTGGGACACAGGGCTGTGGGGCAGGGTGAAGGACGGAGGGGTCACTTACAAGCAGCCAGATAGGGTGTTTCATCTCCTTGAGCACCTGGCAGGCGTTGGTGGTGACAGAGCTCACCCCTGAGCACCACAGCACGGAGAAGAGCCAGGGCTGGTTCACCACATACAAGTTGACAGAGATGTTGTCCTGGCGGTACTGCCTGCGTGGGACAGCCGTGGTCAGAGGAGCAGAGAGCAGGGTGCCACCACTCTGCACAGCCAGAGAGACCTGTACACTTGGGATATGATCCAGCACTTGCAGCCACATGGAGCGACTGTCTGGAGATCCAGACCCAGGGCAGATTTGCTAGCAAGGCAGAGGACTGCAGCCAGCTCCATCCTCTGTACCAGCCCTGCCACTTGTCCACAAGGCACCCACCCAGCCCTTCCCAGCACCACACCAGCACTCAGCCTCAGCGGCCCCTCACCTCTCTTGGCCCTTGGGACAGTGCCCAGGCCCCCACAACTCCCAGGCACTTGGGAAAGGGTTCTTACCTGATCTCCTCAGAGCTCATGTCCTGGTAGGGCAGATTGACGTGCAGTACTGGCTCCTTCTCATTCTTCAGTCTCTTCCGGCCGTAGACTTGCTGGACACCTGGGGCCTGCTGTTTGACATCTTCCCTGAACCCATCCGGAAGCCAGAGGACCTAGGCAAGAGCCAGAGAGCACGTGCAGAGGAGAGGTACTCCAGAGAGTTTCTCTCTTCCAATAGTCCCTCACAGGTCCAGGCACACATGGCCTGCTTTGACAGCTGCTTCCTGCCCCCCATCTCCACACTCAGCTCCTCCACGAGGATCTCAGCCAGGACAGTCTCCTAAGAGCTTGCCCTAGCCAAGAAGTAAGCACAACAGGTCCCACTGAAGGGAGAAAGCAGTTCCAGCCTAGGAAATCTGCAACAGTTAAGTCCTTTCTGGGTCCTTTAATGGGTCAAAAAGTGAATCTATTTAGCCCCAACTCTACAGCAAGAATGCACCTTGGATCAGCACTATAGTAGAAGTCTTTCCATGTCCCCTCCTGCTGTGCATTCCCAGAAGGCCAAGAAAGGTGATTTGAGTGCTGATTCATCCCCTAAGGGCAGCACATATCCTGTGCTGCAGGGGCTGGATGAAGCATAAAGGCAACACAGGAGGGTGCAGCAGGAGTGCAAGAGCTGCAGGGAGAGGTGTGGTGGAGTGTGGGGAGGTGGAAGCCTCAGCATTGAATTCCTGCTCATGCTGGCAGTGCTGGTCCCCTCCCTAGACTGAGTCACTGTTTACACACCAGGGTGGCCAGTGCTGGGAAACCAAAGTATTTGGAGGGGTCTGAAGCTGTAGGCATTAAACCCTAATTATTGGCAATTTCTCCCAGCTAGAGAACCCCACACCTGGGCAGGGCTGCCCAGCAGGGATCACGTATGGGATGTGGTGTTTGGGGTGTCAGGGATGCTCCGTGTAGCTGGCAGGGCACCTCCCACCAGGCAGGGTGTGACAGCAGGGCCTGGCAGGGGTGGGGTGGTGACCAGCTCACCTGCTGCAGCGGGATGCCTGACTCTAAAATCACTCCCAGGGTGACATTGACAAAGTTCTGGTAGTCACTGTGGTTCTCAGGCCGGAGGTCGAACATGATGGAGATGTTGCTCTGCTTGGCTGCCTCCAGAGCCTGTCCCAGGGACGGGATCCTCTGTTTGGTTGTCTCGTTGCGATCAGCAGGAGAAAGACTCTGCACAGTGGGAAATGGCCTCCGCTGCAAGGGGGAGAGAGGGGCAGTCATCACAGGCAGACACCTGTAAGCTTCCACATCCCAAACTGGTGCCTGTCTCTGACTCTGTTTCCTACACTGGCCTCTCCATGTGCTCTCCAGTGCAGACAGGCACAGGGATCCTCCCTATGCACATCCACGGGGCACCTTCTCCCTTCTCCCCACTAACAGCAGAATTCAAGCAGCCCCAACACCTGTGGGCATCCAAAGCTGCTCAGCAGCAGTTAGTCACCTTTTGGGAAGAGCCTGGCCACAGCTGCCTTCAAGCCCAGGCAGGCTGTGCAGCTCAGAGCAAACACGAGACATCCCCTCTCAAAGCAGCCTCCTCCATGACTCAGCTGAGGAGTCAGAACAAACCCCAGCTTGGGGCATAACCGCACCCAAGGGATTTGTGCAGGCTTCTGCACCCTGTCCGGGTGTCTGCCAGGACCAGTGCTCCAGAGGGAAGGTTCTGGAGCCCCAGGGCAGGGCTAATGCTTCACCCCAAAATGCACCCATTCCTGACCAGCCACCCTAAGGGCATTTCTGACCTCCAGAAACCAGCTGCCAGCATCCAGCTGCTGGAGGTCTGTCCAGTTGAAGGCAGTGCTCTGGGCAGCCCTGTCAGGGAACACAGCCTGCACGTTGGTGGTCCTGGTGAGTTCCTCGTCATGCATAAGGAATGGGACCCCGTCAGCACTGGCAAGGGAGCACAGAGGAAAGCCATATGTTGTAAGCTGTTAATTTCCTATCCCTGCCCTGGCATTTTTGCCCCATCCCAGCCACCTGCTAGAGTTACCTCCACCCTTATTCTCCTTGTGGCCCTTTACACAGAAATGTGCACCTAGAGACCAAGCCAGGAGCCAAGTAGCTCCTTGCTCTCTAAAACAGCTGTCCCAATAACAGGATTACATGAGATGAACTGGAGCCAGGGTCTGTTTTCCAAGCAGTACCCATCCCCTGATGGAGCCTCCCTCCCTGGAAGGCAATCTGCATGGGGAGGACAGAAACCCAGTACCTCTCCCAGATCATTGGGACACCAAGCTGGAGCCAGTCCCATACTGGGAAGGTGGGAGTGTTAGAGCCCTTTGAACAGGGCTGCCTCCAAATGCAGGCTGTGTCAGTCCTCCAGGTGCCTTTCAGAAAGCCCCCTGTGGGAGGTGACATCCCAGGATACACAGACCCCCTCCTCCCTCTGAGCTCCTTTACCTCACCATGACGTCTGTCTCAAAGACTTGCACATCGCACTCCACCGCCTTGTGCAGTGACATGAGGGTGTTCTCGGGGGCCAGCTGGAAAAAGGAAGGGTGTTAGTGCAGAGAGCATGGGCAGGATGGGGCAGCAGGCAGGCACTCAACCTGCCTGGATGTGCCCAGCAGCTTGGCTGGGCTCTAGGGCAACCACAGTGAGACTGGAGTGACCAGGGCATGGTGGGGGATAGAAAAGGACTGGGGACAGCCAGCCAGAGCCTGCCTCATCCCTGCTTCCCAGCCCACACTACACAGCCAGGCTTTCTGCTGAGAGTCGTGTGCTCCTGCTCCAGTAGCGCTCAGGAAGCAGCTCTGTCCTGCAGCTGCTGCATCCCCCTCCTCACCCTGTGCTCACCCATCCTCCAAGCCTGAGCTGCCCTTGCTGCTGTGGGGACCCCACTGTGCTGGGCTGGCCAGAGCTCATCCAGGCCACAAGGATCTGTGCCCCCCAGCCAGGCACAGCCTGGCTTTTCCTGGGAGCAGCCTGCCCCATCCACCCTGACCACTGCCAGGGTGCTGGTCACTCACCATGGGTGCTCCTCGATGGCCAACGAGGGCTGGCTTGGGGGGCAGCTGGTTCTCCTCCATGATGCAAGGGGAGGTGATTGCCAAGGGAGCCAGGTATAGTGCAATCATTGCTGCACAGTACACAAGCAGCAGAAACACCCTGAGACCTGCAGGCAGACACAGAAGTTAGAGGGGATGAGGTACAGAGCAAGAATTTTGCAGGTCACTAGGAATAAGCCAAGGCTGCTGCACCTGGCATTAACCTGTCATTGCCCTAGGTCAAACATTGCATCCCCAACCTCAGGAACAGTGCAAATTTATTCTTGGCCCACTATGTCTCCTTGCATCCCAACTCAGCACTTCTGCAGCACTCTGCCACCTGTAGCCCTCCTTCAGCTGCAACAAGGGCTGGTCATGAGAAGCACACAAGAGCAGGCATTCCTACCACACTGGGGACCTGTTCCCACTGCACTGATGCTCTCTGAGAACCACTCTGCCAACAGTGCTGCTCAGCTGGGTGGCAGGAAGCAGGGCACCAGCCAAGGTGACAAGAGGAGACCTCGGAGGGGGATTTACCTGTATTGCGGATGCTGTAGACGAAGGTGGCCAGGGGCCAGGCAAGGAGTGTCATTCCCCCCACGATTCCAATGTGCAGGAAGGGCCCTGTTGCCTGGGGAGGCAAAAACAACCCGGGTGTCAGCCAGCACCAGTCCCTGTCCCCAAAATACTCATGTTCCAACGCCAGGGATCTGCCACTGCAGCCAGTACTGCTGGAAGATCCAGAGTTCCACGGAGGGAGGGACGGGCTCCTGGGGGACAGAACAGACTCCCTGCTCTGGTGCAGCCACCAATCATCAATCTGGTGGCAGCTGCTCCAGGCAGGACTCCAAAAGCAGAAGGAGCACCTTGCCTGGCCGGGCAGCAGAAGTCAAGGGTAGGGAATTAACCCCCAGTGCACACAGCTGTGCTGGGGGCTTCAGTCAGCAGCCTTCAGCTCAACCCCCCAGGCCGGGCACTGGGTACAGCAGGGGAGTCCCTGGAACCGAGGTTACTCACCTGCAGGGAGATCCAAGCGCTTTTCCACTCCTCTGCCCACTTTATTCCCAGCCCTGTGAAGGCTGCTGCCACCAGCAGGGCAGTTAGGATCAGCAGGACCTGTGGGGCAGGGCACAGGGCAGTTAGGGGAGCACACAGCATCTTGCAGGCAGAGTCCTCCTCATCCCTTCCTCATGAGCCCCTGCAAGCCCTGATAACCCACTTTCCCCATGTGGGTTTGCAGCTGAGCTCTGTGCTCCATGCTTTGAGCACTGGGAATATTCCCATCCCAGAGACATGTGGCTGAGGCACTGACAGCTGCAGCCCAGCTCAGCGGGGACACACAGCCACTTAGCAGGGTCACAGCAGCCATACACAGCCTCAGTAGGCTGCTCCCAGCTCCTGAAGGTGCAAGGGCAGCCAGGACAGGCACCACCTCCCTGCAGCCCCAGTCTCTCACCTTGTGCACCCAGTGTAGCTTCAAGGGCTGGCTGCAGAGCTGCAGGCACAAAGCAAGGACCTGCAAGAGCAAGGAGCTGTCAGAGCTGGGCTGCACCCCACACCTCAGCCCTCACAGGGCACGGGACTCAGCCACAGAAGCTCGGGTCCCCTGGCACAGGCAGGGTCTCTGGCCGTGCCCAGGCTGACCCAGCTG
Organism: Pachycephala philippinensis; assembly: GCA_013397055.1. Taxonomy (NCBI): domain Eukaryota; kingdom Metazoa; phylum Chordata; class Aves; order Passeriformes; genus Pachycephala; species Pachycephala philippinensis. Next base: position 26,626 of record VWZT01012377.1, on the reverse strand, counting down.
CAGATGCTGCAGGCTCCTCCCAGCTCTGCCCAGGGCACGGCAGCCTGTGCTCAGCACAGATACACCAGTGGGATCAGGAGGGCTCACCAGCAGCACAGACGAGTAGCTGATCAGCACGGCCGTAGCTATGAGCAGGACCAGGGACCAGTCTAGCCACAGCTTCCTCTGCCTGAAGATGAACCTGCCAGCAAAGGGGAGGGTCAGAGAGGCCGGGGTGATGTGGGGAACAAGGCTGGATGTGGGATCCTACTCACTCGTTGAAGTTGTGGAAATCATTGAGGATGATGATAGCGAAGTAGAGCCACACCAGCGTGAAGAGGAAGACGCAGAAGAGGAAAAGGAACCAGCTGCAGTCACACTGGAAGCCAGAGATGAGAGTTATACACACACCTTCAGGGCACCTAGCCCCTGGCCAGGTTCCTGAGAGCCCTGCTATGAGCCAGCCAGCAGCACGGAGCACAGGGGGTCACAGCAGGCACTGGCCCAGGGGTCCAGGCACTGAGCTGCCCCATGGAGAGGGACCAGAGCTACCCTGGCTGGCTCTTTTGGCTGGACCCATGCTACAGAAAGATGGATCAGCATGTCCTACAACAAACTGAAGATCTGCCTATGCCAGGCTGGGGAGGACAGCCCCTGTGGAAGGACTGCCTCCTTTCCCATGCAGCACTCCCTGGGAACAGGCTGGGACTTTGGACATGAGCAGGCTTCAGGGAGCCAGGTCCCATTCCCTTCCAGCTGGCTGATCCATGGGCTGGGCAGAGAGGGGTGCAGTGCCTCAGAACTGCCCTTGCAGTGGTGAGTCTGCAGACTGGGTCCAGCTACCTTGCCCCCAGCCACCAGTCCCACGTGTGTGGGGGAGGTGAGGGGTGCCACCGGTGCCAGAGGGACACCTAGCAACCCAGACTTATTTGTACATTCCAGGCAAGACAGGACAAGCAGCAGCAGAGCCACTCCCATGGGAGTCGGAGACCTCAGAGAATCCCAGGGCCTCACCGCTCCCAGGTTACAAATTGCTGGGGACACCCTCCTGCTGGGGCCACACCCAGCCCAGGAACTGTGTCTCCCACGTGCCTGGCCAGGTGCCCCCGGACCTGCTGCCAGCTCAGCCCCAGGGCTCTGCTCTGCTCCAGGCACGTGCGAGAGCTGCAGATGCACACTAATGCTGCTCTACCTTTCTTGTCACCCAGCAGGGACACAGCTCTCACCTTCTCACTGCTCCAGGCTAGGGCAGTCCCTGGACAGTGAGGGTGCCAGGTAGCACCCCAGCTCTCCTGGGGCTCAGCCCTGGGAAGCAGGAGCAGCAGCAAGAGGTCAGCAGCTCAGTGTCTGGGCTGAGCATCCCAGCCAGAGCCCTTCCCCAGCCCAGTCACCACTCTGATACTTCCACACAGGGGCTGGCAAGCCCCAGCTCAGCATCACTCAGGTGTCACCTTGGTGGTTCTCAGGCCCTTCCTCTTCTCCTTCTTGGCAGTGATCCACTGGCAGCTGTAGGGGCAGAGGAGGCAGGTGGCACAGGCAGAGCAGCAGCCAGGGGGGTCTGCCATAGCAGCAGAGTGTCCCAGAGCCAAGGTCAGGTGTCCTGTGGGGGATACAACACCGTGTGTTGGCACGGACCTCCCAACACACTGCCCCCACCCCGTGGGGATGCAGCACTGAAGTGTTTTGTGTCCTGGTACCCTGGCAGGTGGCCCACAGTGCTGGGACGTAGTAGGGCTGCTGGTTGTGTCCCCAGGCAAGGCAGGGTGCCAGGGAAAGAAGCAGCACAGGGTGCAGCCCAACCTGTTCAGCAGGCTGTGCTGGGACCCTTCACCCAACAAGATGGAGCATGTCTGGAGCTGGCAGGGAGCAGGGCCTGCTCCCCAGCCCTGCGTTCAGCACCCTGCCTGGGAGCCAGGACCACTGGGCAGCCTGCAGGGGCTTTGCCAGTCAGCCTGACAGCAACCTTGCACCCAGGCTTCCCATCTGCAAGGACTGTCCAGCCCCAGGCCGTGGTCTGGGGCTCCTGCTTGCAGCTGGGGATATGTGCAACAGCCTGGGAAGTTCCTGTTCTGATCACTAAGCCCAGGTCCTTGCTGATGCAGCACCATCCTGGCAGCCCCTTAGCTCAACCTGCACGCCAAGGAATCCCAAGTGTGGCTGCAGGAGCTGCAGCTGAGCAGGCACTGGATGGCTTTGGTCTGAGTGCTTGGGGGGGGATATGGGTGAGAGGCAGTTATGGGGGGAACCCATTTCTACAGTCACCGAGATCCAGGCTGGGTGTAGGGCTGCCAGTGAGTTTCCCAAGCGCTGGCAAGGGGAGAGGGCCAGGATGGTTTGCTGTGATCCCCAGATTCCTGGTGTTTGGCTGGAAGATGCAGGGAGCCCAGAATGAGGTCTCCCTTGATCCACCCGGAGAAATGCCATGTTTACTATTGCTTCTGCTGTGGAGCTGCTCCTCCTGCTCACCCCAACCTCCCCAACAGGCCAGGCACACTGTGCAACACTATCACCCTTCAGATTAAGCCTGGCTCTCATTTCACTGTGACCACGGAGCCAGGCACGAGAGCCAGCTGACCACATCCTCCCAGCCACATCCTCTCCAATGCTGGAGGCAATGGTGTGCTTCGTGGAGCTGTGTCCCATTCCAGTCTGGGCTGTGGAGAGAGGGAGCAGAGCTAGCCCAGCTCCTCCCAGGCCCAGCCAGCCAGACCAGAGTGGCTCTGCCATGCCCTAGCTGTGGCCAAGGTCAGCCTGGTCTCCCCCTGTAACAGGGCAGCACCCCAGCCTGTCACCTTGCACCGAAATACCAGCACCATGGGGGTCTCCAGGGCTGGGGCACAGAGTCTGCCCCAGGACTCACACAGAGCACAGGGTCACGCAGAGGCAGGTACCACCCCGAGAGCAGGACCCCATCCCTGGCCAGGCAGCTTCTGCAGGCTGGGGGAGGTCTGCGGGCTGCCATCAGCAGGTCCAGCCAGCCAAGGCACAGAGGATGATGAGCAGCAAAACATCTGGCCACATCTGCCACCCTCTCTGCCTTTTAGGGACCAGACCAGCAGCTGTGACCTACCTGCTCAGTGATGGCAGTGGAGGAGTCAGCCTTAACACAAGTATAGGAAGATGTGGGACCAGATATTTCCCTTCTGATGCCCAGGGGCTCTGGCTGCAGGCTCATACCCCCGCTGTCACCAGAAGCAGAGCCACCACTTCCACCAGGGATCAGTGGGTTCAAAGAGCCTCCACTTGGAGTCACCCTGTCCCCTGTCACTGCTCACATGGGCAGAGCACTGGTGTCAGCAGCTGCTGGCAGGCTCCCACGCAGGGTACACAGTACAGGAGGAGTGGCTGTGGGCACCAGCTGTAATTCAGCGCTCAGCTGTTCCAAGGGACTGTCACTGCCAGGACGGGAGCTTGGCAGAGAGTGGCACAGGACTGGTCACAAATCTGCCCCAACGGTGCTGTCTGGAGGGTTTGAAAGGGAAATGCCACCCTGTTCTCCAGCTCAGAGCGCGACTGCAGCAGCAGCATCAGTAGTTACGGTGCAACACCCCTGCACAGGGCACAGGTCCCAGACAGAGCAGGGCTGGGCACACACCGGACCCAGCTCAGCTTCTGCTCCGGCTCCAGTGGGAGAGCAGCAGAGTGGGAACTGGGATCCATCAGGGCTGGAAGGAGGACCCCTCCTTTCGCTCCCACCAAACAACCCCCACGGCACACCGGTAGCCCTAGTGTGGGAGGCGCAGGGAATCTGAAGGGGTGACAAACGCATTGCCACAGTCACTGACACAGCAGCATGTGCTGGTAGCCTCACAAGGACCTCTGTGCCCCACGGGCGCTCGCACAGTGGCCATATACAGGTCAAGATCCCCTTGGGCTGGTGTAGCCAAGCCAGCCCAGGCTGTGTGCCACCGGGCAGGTCAGCAGGAGCCGGTGCCTAACCCCGCTGTTCCCTTTCCTCGTAGGACGGAGAACAGAACACGGGCTCAGCATGGGCCATAGGGTGACCCCAAACCAGCAAGAGCAGCACAGCCTGGCCCAGATCCCCCACTCTCAGTCTCGTGCCCGGGCCGCCAGCCCTGGGCTCCCCGTTCCTGCCCTCCAGAGCGTGGGAACAGCGCGGGCACCCCCTTCCTTCCCCCCTCTCAGCTCCCCGCAGAGCCGGGATGATCACCCCCTCCCCGTGCCGCCCCGCCAGCTCTGGCGGCGCAGGACAGCATCCCCACGGCCGGGGCGGCCACGCCGGAACAAAATACCTGCTCCCCGCGGATGTCGGGCTCCCGCAGCCGGGCCAGGTGAGCGCGGGGCTGGGCTCTCCCCGGGCCCATGCGTGCCAGCGCTCGGCTCCCGCTCCGCTCACACCCTCCTGGGTGTGCCCGTGGCCCGGCAGGTCCGCACAGGNCTGCAGCCGCGGGGAGAGGGGGAAGGGGCCCCGGGGCCGTCACGCGTCGCGGCGCTAAAGAGTTTGCAGGCAGCCCACGTCCAGGCAGACGGAGACTCCAGGGAGAGCTCCCGGGAGATGGAGGCAGAGCTTCGTGCATCGCCGCGCCTTTGAGCGAGGGGCTGCGGGAGCCCCTCGGACAAAGGGGGACTTTTCCCTTCCCGGCAGAGGAAGCCCGAACAGACACGTCCCAGGTCACCACGGCATGCTTTGAAGGCAGAAGCACAGAAGTAAAAGTGCTTTCTTGCCTTGAGTCAAGAGAAATCCTTCCGAAGCAGTGCATCTGAACTTTGCTAAAGGAGCAGATGAAAGGAGGCTCCAGACAGGCCTGATGGCACCTGAAGATGGACGCGCTGATGCCTTCCATCTTCCCCCTCCCTCCCTGTGGCACAGCACAGCTGTGTCTCCCCCACCCTCTGCTCCAGGTCTCAGCTCCTGGCGAGCCAGGATGCACGACGGGCACTCAGACCTTTCTGCGTCACTGAATTGATCCATCATTGCCTGGGATCTCAGGGGACCCCTCTGATCTTCTGCCACTTGCAAAGGACCTGAGAAAACTGATTTACAGGGAGGTGATGGCATTCTGCAGTGACATAGCAACTGCCAATTTAGGCAGAAGCCTCAGCGCTCAGCCCTCAGCGGATCCTGTTCCACACTGCTGTTGACAGCTTCGGCACAACTCATTGAGCAGCTCCACGAAATGTGCTGATTAAGGACTTATCAGTGGAAGGTCTGGAGCACTGCATGAGGGTTTGTGCAGGAACACCCATTGCTCTGCACCCAAAGGAGTAAGCTGAAAGCATTGCAATGGCCAGGAATATCCCTCAGACAAGCAAGCAGTCCCGCACCCCAGATTTTTTCAGCTGTGAGCAGTTTGAGAGTGAGGTTCACCTGCTGCATCCGTGTGTTCTGCGGACTCTGACACAGACCAGCCGCTCTGCTACACGGAAGAGCAAACCTGTGGGCACGAGCATTCCCAGTGGACCTTCGCCCCAGGAAAGCCCCTGGGATGCAGAGAGCCCATTTTATGGGGTAGCATGTTCACTGTCAGGGATAGGATTGCAGGTTTTAAGGAGATGGAAGTGAGGTGAAGGCTCACTTAAGCCAAGAAACATCTTAGGCAGTGCGTAGGGGAAAACCGAGCACGAATAAAGAGACCAAGGTGATCCTGGAGGAGGGGAGGTTGCAGCAGAGCTGCGGGAGATGCAAAAGCTGTGGATTTTAGTGGTGTGAGGCAAAGCTGATGGAAGGGGCACCCCAGGCAGACAGAGCAGCGGGACAGGCGGCTCCCCGGGGACTGGCCACCGTCTGACCGCGCCGGGAGGGAGCCCATTTCTTGGAGGGGAGGACAACAAGCTGTTCCCGCCCGGCGCTCCGGAGGGAGCCCCATCATCCCCGGGGACCTCCCATCACCTGCAGCGGCGGCTCTGCCCACGCGAGGGCGGCAGCGCTGCGGCTCCGCTCCGCTCCCGCCCGGCGCGGGCTGTGCAGGGACGGGCGGTGTTAGTGGGGCCGCTGAGCCAGTGTCCGAGCCCCAACACGTGAGGCAGCCCTGTTGAGGGAGGGCAGCGGCTCGCAGCGGTGGCTGTGAGGGGCCGGAGCCATG
>VWZT01012377.1:0-20590 GCA_013397055.1 Pachycephala philippinensis | reverse complement strand
CTCGGGGGTGCGCCCCAAAGGACAGGGCTGAGCTCGGGGGTGCGCCCCAAAGGACAGGGCTGAGCCCCAGGGGTGCGCCCCAAAGGACAGGGCTGAGCCCCAGGGGTGCGCCCCAAAGGACAGGGCTGAGCTCGGGGGTGCGCCCCAAAGGACAGGGCTGAGCCCCAGGGGTGCGCCCCAAAGGACAGGGCTGAGCTCGGGGGCGTGACACAAAGGACAGGGGCTGAGCCCCAGGGGTGCCACTCAAAGCACAGAGCCGATCTCAGATTTGATATCCAGATGACAGAGCTGAGCTCGGGTGCCACACCGAGCCCATCAGACTGACACAAACACGGACAACCTCAACATCCACTGCCTTGCCAGCTCAGACTGAATTCCAGGAGCCAAGTCACAGGTGAACAGTTAAAGCTAACAACCAGAGGATATAATCAAGCTGGCTTAGCTCTACCCATCTCACCACGAAGTCAGAGGCACCAGAATTTGTTGGGGAAAAGGCAGAAAATAACGTTCTGTCAACACGGTTGAATGAGCTCACGTACATCAGCAAGTGTGGCACTGATCTAAGTCGAGTTTGTGTCCTGCCTTCACTGGTGAAGGTGCATCTGTGAGTGTTCTTTCAGATTATGGCAAAGTGATAAAAGCAAACGTGGAAAGGAATGGTCTAAATAAGCAGGGAAGGTTACACTGGTGTATTACAGTACAGATGAAGTTATCTCCCTAGACTCTTAACTTGGGGGGGTAGAGAAGGTATTTTCAACACATGTAAGTGACGTAATGGCTTCATGTTAGGTTCCTGTTTGTCCACTGAACTGGTCACAAACTAGTCTTTTCAGAAAAAAATAAAAAGCAAGGCTGTTAAGGCTTCTAAAAAGAAGTTCAGTTACCTCTGTTTTTCACCATACTGCACGCAATCTACAAGAAATACTGCTTTTAAAGATGGGTTGTTTTAGGGAATGCTTTCCCTTCATGTAATCTCCCATGGGACCAAACACCAGGAATAAAAGAAGGCAATACAAGTTTCTGTAACATTATTTCACACTCTTTCAGCTTGTAATAGACAACGAAAATTCAAAGTGTCACCATTTCTCTGCTGTCAACACTTTAAAAGCTAGTGGCACAGACTTGTGCTTCCACCTCAGCTAGTAGCAGACCTACATAAACTGATAAACCAAGGCAAAGATCTCCATCATGCATCTAAAAGTCACTGCTTGCTGTTAATCTGCAGTAATATAGATTTTCATACAGTTTGAAGCTGTTCTGCCTCGGCACATTAATAATTAATGAAAGAAACTGAAAGAATTAATCAGACAAACTGCCTGCTTAAGGGGACAGTGTATGATCATGGCACTAGTCTCAGTAATTTTTTTCCTAAAGGCCAGAAGCTTATAAGGAATTAAAGTATGAATAAGCTTGGAATTGAAGGTGAACAAGCTTTGAATCAGATTTTTTTTCCCTCCAGAAGTGGACTAGTTAAGGAGATCAGGAACGCAGATTGTGAGAGTATTATTCATCTTGAGAAAAACCTCTGTGGATGACTGTACTTACTTAAGCTCTTATCACTGAGTTTGTATGATACAAGGCAAATCACTTGACCCAAACTTTTCACGGGTGGTCCTTAAACGTTTAATTTCCTGAGTACTTGAAAACAGCGTGGGACAGATTTTCAGGAGTGCTAATCATTAACTGTTGTAATTGAGATCGGTGATAGGAGCCCTGAGGATCAATTGCTAAGGAGTGTTAAGAGTTCAAGCTGCACAGTAACAGCAGATCTCAGGTTGGGCACTGTACCAGTGCAGTGTTTAGCTCCCTGTTTTCATAGGAATCCAACACCCCTCAAGGGTTTCTGGAGATTTATTAAGGTCCAGAGAACACAGACTTTTACAAGACCATAATAGATCACAGAATCATAGAATGGCCTGAGTTGGAAGGGACCTTAAAGACCATCCAGTTCCAACCCCCTGCCAGGGGCAGGGACACCTTCCACCAGACCAGGTTGCTCAGAGCCCCATCCAACCTGACAACCCCTTCCAGGGATAGGGCAGCCACAGCTTCCCTGGGCAATCTGCCAGTGCCTCACCACCCTCACGGTGAAGAAATTCTTCCTGACATCTAATCTAAACCTGCTGTCGTTCAGTCTGAAGCCATTCAGCCTTGTCCTGTCACTCCAGGATCTTGTGAAAAGTCCTTCTCCATCTTTCTTGTGGTCTCCCTTCAGGTACTGGAAAGCCACAGTTAGGTCACCCAGCAGCCTTCTTTTCTCCAGGCTGAACAACCCCAATTCTCTCAGCCTTTCCCCACAGCAGAGCTGCTCCATCCCTCTGATCACCTTGGGGGCCTCCTCTGGACTCACTCCAGCAGCTCCATGTCCTTCCTGTGCTGGGGACCCCAGAGCTGGAGGCAGCACTGCAGGTGGGGTCTCACCAGAGTGGAGCAGAGGGGCAGAATCCCCTCCCTCCCCTGCTGCCCACAGGGCTTTTGCTGCAGCCCAGGACACACTTGGCTTTCTGGGCTGTGAGTGCACATGGCTGGGTCATGTCCAGCCTCTCATCCACCAGCACCCCCAAATCCTTCTTGCCAGGATAAGCAACAGTTAATATGTTCAGTAGGTTTTATACTACAGAATACAGTTAGGAAATAATTTTTTAGTCATGTCATATCTAAAGCTAAAAGCAAGCTAAAAAATAATTTAAACAGGCAAGTCCTGCTTTCATTAAAAAAAAGTTAGTTATCAGATTCTGATATTTATGTCTGAGACGTGTCTTACAAGGCATACATGCTCTGCTTCATTCATTATTTCAAGGACCAAAATATTTGGTTTTGTTCACATGTTGCTCTTTCCTTTTGGAGCTTGAACTAGTGTAGAACTTGAAGATGTTTATCATTTGTCATTTCCTAATTGCCTTATTGCATACTTAACTGAAGTCACACAATAACAAACTGAAGGCAAATCTCAAGTATTCAGTTTAGGATGCAGCAGAAGGTATGCTCACAGGCTATACTTGCATGCAATTTTGCATCTTAACTGCATATCTTTGTATTTTGTGTCATCTATACAAAGGAAGTCAACTCATTTAATTATAGCACAACTGTTTTTTCTGGTAAGTTCATTTCCTTTATAGGGATAATTAACTTTACTGGAAGTTAAATTGTAGGCATAAATTACTGAATGTGGCAACACTGATATTCTGTAGATCTGGCTTCACTCGCTCTGCATTGAAAAGCACTTGACCAAGTGGTCTGTGTTATTTTCTGATCAATATTTGTGGTTTTTTTCCAGGAAAAAATATGAGATTTACCTTGTCAATAAAACAGCTTATCTGCCACTTACTGCCATTGCTCTACTACAAAAACATTTGTATTTAGGGCTTTTAGTGCTTATTTAGTAACTGTTAAGACATTATTTTTGCACTGGGATAAGCCTTTGCTGTGGAGTGTTTGCTCCTGCCACACATCTAATTCCAGCTCAGAGTTATAGTTCTTATAGAACAGCATTTCCCCCCCTTTCAGCATGTAAAAGCAGCTGCATTAGGTCATGCTGTAGAACACAAAATTGATTTGTTGCTTGAGCTGCTTTTCTTTCTTGGTTTCAGAAGCCTCCCATGAAGTCATTACCCCTCACTGATGTTACTGTGAAGCCACAAACTTTGTTACAGCGTTAGTGGGGAGCTAGCAGCTGTCCTGATAGAATAAGACCCTGCATCAGCATTCGTGTCAGAAACAAGCTTAAGTGCTTGACAAAGAGAAGCTCAGCTCAAACTCTAACAAGGACCTGTTAGGGTACAGCCCAAACGCAAAGCACCTTACTCTGCATTAAAGTACTGCCACAGAGCCTGGCTGAGGTCAGTCCTTGCCCAAGGAGTGTCCCGTCTGATCCCCCGTGAGCCTTACCACTCGTGGGATTCCATCCTCTGTAAACCCAGGCAGAGAGAACAAAGTCCTCTTGCACACCTATTTTACTATCGCTTTCTCGTTCTCAGCGAGCTCATTTGAGGATAAGTAACAGTTCTGTGAGTCACAGAGTGCTGCAGTCATTAATACTCCCACTGTACTTGCAGCGCTACTGTGTTTTTTCTCTTAATTCCTACATGCTGTTGTTATCAGACAGCTTTGCAGAACTATTAGAGCCTGTCCTGCAGCCTTGAGAGAAACAAGTAATTATATTGGATACTTCTATGAAAGCCACTTTCCCACACATGTAACTACATTCAGTGCCTTATAGTAACTGTAAGCTACTAAATTAAATACTAAAACTGAAAAAAACCTCTAAAAACAACTGCAAAAAAAGAAGCCCCCAGACAAAGAAAAGGCCCAAAACAACCCCACTTACCAGGCAGAAGCAACTCCTTGTTGCACACTCTCTACTGTATGGAAGCAACAGCTGTTTGCCATTGCCAAATTTATAGGAGCAGCTTCCAGAACTGTGCTAAGGGTGGGTTTATATAAAGGGCCCTGGCTAGGGAGTGGTCAGTGATGTGGTGGAGTTGTGGGGTTTGTATATCCTTAGGTGGTTGGTGCTGTAGCTGTGTTGTAGTGAAGTCAGCATGTAGTGTTGCTAAAAGAGAAGTAGTTTTCATTTATAAAGATAACATTTTAGGTCTAGAATAATTAGTCAGATAAACTTTGTTTATTTACTTTAACTGTAATTTCCTTGCTACTTTCACGTATGGTTTATTGTCTTGTATGTATTTAAGTTCTGTTCTAGCCATAAGTATCTTTGGGTACAGGCTCTCCTGAATTATTTAATATAGGTAAAATATTACAGTTCTTAAAGAAGAAAGACTTTAGTGCTGTCTAGCATCTATTTTCTTACTTAACTGTTACAGATGCTCACTGTGATTTTCTGTATTGCCTCTATTTTAGTTACTACTGTCTGAATTTTCTTCTGACCCTTTAACTAGTGCAAAGGGTTGTAGGGGATTTACAGCTAGTGGTCTGCATTTGTGTTACTTTCCTCTGTGTTTTTGCAGAGCTACTGTGTAATCAGTATCTCTGGGGCTTAGTTTTTGGCTGCCTGTGGTTTCCAATATTCACTATTTATGGACAAAATACTTATTTTGGGGGGGCAAGGGTGTCTGCCTCAGGCAGCTGAAGATGTTTGTGTAGTTTTGAGCATAACGCTTTGAAGTTTAACCTTTCATGGTTTGTATCCTCTGAGACCTTCTCTGAAACCTGGGCTGAAAGAGATCTTTGCTACTCTTTCAGGTGGAGTGGTTGACGGCATGGGGAGGCTTGATGTTGTGTCTGAGCTGTTCTGATGAAGAGTTACCACTGGAAAATACAGTAGAAAGCAATTTTTTTTTTTTGGTGGTTGGTTTTCTGACAGGGGAAAACTGAGTGTCCTGTGGTGGTGGAGAGGCTCAGCTGTCAGACAGAACTTCACCTTGTAAAACCCTTAGGCTGCCACAGCACCCTCCACAGCAGTGTTTTGCTTCTTCCTGAGGGACCTGCTGCAAAGGACCAGTTCTGGCCCTTAAATTAGGGCTTGGTCACGTAGCTTGTGCAAGTAAAAAGTACCCAGAGCCTGTTTCTCTGCTGTCAGCTTGCAGTGGCTATGCCTGTTTGAACCTTTAGGACAACTAAATACCCTTTCAATGAGCAAAGAGCACATTCTGTGGGAATGTTTTAGCAGTTTAAATGATTTGTGATGTAGTATCTTGGATCTGCGTGTGTATGGGCTCTCTCTGTTGGAGGTGCATTCTCAGCTGCTTGGGAAGTGATTTTTAAGTACGCATGTGTGTGATACTTTCTTTTAAGCTTGTTAGCTCCCAGCTTATCTGGAAACCCACCAGCTTGTTCCTACTACGTGTTAATTGATGATTTGAAATAATGCTAGAATAATAAAGTCATGCTTCTAGGTAGTTTTGCTTTTGAGTCAGTAAAAGCTTCACAGATTCAGATGTTATTAAACCAGTTAAAGGGTAACTTTGGAGGTAGTGTGCTTAAAACAGCATGTGTATATCTTTAGTCCTTTTTTTCCCAGCTTGATTATATTTCAAATGCAAAGTTCATGCAGTTACAGCTTGTGCACTTAAAAGATGTGCCAACTGCTTTCCCCACAATGTAGCTTGTGGTAAAATTCCCTTTTATGCTTTTTTCCCAAGTTGTTTTTGGGTTTTGCTGTTAAATTAAGTATTTGGTCCTGTGTCCAGAACAGAATGCATCTTGCATTAGGAAATAAAACGAAACTTGTAGTTCTTGTCTCCTGTGTTGCAGCACACATGCACTAATACTCACTGAGAGCTTGTAGGCATCCCTGTGTAGCGCTTACTAGATAAGATACTTACGCAGAGAACTAATGGCTGTTTCTAGAGCTTACCTTGTCTGGAGAAGGTGCTTGAGTGGCCAGAAGAAGTTCTGTTCTTCTTTGGCAGAACTGGGCTGGTCCGTGACTCACAGGTGCACTGTGGGTTTAGAATTTGTGAAGCTGATGCAGAGGGTGATCTCCCTTCTTGAGCACTGCAGGGTGTTGCTGAAATGGGAGGGTTTCTTGCCTGAAATCCTTAACTCCAGCACTGTGAGGAACAGAAGTGCACCTGGAAAAAAAAATTCTTACAGAGCAAGTCCTGAGAGGACCTTCAATGGTCAAAATGGTTGTTGAGATGAAAAATGCCACTCATAACCTTTGAAGCTGTCATTGGAGCTACCACCACAACTTGTGCCTCATTACATTAGAGCTATAGGATAGGTACGGCTATGGGAGGAAGGTGATTGCTGCCTCAGGTACTTGCACTTGCTTGCCTTGTCAGGTGCAGTTACTGACAGATGGCTGTGAGGAGCTGAGAATATGCCTGGCTCAGCATGGAGGGCACTTGTCTTGGCACTCGGGCTGCTTTGTCACTGGCAGGCTTTGTTTCTGGGTTCTGCAGAATTATACAGAAGTACAGCGAGTACTGCATGCGTTTGAGACAGCCCCCACGTGTGAAGTCTGGCATGGAAGAAAGCAACGTGCTGGTTGGCAAAAGAAACAAAAAAATTGGTAGGGAGAATATAAAGGAATGCATTCAGGATGAATCTGAAATGAACAAACCCCAACAGAGATGCAGCAGTACCTGAAGGTTAGCTGGGAGGTCTCGTTGTGTGATATCAGGAATAAAACTACAAAATGTAGATGGATGTAGCTGGGGCCTTGTGTCTGGGAGGAGCTGTGTGGCACTGGTGTTTGGGGGTGTTTGCCAAGGATGTTTTAACTTCTCAGATCAAGGCTCTTGGCTAATGAACATATAGTCAGCAGTTTAGAATGGTTTACTTAAGTAATAATGTATGTTTTGCTACTTTGTGTGCATTATGTATGTGTTTTATATTATGTGAAATTCTGAATGAGCCTCCCTGGATGTTAGCCACTTGGTTAACAGAGCTAGGTAATGTGACCATAATATTTGTGTGAAATATTCCAATTACTTTTTTTCGGAAGGTTTTTTTCTGTTGTGTGAAGCCTAGACAAGTGTTATGTTTTCTGTTTCTGTAAAACACATGACAAAACAAACACCCCCACCGAAATGGCAAAACACAAACACACAAACCCCAAACTTGCTCTAAATCTGTTGTGACTTAAGCAGAAGTGGCAGGTAACAGGCTGACTGCAAATGCTAAATTAGGTGATTTTGTCACTCCGAGAATGTAGTTGCATTCAGTCACAGAGGGATGGAGCATTTGGAGTAGCTCCCTAAATGGCAGGGGACTGTAACCCAGATGGTTCTTTCTGGCTCCCTAATTTCCTACCCCAGTGTCTTGTGTTAATGAAGTTCCAGAGCTCTCCTTTCCTGTTCCCTTGAGGTGAGTGCCTCCTTATCCCTTTTACAGACCACGGGGAATCCTTGAGGAGTGCAGATGGGATTGTTGAGAACAGAGGTGGGGTTTTTTGGTACAAGAGCATAGGCCATTCCTGGTGGTGTTCCAAGCCGAGGGACTGTTTTTGCCAACCTGTGGTGGCAGTGAATGCAATAAACTTCCCTTGCTGCCTCCTGAAGTGTGTGGTGGAGATCCTGCTTGTGCAGCAGGCACCTCACATCTGTCAGGCAGTTGGTTTTCACTTCTGTGAATGAAGTTGTGTGTGTGTGCTTGAAAGCTAGGGCCCTGTATGATAACCATGACATCTGCATCCTAAATTGTATTCTGAGTGTATAGGAAGAAACTCATCTGAGATTAAATGGAATGGGAAATGATGTTTAGCTGGGAAGAATATGGATTTATTGCTAGTGATCAGAAGGAAAACTGTTTCTGATAATAAAAATAAAGCATTGTGTTGAGGAAACTTAAAGAGATACTTAATGGTGCTTCTGTATACAATGTGATACATGCAAATGAGGTTGCCAGATGGCATAAGAGAAACTTGCATAGATTCTAGCAAAATAAATAACACTTCTTGCAGTGAAAGTCAACAACAAGCAGAAATACTTATAATGCATTCTTTTACAGTAATAGGATACTCATAAACAAATAATAGATTCCAGGCTAATCTATCACTGCCAGAGGGAGATGCCAACATCTCAAGTATTGACAAAACTTTTGTTCTGGGGTTATTTAATTTTCCAGTTCATTATTAAGCAATAAAATCAATAAGTCAAGCCCCTATTTGAAGGAAGTTGTAACCTGAGTCCACTCTGCTTGAATAGAAGCCCTCAAAACAAACATGAATAAAAAATTTCAGACATGCATAACTAGAAAGAAGTGTAAGTAATTTTGGAAAGCTGCCAGGGTCTTAAAAAAACAGACTGAGATACTTATTCCCAAGGTGTCTGCATCAAAAGGCAGATCATACTGATTCTTATGACTTTGAGAAAGCATTTGCTCTTAATGATGAAATGAAATTTTTTCTTATCCAGAGTTTCTATACTTCAAGGAGCAGCATCCGTTATTGCCTGTATTATCACTTGATTGCCCTTGCCTGGAAATTACTAGGATGAAACCATTTGAATGCCTACACACTAAGCTGTATATTTGCTCAGCTCAGTTTTTAATCTGTTAAGAAATGCAGTATTTAAAATTAAAACCAATCCTATATATAGTTAATCCCCCCCCCCCGTAGTCTGTGATAGGCTGATGTAGCTTTTTTACAGAGCTGCAGGCTCAGATGGATTCTTGTGCAGTCCACTTCTAGCTGATCATGTGCTCCTGTGTACTCTGAGCATTTGTTAGCAACTTTGAGAGATGCAATCTCTTCTGATTCATGGAGCATCATCCCACTGGGGATCTAACTCACATAATTCTTGGAAATAATCACAATGCCTTAAGATTGAAAAGTTTCAATGAAAGTATCCCTGCACTGGAAATGGGCTTTGTGGTAGGGAGCTGCTGTGTTAAAGACTTTATCAGGCAATTTTTCTGTTCTGGGGTCTGGTTCTTTCTGAGAGTTGGAGCAAGATGATCTTTAATGTCTCCTACAACCCAACCCATTCTGTGATAAAGACTTCAGGTGAGATAAGCCTCAGCAACATGTAATTAAGCAAGAGTGCAGGCAATCTGCAGGGACCTGCCTGGGAGTACAAGCCACTGCTGGTGGTGTGTCCATATGGGGGCTGCAGTGCCAGGGGGTAGCTTTTTGGGGAAGAATGATCCTGGCAGGTGCAGCCAAGTGCCCTGCTGCAGCGGGCAGATGGTGGTGATTCACTTCAGCACTTGGAGGAACAGTTCAGGACGCAGGCATTATGTGGGTTTTATGTGCCAGCAAATGACCGAGCCTCTGATCTTTAAATCTGTTTAAACACCTAAAGATCAGAGAAAATGCACTTAAGAACAGTATGCATTTCTTAGTCACTGAAACCAATGAGATCAGTACCTTTTGGTATCTTAGTCTAATCACTGGGCTCTGCTTATCACACAGTGCTGCGTTCCTTTTCCACGATCACTCTTTTATCATGGCTCTTCTTGATACTGTTCTCCTTGTCGAGGGCTGTTGTTTTTTTTTTATTTTTTTTTTTATTCTCACAGCAATGATGTGAGCATGAAAATCCAGAAGAGCCAGAAACAGGTGTCAGCTGAGTGTTGCAGAGTGCCAGTCTAGCTAAGCACTGCAGCACTCTGAAAGTGCTGTGCACTCAGCAGTGTGCATTCTCCTCCTCTGTGTGTGCTGTGGCAGGCACCTGTGGCACTGGCCGGGTGACTGGACACTCGGACACAGCAGGAGCTGATGGTTCAGCAGGAAGACCCCAGATCATCTGGGCACACAGACTGTGAGGATATAAAAGCCAAGGGATTCCTTTGTTCAGGCTTCCTCCTTGGAAGCACCAGCTCGAGCTGGGTTTGTGTTACTGTGCCATGAGCCAGTGAGGAATCCTGTCTGTGAGTGTGTGGGATGTACAAGGAGCCGTGTGGGGTGTGCAAGGAGCCAAGTGAGGACTCACTGGGTCTCTGGAGCTGCCACTGCAAAGGGGCTTCACTCCCACCAGTGACAGTCTGGGATGCTGAGTGTGACCCCAGGAGTGGCACCTGAAGGGTCAGACAGGAAAGTTTCCTTAGCATCTGGAAATTGTGAGGATACACCCCAGAAATGCAGGCTGACAGGTATGCTGTCTTGAGGGTGGCTGAGTTTTCCTGTTTTGCTCCATTTCTCTCCTTATCTGTCTCTTCCATTTTCCTGGTTCCTGTAGGTAGCATGGCCCTAGGAACAGGGCTTTGTACCTGGGATGTTTGCCTTTGGGTGAGTAGATGTCCTTAAGATCATTCTTATTGTTCCCTAGAGTGGAGATAGCTGCCAGCACTGCTTTCATACCAAAAATGCAGCTTTCTTATACATAGGTTATGCAACAAGTAACATTGTTTTCTGTATAAATATGACAGTGTTGAGGGTAAGAATACCTCTCATGTCCTTAACTTCCCTGTATATCCCCATTTCCTTGAGCCTATATAGCAGGCAAACCACCCATGAATAAATTTTCCTGCAACGTGCGCCCAGTTCCTGTGGTCTACCTGCTGCTCATAGAATGACGTCAGTGAATTATTAATGATATAAATTACTTTGAAAGTAGCTGAGCCATGAACCCAGGGCAACAGTTTCTGTATTACTCCAGGGTCCGGACATAGGGGTGAAATACTCTGTGTGTTAATGTGGTGGTAGTATAAAGATCAAAAGTACCTGCAATATACTGGAGTTCATAAAGAGGCAGCAGCAGAAATGTAATAAAAAGTAAAAGGAGCAGCCCCTACTTGTTTCTCTCCTTGGATTTGCTGTCAGGTTTGTGATGAAGCACAACTTACTGTTTTGCCAGAGATATCAGGCCTGTCTGAGATCCCCACTGTTTTATATTACTTTATTTTTTGTCTGTTAGTTGATTTGCCTCTTAACCTTGCACATTACACCTGCCATTATGCACAGCTGCTAAACTGCTGTTCAATTTACCCCAAATGTGAGATGGTTTTCTTTTTAATGTTGAAATTGTTCAGCTAAACCCCTGTGTTGTTTCCTAGCTTTCATCAGGGCAAGTTGCTCTCTGCCTTGCAGTGGGGAGCCAGATTCAGAGCAGTATTGATATGTTTTTCTCTGTTTGTAAGGCAGGGGAGACACAGTCAGGCATTTTAACCTCTCTTCTGTGAAGACATTGTAAAATATAAATAGACAATCTTCAAACACCGCTGGTGAGAGTATCTTGAGAGTTTCTGAATATATTATTCTTGTAGGAGTCTCTTGAGTAAATTGTTGAATAAATTGCATTCTTACACTGTGGTATTGGACTACTGAATAAAACAACATAACTACGTGCTGCTTTGATATTTTTATTAGTATTAGCAGGAGATTTGGGAGCATTTACTTATTTGTACTTTATTGTATGTTTGTGTTGCACCATGCTGTGCTAATTCAAAAATCCCAAAGTGAGTAAAAACATAATGTACTACTTTTTGCTAGAAGTGTCATTGCATTAGGCACTGGGCTAATCCCACCTGAGATGCTGAGTGGCTCTGAGTCATGAAATTAAAATGGAAATTTGATGAAAGGTGCTGAATTTACAGAACTCGTTACAGCGTTTGCAACCCATCATTTATAAGCCAGCCTTTTTTTTTTCCTCTTGAAACCTATGGGTAACAAATGGAGAGGTTTTCTTCAGCTCTTCCAACAACCAGTGATTAAATTTACAGAACTGTTTTTACATTTCTCAGCTCTAGCTGATATAATAAAACATTTTATCACTGTCTGGGTGGTCCCCATGGTACTGAGCTGTATGACAGTTTTCAGCATCAGGCCAGCTGTTGTTTTTATTTCAGACTAAGTCTTCCAAAGATGAATAGCACATAAAATTAACAGTTTCTTGCCAGGGAAGTTTGGAAAGTTGTGTGGGTTTTTGTGTTAGTCCTAGGGCAGATATATAACTTGAAGTAGCTAGCCTGAGGACACAGTGATGGACTATCATGTTTGATCATAGCTCTGCATTGAGAAGTCTGACATGATAGGGAATGTGCCTACCCTGAGAGAGATGCTACACTGGATGAGGAGGGATTTCAAGTGTGCATTTTATTTGTATTTGAAATGCTGCTCTTCAGAGTTTGTTGTTACTAGGAAGCATCTTCCAGTGGTTCAAGATACAACTCAGGATAAACAAATGCTTTCCAATGAATATTTTTCTTTTTTTTTTTCTCGAAGTAAATTCTTGCTAATGAAAACCTTCCCTACCTCATTGTCATGTGCAAAGATGGAGCTTCTGAAGTGAGTGTCTAGAGGCTGGTGACAGTGCACTGTGGCATGGCATAGCGTGCAGCAGAATGTGTTCTCATGCCACAAACACGGAGATTCCTGAGGGAATGGCTGAGTCAGGAGCTGCTCACACGACACAGCAGGGAAATGGCACTTCCTGGCGAGTGCAGGGGAGACGGACGTTCTTACCCTTGTTTATTCTAGTTTTTCTACTTGTATAAATTCTACTTAATGAAAAAACTGGAGTGAAGAGTGGCTGTATGAGGAGGTCAAAGCGAGGGCAGTTGTGGCCTGTGCAGCATCTTCTGTAAGCAGTTAGGCTGTGTTCTGCTGCTTCCAGTGCTTTGCTCTGATGGGTGAGCAGTCCTGGGCTGCAGCAGGACACCTGAGATCTGCTGTGCCGTGTCATGCTGGGTGCTCACACTGGGGGCACAGTTGTGCTGGAGGCTAGAGCTGCTCATCCTTAAAGCCTTGCAGGCACTGCTGAACAAGCTCTGCTTCTCACAAGGTATAATATCAAAAATTGACTATAAGCAATTCCCTGCCTCAGGCTTAGAGCTCCATCTGGATGTGAGCTCGTCACAAACTTTGTGTCTCGGAGGGTCTGGTCTCGTGAGAGGTAGCAGCTTCTTGCTGTGTCTGCTTGTTTCCCTGCCTAGAGAAGCTGAGAAGGACGAGACTCTTGACTCTGCATTCAAGGACAGAGCTGGTGCCAATTTTAATGTTTTAATTAAAGCATGCTTGCTCAGTTCTTAAGTTAATAGCAGCAACCATGTGACCTCACAATGAGACGTTCATGGTCAGATCTTTTTCGTATTGAAACCTGTTGTAAAATTGGGGACATTGATTATTCCTCAAGTCAAGGAATTCCTCAAATTGAGGCTGTGCTTTGCACATGTGTATAACTCCATTTCTATTTAGCATGATATGTGCCTGAGGGAGATGTTTCAAAAGCAGAGAGCTGAGGCTGCTTAACTGCTTCTTACACCTATGGACATTCCCTGAGTGGTGTCCTGAACACGATAGTGAGGTCTGGGTGCATTTATCAATAACAAGGTTTCTTTATTTAATGTGAAGTGGCTGCAGCTGCCGTCCTTCAGGTGAGGTATTTTCTCTACACTGTACACAAGGGTAATGAACTCTAAACTTGAACAGGTACAGAGAAAGATGACCAAGGGAATGAATTGCCTGTTTCATCAGTGACTGGAAAAGCTTGGCCTCTAAAACTTGCCAAAAAAGGTGAGGAGTATAGTTGCTTTCTTTGGTACAGCAAGGAGTTAAGTACGAGAGAGAGAGAAAAAAAGTCACATTGGAAGACAGCATTTCCACAAGTACAGGTGGGTACAAATAAATCAGGCATAATTAAATCAGTTAATAATCAGCCTAAATATAGATTGCCCTAAGAAGGTCTGTGAAAGTCTTCTACTAAAGGCAAAGGGGTTACAAGTGTTAACTGCCTTTGAGATGGTGTTCGGACAGTTCATGAAGAGGAGGGTATGATATGGTGGGGACTCATTCTCAAGGGCTGGGAAATTCTGCAGCTCTTTACTGTGACAGCAAGTATCTGTTGGAGATATTTAGACTGAAATGTTCTCTCTTGATCTTTGAATCAGAACTGAATTAAACTCCTCAGTGGGGGCTGGGAGAAAAATGTGAAAGTTTAAGTGCCTTGCAAATGCTTCAGTTACTATTAAAACAGGCAGCAAAAGATTGTCAGCCACATCTGGCAACAGCAACTGTGGGGGATGCTAATATCTGTCCCATTCCCAGTAATTTTTTGAAATACCAACACAGAATAACACTACTTAATAAAACTTCATCATTCCTCTCCCTTTAAGCACACCTGAAACCAGCTGAAGAGTTGCTTTGGGGACAGTAAGTCTTGTTGTGTGGTGTCCCTTTCCGAAGTTTTGGCATAAGACACACAGGTCCTGGGATGCTCCCCGGGCTCACAGCAGCACCACGGGGGCTGGGAATGAAGGGAATGTGGTGACTTGGCCCCAAATGTGTTTCCTGCAGCCTGGGGACCACCACGCTGCCATTGACTGTTCATGGGCTCTGATGTTGGAGTTGGCCTCTGAGTGAGATGTTGTCCCCTAAATTTAATGGTTGGGTGTTGAGATGATCACATAAAAGCATTGGCTCTAGTGCAGGAAAGGAAGACCTGGAGTCTTTGTGGATGCTGGTTAGAAATCAGCTCAACGTGCACAGAGGCAAAGGGAAATGGCCCAGGTGTCAACAGCTCTGGATGGAAATGGCTGATTCTGGACTCGCTGGGGCTGATGATGTTTTCTCAGGGCAGTGTGTTGAGGGTGAAAGCTCCAGTGGCTTCTGACCAGTGTGGTTGTGCTCTCCAAGAACACGATTTTATTCAGGGAGTGATGAAATGTTGGAAATTTTAGCTTGTGTCAGCCAGGATGAAGAAACTGCACTTCCTTAAGAGTGGTTTTTGCGTACTCTCTACCCACCCATCTCTGTGTGGCATTTGGACAAATAAGCACTTGCAGGGAGCATCCTTCATTGGGGATTTCCAGGTTGGTTTTGCAGCAATCACCTTTTAGGCATATTTGCTGCTGTCTAACCCATTCTTTGGAAGACAAAGACTCTCAGTCCTAGCCCAGATCTCTGAATTTCCTTATACAACAAAAATCAAGCAGGGAGAGGGGTGCTTGAAGATATCACGCAGGAAGTAGTTTAAAAGTGAAAGGGAAGTATTACTCTATGAGCTAGCAAACCTTATACAGGATTCTACTTGCTGATGACAAAAATCATTTGGCCTGGTCCCATGGTCTCAGGTGGAGAAGCAGCTTCATCCTGAAGTGACTGGCTGTGCTTGAGTTCAATTTAGTCTGTAGGTGTGCTGGCAGGAATGCAGGAACAGTGGGAGATTGCTGTGGGGTGCAGCACAGGACCTCAATTACCCAGCAGAAGCTGGCTAGGACATGGTGCTTAAGGTGCTTCCTAGTTACTCTATGATAAAAAGACAAATATAAAGACCTTGGCTGGCTTAGGTTCCTAATTAGAAAGTGAAGGTTTTGCAGTGGGAAGAGAGATAATCAATGTAAAAACTTAAAAAGCATTCCTATGGTCCAAGCAGTGACTTCTGCACACCATGGATGCGGGAATGTGCCTACACAGAATGTGCTGCGTGGTCTTGGAGGAGAACATCTTTCATCTTTTGGTCATGCTCATTCTGGGAGATGAGTTATTTATTTTTTATTGAAAGACTGTGTCATGTTTTAAATCTACTTATGGATGTATTTTTGATTCAATGACTTAATTCTATAAAACTAGCAATCAAGGGCAGGTGTGTAAGGAAATTTCTGGGTTTTATAGCTCAGCTGCACCTCAGCCATTAGCTGCTTTTAAAACTGCAGATCCTGCTTTATTAATGAACTGGTTTTGATGTCTACAAACATGCAGGTTCTCTGATTACAATGATCAGTCTTATCTTCAAGACTGCTGTTTAAAACAAAAATTAAATAAATTCAAATACAAACGTATATTCATACACCTCATCCATTTCCCAGCCAAAGCACCATCATGAAACCTGTTCAAACAAGCACAGAGTGAATAGGGATAATGTCTTGATAAATAAATCTTTGCTACCAGTGGGAAGACCCCAATCTAAATATCACCTTGGAACAGGCACACAGACTGTGGGAGTCTAATGTAACTCTCTAGATGTTGTGCAAAATAACTTTAGATATCTGGTAGAAAAAACTAGTGACATAACAAGGAACAAAAGTTATGCACCACAATTCCAGGATCTGTGAACAGAACTGTAGGTAAAAATGGATGGATTATTTTGGTTTGTTGCCACTCATTTAAATGAAAATCTGAAAAACCTGTTAATGAAATATGTGTGATTATTGGCCTGAAAGCTGTGACAGACTAACATAATAGCTTAAATGTGAGTGAGAAGAATATTTTCATGGGGTTTGTATGAGACAGGGTGTTTCAGAAGCTTTGAGCTGCTGGACAAAGGGCTGGATTAATTTGGTTCAATAGATCCCAATGCTTTGAGCTGCCAGGTGTGAGCTCTGACCTGCTGCTATGTGGTGCTCTTTCACAGCTCCCAGTAATGATACACCCCATGGCCTGTGCATGGGCTTTTCTTTTTTCCAATTATTAGTGGATATCCTCTGATTTAATGAAACAGCTTCAGTAGCAGCATAACGGGGTGGTTTTTGATCAGTGTACTGGGGGGTTTTTTATTGCTTAAACAGATTAAGACACTGTACTACAGGGCTGCTAAAACCCAAAGTTCTGCCTTAACTCTAAGCTTGCATAAATTGCAGATTTCTGGTCCTCTGTCTTCATGGGAGCACTCTTTCAGCATAGCTGGTAGTGGTTAAAACCATTGCATGTGTCAAAGGAAATAGGATCAACAAATGAAGTGAAAAACATGTCTTTCCTTCTAGCTCATTTGGACTGTGCCATGTGGGACCATATGTCACTTGACCTTTATTTCCTTTGGCTAAATAGGATCAGTTCTAATGAAAACAAGTTCAGAAAATAGATCAGATTGCAACACAGCATTGGTTTAAAAAAAAAAATCAACAAAATTCTTGTTTCATCTCTGAAACGTTTCTGTAATTGTATCTGTGCATTTTGTAATACCTTCTTTTCTGTGGCTGCATTTTTCTGCTTCATATACATGGAAATTTGAGGTTATAGGTGCATAAAGAAATACTCTGTTGGTGACTTGAATTTTGTGTGGGCAAAGTGGTTGAGCAGCACCCCATGGTTAAAATCCATGTATTTGGATTATTAAAGATATTTCTGTTATAGGGTTGTGTAGTTCAAACATAAGTTCTAGAGCTCCCAACAGTTCTGTAATTGAGTATATGAGCTGCTGACTGCCCAAAGCTACAAGTGTGAAATGTGATGGAGCTGTGGTTTATCTCCTGAACTGTAAGAATAGTAGAAAAATATGCAGACTTTCCTGGGTTTAGAAGTTGCATGGGTTTTTTTTGGAACTAAAATGCTTGGTTTCTGTCTGGTTTTTAGCATACTTCGCTGCACTTTTCCACCAAATCAATCCATGTAATAAAAAAATCCTGATGCTGTATTAATGATTTAAGACTCCAAAAGAGGCTGCATAACTCTGAACTTCTAAATATCTGGATAAGTTCTGCCTATCAGTTTTGCCTAGTAGGAGAAAGTCTTTTCCAGAAGAGAAATCTTGTGGTTTTCAGTCAGGGGAAGTACTGTAAAAAGACAAAATGGTGTAATGCCACAGACACATCTATAGAGGCTGCAGCGCCTCTGGATATGCTCTTTCCTGTTCATAAAAAGCTGGTGTGGAATTTTTCACCTGTTTTTTGGAGTGCTGCTGAGTCCAGAACAATCACACTGTTTCTGGGGGGCAGGATCCATCTTTTCAATGCTCCGTATGAGTGTGATTATCTGTCTTTAATACCCCACTGAACTGCTGTGTTGTAGATAATTATGTTCATGGGATGGAAGCTGCCACCAGTCATAAATACCTGCTGTTTGGTGAAATGGATAATGCAAGTTTTTATGCAAGAACATCTCAGAGCTGTGTGTGATGCTTATGGGTTTCTTCCAAACTGATGGGAAGCAATCGAAGTGTCAGCAGAGCTGTAATTAGTGGCATTGCCTTGACTCAGCAGTTGTCAGGTTAGAGTACAAAAAGGTGAAACTCACTTGTCATCTGCCTTGCTGAAAATGTAGTGCCTTTCAAAAAGCAAAATGATTCACAGCACAGTCTGAACTGGTCTGGGAGAGTCGTGATGAACAGCAGAAGTCCAGCTGGAGCCCAGCTACTCGTGGTGTACCCAGGGCTCAGTGGTGGGGCCAGTGGTGTTCTTCATTGCTGACCTGGGTAACGTGACAGAGTGACCCCTCAGCAATTCTGCCAAGGATACAAAGTTGAGAGGAGTAACTGGTGCACCAGGTGGTTTCACTGCCATCCAGAGGGGCTGGGACAGGCTGAGAAATGGACTGACAGGAATCTCATGAAATTCAACAAGGGAAAATGCAAACTCCTGCACCTGGGCAAGAGTAACCCCATGTACCAGCACCAGCTGGGACCCAGCTTTGCAGATAAGACACAGAGGGTGCCTGGTGGATGCCAAGCTGGCAGTGAGCAAGCAGCAGTGGGAAAGAAGGCCTCCTGGGCTGCTTTGGGAAGAGCATTGCCAGCAGCCCAAGGGAGGTGAGCCCTCCTGTTTGCTCAGCCCTGGTGAGTTTGCATCCAGAGCAGTGCTCAGGACTGGGCTCCCCCGTACCAGAGACACACACTGGTGTGAGCCCAGTGAAGAGCCATGGAGATGAAGGGATTGAAGCATCTTACACACAAGGAGAGGCTGGGAGAGCTGGGACTATTCAGCCTGCAAAGGAGGAGGCTTGGAAGGCTCTTACCCATGTGCATAATGAATGCCTGATGGTGGGAGAAGTAAGGATGATGGAGACTGACTCTCATTGTTCAGTGAGCCAATAACCACAAGGCAATAAACAATGAAACAGGAAGCAGTAAACACAAATTGAAATACAGGAAATTAAACATAAGATTTTTTTTTTTTCTCTGAGAGTAATTGAACACTTGAGGTGGTGGCTCAAAGAGGCTGTGGAGTGGCCGTTCTTGGAACTATTCAAAATTCACCTGAACAAAGTCATGATCCATCTGCTCTGTCTGACACTACTCTGTGGAGAGGATCCAGAGGTACCTGAGCCATTCTGTGATTCTGCCTGCATACAGCCATGTGCCTAAACCCTCCTGTGAAAGGTAGCAATTGAGTAGGTGCACTAACAGCCTGAATAATGCTCTGTTACTGTGAGTAATCATCTCTACTTAGATTTACAAACAGCCCTTTATGTTCCTGAGTGACATTAGTCTATTATCCTATTGCTAATCACTCCATTTGTTAGGAAGAGAAAAAAATTTAGATAAAACTTACTTCACTGGTTACCAGTTAATGAGCATTGCAATTAGAATTCTTCTAGCAGAAGGGAACATAGCTTCACTGTACACAATACCCAATTGCAGTGACCACGTGAAATAAGAATTTCATGATCTGAGCATGACATGGAGGGAGCTGTGGCTGAAACCTGACCCCTTTGAGTTACTGTGTGAATGACTGCTGGAATTGCATTTATTTTCTGTGACCTGCAGCATTTTTCCCCTTGGTGCCTGCAGGCTGTTGAAGAGCCTGAAGAGGAGCAAGCACTTGTGCACTAATAGGTTATTTCTTACTAAATTAAGCTCAAGTGTTGCAGGAGCACTAGACTGGATGAGATCTCTTGGATTACTTAGTTTAAAACCTTCTTCAGTGGTTCACAAGTGTTCTGCAAAACTGCTTTGTAGAAAGTGTGTGTTGCTGTGGTGGAACTCTTTGGTCCTTTGGCACTTCCCCCTTACCTGTCTGGGGAACTCTGCAACTTCTAGGCTAAATCTGGTTAGTTTTCTGGTTAGGTATTCACAAAGTTGTCTTCTATGCTGCACATTATCAGAAAACTTCTTAACCACTACACTTCCTTTCCTTGTGCTTGTTCCCTAATAAATTTAGTGGGGGAAGTGTATTGGGTTTTGTGGTAGTTTGGGTCAAATTTTGGAGGAAAATATCTTGTGATGTAAACTGAGTTACAGCCGCCCTTTTCTTACCAGGTTCGGGAAAGAAATGAATTTTTTTTGGAGGAAAGTGAAAGAGAAAAAACTATTTATTTAACAAACACACAGAAAAAGAATAATAATGCTAAATACTAAAAAATCTCTCGCTGTGGAGAGAAAAACCTGGAAGATTTTAGAGTTCTTCTGTGGGTGGGTTTTCTCTCCTCTTCCGCGGAGCTGGGTCGGCGTGGGGACCCCCCTCCGGACCGGGGTACGGTCTCCCGGTGAGGTTCTGATGTTCTGATGTTCCAAACAAATCCAGAAGAGAAGAAGAAGAAACTAAAGTCTCACAAAAAACAAAAGTTCTGCCTCTTCGTCTCTCTCTGAAGAAA
>VWZT01012376.1:34886-44961 GCA_013397055.1 Pachycephala philippinensis | reverse complement strand
AAAACCTAAGGCATCACCCCATATAAGTTTGTCACAGCTCTCAGATCAGGTTCTTCGTCACTGGACACCTTCATGCGTGGCTGAAAAAAATCTGCGCAGTGTAACTCTACACGAGGAATCCCTCCTGACTCTTTGCCTCTGGTAACACATGAGCTGTCCAGCTCCGTGTGAGTGTGTGCTTTGTGCCTCCGTTGGCACGGGTGAGAAGTTGGGCAGCCAGTGTTGGGTGGCCTACAGCACCGCCGGAGCCATCTGCCAGGGACGCATTCGGCAAAACGCCGTGACCTTTCCACTGTCCACCCACACCGCGTTACCTCTTCTCATATCTTTGCCTGAAAGCCCCTTAATTTCAAAATCTGTAATAATTCAGAGGGAAGGGGGTCATATTCTCCATTCCAAGGGAGTCTCCTGCCTTCCTTAGCAGACATCTGTCTTTCAAACAAAGACAATGGCAAAAAAAATGGGAGGAGCAGGCCTAAAATAATCCCATTTGTGAAAAATGAGCTTTGGAAGTGTGGAACTCCGAAGTGAAAGGGCAAGAGGTTGAAGGGCTGCTTTCTACCTCTTCGTTTCTCCTTCACCACAACACAGAGAAGCAACCCAAAGGTTTAGTTATTCCTGTTTAATTCCACATATTCCTGATTTAGGGGTGGACAATTCCAGAGGCAGCTGATTCCCCAGAAGTACTGAGCCCTTACCCTTGAACTTCAGCCCAGTTTGAGTTATTTAAGCAGCCAGAACACCTAAAACTTGCACCAGCCTTGGCCTGAGGCCACAGCTGAGCCCAGCTGAACCTTTAAAAGACAAATCTTCTGGCAGAGGATCAGAGGAGAGAGTGTGGAAAAGAAAAATGAGGCCATTGCTGGAGCCAGGTCATGTTAGAAGACTTTTACACAAAGCCTACAATGGAGTGTGGGTTTTTTCCAATTTTTTTTTTTCTGGATATTTGCTTGCAGAAACTGCCAGATGACCCTGTGCCAGCATTCAGGGATGTGCTGGAGAAAGCAGGAGAATTCTGTGGACAAGAGGGACGATTCTTCAAGCACAGCCATGAAAATGCCATCGGTGTTTGATGGGTTCATTCTCATCTGTAGCCCTTTTGTTTCGATGACACCCACTGGAATAAAAACACTCCAGGATCCCTGGATTTTCCCGCAGCAGGAAACAACGAACAGCACTTCAGGCTGATGGAGCAGGAATATCCCTGGATACCCCAGAGAAGCTGTGGCTGCCCCTGGATCCCTGGCAGTGTCCAAGGCCAGGTTGCACAGGGCTTGGAGCAGCCTGGGACAGTGGAAGGTGTCCCTGCCCATGGCAGGGGTGTCACTGGGTGGGTTTTAAGATCCCTTCCCCCCAAACCAGTCCGTAATTCCATGATTCCTGGTTTTGGGGTGGGATGGGGAAGGGGACACCCCACTCTGTGTTGTTTCCTATGGATGTGTGGGTTTGGGAATAATAAAACTCAACCACTAAATTCATTTCCTCGACGTGGAGAAGGAAGAGATTCCTGAGTGCTCTCGACACCTGCAGGGGATTCTCCCTAAGAAAAATCGGATTCATTTAGGGAAGAAAACACTGAGTGAAAACAAACAGCCTGGGCTTAGATTCCACTTGAAAGTGATCCTGGAGGATGAAGGGATTGGTGCTCCTGGGCAGGACCAGTGGGGTGGCACAACTCACATGGTTCCCTCTATCCCAGCAGCTTTATCCAAGATATTTTGGGCAACACAGATGCAGATTCCAGCTCTTAAATCCTTCAGGCTTATCAAAGGGTTTNNNCAGGGTTTTCAAAGGGTTTGTTTCCTTTTTTTTTTTTTTTTTTCTTCTTTTCCCATTTTCAGCCCCATGGATTCTTAACCACCGAGATCTTCTTATGTCTAATAAACACAAAAATGCTTCTCTTTCCAGCTTTGCTGCTAAAGCCAGGATGATTATAAAGCTAAATCCTGGGCATATGGCGTGGGTGCTGCTCCTGGGAACTTCTCCTGGTGTGGCACTGAAGGGGGAATTAACCCTTGGCAGGAAAACAGGGAAGACAGGGATGTTCCACCACAGCTGCCTGCGCCAGGGGGGAAGAAACAGCTGGCCACAGAGTGGTGGAACACGCCCAGGACTGGTGACATTTCTCCTGCACGAAGGAATTGCCTCTGGAAGCGTGTCCCCAGCACTGGATGGGCAGTGGGAGGGAGGGAGCAGAGGGGCAGAGGCAGGGAAAGGTTTAAGTAACCTTAGCACCTGAATCATCCCAAAATTTTGGCCCTGCCTCGCTGAAAGCTGCTGCATCCCAGAGCCATGCCGGGCTGGAGCTCTGCTGGGGTGATCCAGCTCAGGATGCTGCTGGGATTCCATAAACCTGGGAAGAGAGGAGCAAGCAGGGCGGTCAAGGAGAGGTAAGATCTTGCTGGGAAGTCCAGAGGAGGATGGGGCACAGGTGGCATCCCAGAAAACAGGGTGCAAACACCTGGAGCTGGGATCATCCGAGCCCAAATCGGTGCCAGGGATCACCCCAAGGCACCGGGAAGATGCTCCTTATTGAGGCCACCTTCCAAAATCAGACCCCCAAAAAAAGGCTCCACGGGTAGGGATGAGCAGCAGGAAAACCTCAGCTCCTGGCTCCACCCAAAGTGGCAGCCAGGATGCTGGAATTCCGTGGGATAACCACTGCACACCCCGAGGGGCTCAAAAGGAGCTGCAAACCAGGGGGTGTTCACCACAAAATGCAGCTGCAGGGCCCAGCCTGGCTCAGCTCTGGCTCCTGCAGAATCCATCCATGAGGTGGGATAACAGCCCCACTGTGTGGATCCACGGGATCCAGCGCATCTCCCAGCGGTGCCAGGACACCGGGTGGGCACTGCCAGCCTTGGCAGGGCAGGGGACACGTTCAGAGCATCCTTCAGAGCTGAGCCTCACAGGGGGAGCAAGGCAGGGCAGGTCCAGGGGAAACCCAGAGCTGATCCTGGTTCTGATTTATGTGTCTGTGTTTGAATAGAAATTTTTTCCCATATAATGTCCAACTTTTGCACTTCTCAAAGTGATCATTTTTTCCAAAAAAGGGCGAATTCCAGATGTTTGGACACAATCTCTCCCCCATTAGTTGGAATTAAGATGCCACTACAGGGATTTACATTGTTAAAGAGAGAAGGGACTCTACAGATCCTTCAAAAACATCGGAAGCATCTCCCTGATTTAACTTGCAAAGTGATGCTGGTCCCTAACGCCTCTGGTGACACTGGGCTCTGCAGGGGGACAGCTCCAGCCCTGGGGTGGCAGCAGGAGCAGGGCAGTGCCCGTCCCCTGTGCTGGCACTGCTGGGGCACCTCCAGTGCTGGGGCAGCTCTGGGACCCTCCTGACAAGAGAGACCTGGAGGGGCTGGAGCGTGTCCAGGGCAGGGAACGGAGCTGGGAAGGGGCTGGAGCCCCAGGAGAGCTGAGGGAGCTGGGAAAGGGGCTCAGCCTGGAGCAAAGGAGGCTCAGGGGGGACCTTGTGGCTCTGCACAACTCCCTGACAGGAGGGGGCAGCCGGGGGGGTCGGGCTCTGCTCCCAGGGAACAGGGACAGGAGGAGAGGGAACGGCCTCAGGCTGGGCCAGGGGAGGGGCAGATTGGATATTGGGAACATTCCTTCACTGGAAGTGGTCAGGGCCTGGCACAGCTGCCCAGGGAGGTGGCGGAGTCCCCATCCCTGGAGGGGTTTAACAGCCCTGTGCATGTGGCACTTGGGGACATGGATTAGTGGTGAGCGTGGTGGTGCTGGGTTGAAGGTTGGATTGATGATCTCAGAGGCCTTTTCCAACCCAAACAGCTCTGTGATTCCATGATTCCATGAGGAACAGCACTGCCTTCACTCCCCAGGTGAGTGAAGGGCCTTCAGCACCTGGTCGGTGATGTAGAACAGCCCAGTGAAGAGTTCAGCAAGAGCTCCAATGCTGGGAGAAGTTTTCCATAATTTTGTGGCTCTCACGCAGGGCTTTGCCAAAGGGAAAGGCCCAGAGGAGCCAGGAGGGCTCTCACTGGCCAGAGACAGAGGAGTTCCCTCTGAGTATTCCCACAAAATCCCAACCCTGAGTGGACGGGCTGAGTTTGAACTCCAACTGCTGCAGATGTGCCGTGGTCAAACCCCAGCCTGCCCCTGTGTGAGACTTTGTGAGGGGCAAAGACAAGAACAAGCTGCAGCTCTCAGCAGCTCAGACGCTTCACGAGCTTGAGTTGCAAGGAGAAAAACCTCAGCCCAAAGTCAGCATCAAGGCTCTGCCTGCTGCAATCGTTAATGAGGGAATGGGTGAGTGCACAGGTTCAAACAGGAATTTTTGATCACATCTCAAGGAAAGGCTCCGTGTGCTCAGCTAAAGGGGTTCCCTGTCAGCATTTCACACGTGGCTCCATAAATCAAACACTCCTGAAGGCAGCTCAGAGCCACAGGGCTTGATTTGGGAGCATCCTTGGCTTTGAAAAGCAGGAGGCTGCATCTGGAGAAAAAATAATTTCAGTAAGCGCAAGCCCTGGGTTCTGGGCCTTGAGGATTCTTTGGGTCTCTGTTCCCAGCACAGATTTTGTGCGTATCACTGATTTATCTCCTACAGCAGTGCTCTGAACAGCAGCCATGTTCTGTTCCATGAGGTTTTTCAAATACTCCTTCATGATGGACAAGGAGTTTGATACATAAATGATCTGAAGGGTCCCCTCCCTTCCTGCCATGCTCCTGACCCCCGAGGGGTGACACAAAGGGGGTCAGCAGGGAGCAATCCTGAGGGAATGAGGTTATCAGGATGTTGTCAGCCAATCTCCCTCTCCACGGGCAAGGTGCCTTCCCGTGTTATCTCTGTGCTGGAATATCTCAAAAACAAGGAGTCCTGGAGAGCTGCTGCCTCCGAGGAAGTGCTGAGACATCTGAAAATCAATTCTCTGGCTCTGGGAGGAGCTTTCAGTGAAATATTTTACAGGTCACTTGGTAAGGAAACCTCCATTCCAAAGGTTCCAAAGGAGCCATTACCGTCTCGATGGGGAATAAAAAACAACCTTGAGGATGGAAACAGAGGTTGCATCCACTTTGTAAAGGGTGGCAGCTCAGCCCAAACAGCCCAGATATTCCTTTAATCTCTTGCAACATCAGGTGTTAGGGCTTTATCCCTGATTGCATCTCCTTCTCCTCCTCAGAGCCGAGTGCCCAGCACAAATCTCCTCCAGCCTCCTGTGAGGGACCATTTTCTGCAGCAAATCGTCACTGAAATGTTATAAAGAGGCTTTGGAAGCCCATCAGGCACCAAATAATGCAGCATTTGAGTGTGCCCTGAAAGATGTCCCGAGCCAGAGCACAGCTCGTGGGCGTCACTCTGCCCTTGTGATTGGGATGGGATTCAGGGCTTCACATCCCTCTTTAAAAACTGCCAAAATTAATAATGAAATCGGCTCCTCTCTGGAGCAGGGAGCAAAGCAACCCAGGGGACAGCCCTGCAAATTGGTTTGGGAGGAGAAATGGGAGCCCGAAAGCTGTAAAATGATGAGGCAAGGAGAGGGAGACAGATCACAGCTCTGGGCAGGGGGAGGGAAAAGGAGCCCTGTAAATCACAGGGATGTGATCCCGGAGCAGATCCGGGAGAGGAGCGATGCTGGAGGCTCACGGTGACAGGAGGAGTCCAGAACTCCCCGAGGGTGGAGGGAGATCATTTGTGAGGGAGCATCTCCAACGTCAAATCCGTCAGCAGGGATGGCAACACAGCCGGGGGGGCTCCTGGAAAACCTCGCAGGGAATCGTGGTGATCCACGGGAAATGATCTGATCCACGGAAAATTATCTGATCCACAGGAAATTATCTGATCCATGGGAAATTATCTGATTCATGGAAAGGGATCTGATCCATGGGAAATTATCTGGTCCATGGGAAATTATCTGGTCCATGGGAAAATATCTGATCCACAGGAAATTATCTGATCCATGGGAAATAATCTGATCCCTGGAAAGTGATCTGATCCCTCAAAGTGATCTGATCCATGGGAAATTATCTGATCCACGGGAAATTATCTGGTCCCTTGAAAGTGATCTGATCCATGGGAAATTACCTGATCCCTGGAAAGTGATCTGATCCATGGAAATTGTCTGATCCATGGGAAATTATCTGATCCACGGGAAATTATCTGATCCATGGGAAATGATCTGATCCATGGGAAATTATCTGATCTGTGGAAAATTATCTGGTCCATGGGAAATTATCTGATCCATGGAAATTATCTGATCCCTGGAAAGTGATCTGATCCATGGAAATGCACTTTCAGTGCTGTGTAAATCCATGGTTGGGCCGTTCCTTGGCCTCTGTGTGCCATTGTCACCTCCTCACCTCAGAAATATGGAACGAGATGGTTTTTAGGATTCTATCCATCCCATTCCATGATACAGCAGAACCAGGAAAACAGAGGGATGAGGTGATCAAGGGTCTGGAATGGTTTTGTAGGAGGAAAACTGGAGGATGAGATTGTCCAGCAGAGGAAAGGGATTTGCTGTAACAAAGCTGTGGAAGAAGTCAACAAAATCATGAGAGGACATCAAGGACTCATCTTTTGATTCTCTTCCTGCAGAAGGAAAAGGGGAAACAAGCAGGAATCGAGGTCAAAACAAACAAAAAACCTCTTTCTTCATGCAACAGAGCTGGATTTGCTGAGCTCTTTGCCAAGGAAAACTGAGTGCTGAAATCCTGCGTGGGAAAAGCGGGAAAGGATTTGCGGGAGAGATGCACCAAGGGCTGCTGAACACCTCAGCAGGCTCAGCTATCTGCTGCTGGAGCAGGAACGGGGTCTCCCCAAAACCTTGGAGATGATCTGAGATTATAAGAGAAGGTCCTCATAGATAAATGTCCAAAATGGCTAAAAAATGTCTGAAAACTCTAAAAAAAAGTCTAAAAACTCTTTAAAAATGTCTAAAAAAGCAGGAAGCAAAGGATGGGAGTGAGTGATCAGTTCCTGGAGTGCAAGGAGGTGGATTGTGAAGGGATTTCTGCTGGAGGCAGGACACTTCTCCACGGTCTGTGAAGGAAAAGGATGGAATCACAACCAGATTTGCAGGGCTGAGTTACTGAAGGTGGAAAAGGCAAGGGCTGCTTGCAGAGAATTCCATGAGGAGCTTTAATGGGGAGTGAGAGCGTGACAGAACGGCAGCTGGAATTCAGTGCAGACAAATGGGAATGGATGCACACAAGGAAAACAAACCCTGGCTCCAAATGCACCATAATGGGCTCTGAAAAATCCCTGCTCAGGAACGAGGGCTGGAGTTATGGGGACATTCTGGGGAAATGTCAGCACAGCTCTTTGCAGGGATCAGAAAAATGGGAAAACGGAATGGTGGGGACAGGCAGGGAATGAAAAGGAACTGTCCTGGTACAACGCTGAGGTTCAGCTGCAGGCAGGAAACTGGGAGCCTTCCCTGTCCTCGTCCCAGCTTCCAGAGGCACAGGGCAGAGCATTCAGTGAGAGGAGCAATGAGGAAGGAAACCCAGACATTCCTGGATGGAGAGCTGTTAAAGAGAGGCCAGAGGGAGTCCCCAAGGCACAGGCAGCTGGAGCCAAGGAATTCTTATCTCTCCAAGGCTTCCCTGAGAGCTGACCCTGTGGTTGTTGCTGCTCCAGGGGGGCAGATCCAGGGCAGGACTGTTTGGGATGATCCAGGAGCCAGAGGAGTGCAGAGAACAGGGAAGAACCAGCCCATGGATCCAGGTCCAGCAGCTCTCATTCCAAGCTTTGTCCTCCCCTGTGTGCTTGGCCCTGGTGTCTCATCTTCACCTTTGGCTGAGGCTGCCCCAGCTCTGTTTCTCACAGGTGATCACTCAGAACTGTGTGTTCTGTCCAGACGTGGGCTCTGTTTTCATCCGTGCCCATATCTCAGTTGTGGGCTCACACTGGAGCTTGGAATTCCAAACGTTATGGAGGTCAGGCCTTGTGGAGCTCATCCCTGTGGAGCCTGAACTCTTCCTCTTCTCCTCTGCTTCCCAGTCCTTACCCTGGGCACCTCTGGCAGAACTTTCCTTCTCATTTCATACAGACTTAAGGATCCTTCAGGATTTTTCAGAGTCATGGAGTGGGTGGGAAAGGACCTTAAAGCCCATCCAGTCCCACCCCTGCCATGGTCAGGGACACCTTCCACTGTCCCAGGCTGCTCCAAGCCCCGTCCAACCTGGCCTTGGGCACTGCCAGGGATCCAGGGGCAGCCACAGCTTCTCTGGGCACCCTGTGCCAGGGCCTCCCCACCCTCCCAGGGAACAATTCCTTCCCAATATTCAATCTCAACCTTCCTTCCTTCACCACAAAGCCATTCCCCCTTGTCCTGTCACTCCATGCCCCTGTGACAATGTGTCTTCGAAGTTATTACAGTTCCTTTGATTAGAGAACTTGGTAAAAATATTTAGGAAAGTCAAGTGGATTGTGCCCCTTGGATTTCTGGGCCACTTGTTCTCCTCCCTTGCTGCCTCCCTCAGAAACTCCAGGACAAAAGCCTGGTTGAATTTCCCAGCAATTGGTCCCCCATGCTCCCTAATTCCCCTCCTCAGTGCATCACTTTTAATAATCTGCCATTCCTGAAGCTGCTCAGGAGCATTTTTTCCAATCAAGGTCTCGCTGCTTTCTTTCCCTCTGACGGTGAGGAAATGTTAAGTGCGAGCTTTCACAGCAGAGTTAATGCCGTTAATAGCTCAGCTATTTCATCCTTGAGCTCCTTTGGAGCTCTGGAATGAGGAGCAGCCGGCACTGCCCGAGTGTTGCCGTTTATTTTGTCAGGTTGTTTTAGAACTTCATCCACCGAGACATCGCTTTGAGCCACGTTTTCTGACTCGTCCCCCATCAAGGTTTCCAGACTGAGGATTCCTGGAAACTCCTTTTTCCTGGAAACCTGCGCTTGGTTCTCTGCTGCAGTTTGATCCTCTTTGTTTGGTGCTTTGGATTATTCCAGCTTCCTGCTCAGGTGTGTTTGGGGAAGAAAATACCCCTGGAAGGCAATGCCTGAACTTCCAGTGGGCACTGGAGGGATGCAGGGCCCTATGGATGGTGTGGAAGATGATCCTCATGGAGGATCCAGTACTTGAAATCGTGTTGATCCAGTCCTCCTTCCTCTGCTGCCTCCTTTTCCCAGGGATAACAACTGGGGTAAGCCAGATCCTGCAGGAGCAGCAGCCAAATCTCCATGGAGGAACAATTTTTACATGGGCAGAGAGTGATAGGTCAAGTTTTAAACTAAAAGAGGAGAGATTTAGATGGGATATTGGGAAGGAATTGTTCCCTGGGAGGGTGGCGAGGCCCTGGCACAGGGTGCCCAGAGAAGCTGTGGCTGCCCCTGGATCCCTGGCAGTGCCCAAGGCCAGGTTGGACGGGGCTTGGAGCAGCCTGGGACAGTGGAAGGTGTCCCTGCCCATGGCAGGAGTGGCACTGGATGAGTTTTAGGGTCCCTTTGAACCCAAACCATTCCATGTTTCCATGACTCCATGTGCTGCTCACCAGGCAGGGCTGGAGGCAACAGTGGCCAAATGGCCAAATGACCCCTGGCCTTGGCCACTTCCAGGCATGGGAAGTGCCTTCCAGCTTCAGCTCCCCCCACATCCCCTTGCTCTCCCCAGGCAGCTCCATGTTCTCCTCCACCCTCTTCTTTTCCTTCAAGAGCCTCAGTTGTGCTCCCGAAATCTCCCCGTGCCCATCCCAAGCTCACATTCCCCCCCAGCCCCTCCCAGCTTGGAGCTGCTCCATCTCTCACAGGTCTAATTCAATTCCAGCCTCTCTGAGCATTCCGCTGAGGCTTTGGCTGTTTGGTGGAATTTGTATCCAGCAGAAATTGGATTTGCCGTGCTGTTAGAAGCACTTCCTACCTGGGAGAGGGAGTTCTGCCAGCATCAACATTCCGGTCACTGTGCCACGGCTCCTTGGCCTTGGCCATCCCCCTGCTCAGCAGGATGCAGCAGCCTCGGGTTTCTCCTTGGGCTCCGTGTGAGCAGCCCCTGAGTGCCAGTGAGGGTCAGGATTCACAGCTGGAGAATTTAACACTTTTCCAGCCCCATTTTTCCCTTCTTCCAGGTGCACAGGTGATGCCTTACAATTTAACTTTTATAT
>VWZT01012376.1:0-17169 GCA_013397055.1 Pachycephala philippinensis | reverse complement strand
CCCCGCAAAAAAAAAAAAAAAAAAAAAAAAAAAAGATGCTATTTATTAGTGCGTAAAAAAATAGGTTTGGAATCCCTGTTCGGATCTCTGCGTGTATCGACTCTGTCGGCCCGGCGGGACGCTGCCGGCGTGTCCCCGCTGTCCCTCGGGCTGTGCCGCTGTCCCAGGGGTGGCCCCGGAGCTCGGGGGGCTCAGAAGATGTCGGGGCACACGCTCCAGTCCTGCTTGTCCTTGGCCTCCCAGTAGCCGCCCTTGTAGACGCAGATCAGCTCCCCGGTGAGCGCGTCCACCTTGCGCTCGAACCACAGCGGGATGTACCCCTCATAGTCCTTCCCTGCCCGGGCAGAACGGGGGTCAGGGGGGCTCCTCCGCCCCCAATCCTGCAATCCCACAGCTCCCAGGCTGCCCCGAGAGCCAGGATTGCCTGTGAGTGAGCAATCCCACAGCTCCCAGGCTGCCCCGAGAGCCAGGATTGCCTGTGAGTGAGCAATCCCACAGCTCCCAGGCTGCCCCGAGAGCCAGGATTGCCTGTGAGTGAGCAATCCCACAGCTCCCAGGCTGCCCCGAGAGCCAGGATTGCCTGTGAGTGAGCAATCCCACAGCTCCCAGGCTGCCCCGAGAGCCAGGATTGCCTGTGAGTGAGCAATCCCACAGCTCCCAGGCTGCCCCGAGAGCCAGGATTGCCTGTGAGTGAGCAATCCCACAGCTCCCAGGCTGCCCCGAGAGCCAGGATTGCCTGTGAGTGAGCAATCCCACAGCTCCCAGGCTGCCCCGAGAGCCAGGATTGCCTGTGAGTGAGCAATCCCACAGCTCCCAGGCTGCCCCGAGAGCCAGGATTGCCTGTGAGTGAGCAATCCCACAGCTCCCAGGCTGCCCCGAGAGCCAGGATTGCCTGTGAGTGAGCAATCCCACAGCTCCCAGGCTGCCCCGAGAGCCAGGATTGCCTGTGAGTGAGCAATCCCACAGCTCCCAGGCTGCCCCGAGAGCCAGGATTGCCTGTGAGTGAGCAATCCCACAGCTCCCAGGCTGCCCCGAGAGCCAGGACTGCCTGTTGGTGCTCCCAGGGCTCGGGGAATGATTTGAGCCCAG
This sequence comes from Pachycephala philippinensis, assembly GCA_013397055.1. Lineage (NCBI taxonomy): Eukaryota > Metazoa > Chordata > Aves > Passeriformes > Pachycephala > Pachycephala philippinensis. The sequence goes on along the minus strand of VWZT01012376.1, from coordinate 16,080 downwards.
CCATGCCGTGGTCACGAGGGCCAGGACTGGTCTCCAGAGGGACAGAGTGACTGGTGGGACATGACGGCCAGGGACACGATGAGCAGCAAGGAAAGAGGCCAACAGCCCTCCCTGCCAGAGCCCACTGCCCCAAAAACCCAACCAGTGCCCCCAAGTGCCCCAAACCCACCCACAAGGGTCCCCCAGAGCCACCCTCCCCCTTGCAGGGTCCATCCTCCACGCCCATCCCGCAGCATGGGCAGTGCAGTCCCTGCATCCCGAACCATCCCGAACCATACCACACCATCCCAAACCATTCCGAACCATCCCGAACCATCTCAAACCATCCCAAACAATCCCCAACCATCCCACACCATCCTGAAACCATCCCGAACCATCCCACACCATCCCAAACCATCCCAAACCATCCCAAACAACCCCGAACCATCCCACACCATCCCAAACCATCCCGAACCATCCCGAACCATCCTGAAGCATCCCAAACCATCCCGAAACCATCCCAAACCATCCCGAACCACCTCACCTTCCTCCAGGGCCTCCACGGCCTCGGCCTCCCTGCGCCGGCGCACGGCTCTCTGCTTCTCCTCCAGCCTCTGCTTCTCCACGTTGGCCTCGTCCCAGCGGCCGCTCTCCATGAGCCGCTGGTCGGGGCGCAGGCGGCTGTCCGTGGGCGCCACGCGCTCCTCGGGCTCGTTCAGCGTCAGCGCCAGCTCCGAGAAGAAGTACATGTTCTCGGCGTTCTCCCTGAATCCAGAGAGCCTGGTCAGGGTGGGGGGCTGGGGGATACCTCAGGCACAGCCCCCCAGCCCCACTCATCAGCCCTGGGGTGGCAGCAGGAGCAGGGCAGTGCCCGTCCCCTGTGCTGGCACTGCTGGGGCACCTCCAGTGCTGGGGCAGCTCTGGGACCCTCCTGACAAGAGAGACCTGGAGGGGCTGGAGCGTGTCCAGGGCAGGGAACGGAGCTGGGAAGGGGCTGGAGCCCCAGGAGAGCTGAGGGAGCTGGGAAAGGGGCTCAGCCTGGAGCAAAGGAGGCTCAGGGCGGACCTTGTGGCTCTGCACAACTCCCTGACAGGAGGGGGCAGCCGGGGGGGTCGGGCTCTGCTCCCAGGGAACAAGGGACGGGATGAGAGGAAATGGCCTCAAGTTGTACCACAGCACGTTTAGGTTGGATATTAGGGAAAATTCCTTCATGGAAAGGGTGGGCAGGCGTTGAAACAGGCTGCCCAGGCCAGTGGTGGAGTCCCCATCCCAACAGAATATCCCCAAAGCAGAGACTGCATTGGTACTCCCACGGCTCGGGGACGGATTTGAGCCCAGCCTTGCTGCGGTCACAAGGGCCAGGGGAGGACTGGTCTCCAGAGGGACAGAGTGACTGGTGGGACACGATGGCCAGGGACACGATGACCAGCAGGGCAAAGCGGCCAACAGCCCTCCCTGCCAGAGCCCACTGCCCCAAAAACCCAATCACTGCCCCCGAGTGCCCCAAACCCACCCACAAGAGTCCCCAAAGTCACCCTCACCCTCCCCTTCCAGGGACCCGTCCTTCCACCTCAGAAAAAGCCACTCAGCCCCACAAGTTCCACATGTCCTCAGGCCTGGGCACATCCTGCAGAGCCCCCCCATCCTGCAGGACTCTGAGAAATCCCATCCCCATCCCAATCCCCATCCCAGCCCTGCTGTTCCATCCCACCCCGGGGGACTCACGGCAGCGGGTATTTCCTCCACAGGACCTTTGGGGACAGGGTCTGGTAGACAGTTTTCTGCTTGCCCTCGGTGCTGGTGCTGCCGTGGCTGCTGTGGACGATCTTGGAGCACTCCATCTTCTCATCCCACGTGCCCGACATGACATAGTGGGCTTTGCCATCAGCGTCACTCACCACGCCCGTCACCTGCCAGGGGACACGGCTCTGGTGGCGTTTGGGAATGCCCAGAGGGACAGCACCCCCTCCAGGTGCCCAGCCTGAGAGGCTGGATGTGGTGCTGTGTCTCCTGGGACATCCCTGGCCTTGCAGGGGGGTGTCCAACTCCCCAAACCCCTCCCAGGTCTCAGAGCTGCAGCTCCAGCACATCAGCGCCAAACCAGGGGACACGGAGGTGCCACCCAGCCCTCCCCTGTGAGCCACACTGGAGCAGTCCCTCAGCCCCGTGCTGGGGCTCATCCCAGCGGTACTGGGAGCCTGGAAGAGCCAGGTCTGACCCCCGAAGGAGCAGGGTCCCTGCTGGGTACTCACCTTGCGGGGGACATCCCTGGAGAAGTAGCTGTAGGGGGTAAATTTCAGCTGGCATTTATCTTTGGACTTATGGTTAACAATCTCTATTTCACCAGACTGGATAAAAGACACAGAACCACAGCAGGGAGAGACAGAGGAGGCGTTAGTTGGAGTGCAGGCACAAACCACCACCGGGCACGGCAGCACCAGTGGCTGTCCCCTGTCCCCACACCAGCCACCCCCACCACCTGCTGGCCTCGGGAAGAGCCACGAGGAGCTCCAGGAAGCCGTTCCCACCCCTGCCAGGGAAGCACAGCTCCCATGGTGGCAGCAGCGTGTGCCCTAGGAGGGCAGTGCTCCTCCAGCCCCCAGAGCCAGGCAGGAGCTGTCCCCACACCCACCTGGTCGATCCAGAGCTTGCCCACGATGATGTTGTGCACAGTGGAGGTGACTTTCCTCCACACGTAGTGATTCCCGCTGGAGTGGAACTCCAGGTGGATGGCGCCTGTGGAGAGAGGAATGATCTGAGCTCAGCAGGGGTAGATGTCCCCCAGAGCCCATCATCCTCAGGGCCAGCCCTCTCCCTGCAGCCCCCATCCAGGTCTGGCTCTGGATTCATCCCTCCCTCAGTCTGCTCCAGGAAGGGAGGTACAACTCCTGCCAGGCCCTCTGCCCTCTGCCCAAAGTACTCATTATAAAAGCAGGTCAGAAATGTGCTGCCTGGTTGATTCAGGCACTGGCACCACTCTGGGAACGCTGCCCAGCCCAGGGACAGGCAGAAGGAAAATAAAATGCTGAAAGGAGGCAGCTTTTGCACTTAGCTGGCAGGGAGAGGCTTAAAATAGGCAGCAAGTTAACTTCAAACATCACGGAAGGAGAAATCAATTCCTGGGCAAGCAGGATATTTCCAAAGCAAAGGAGCCTCCCTTTGCAGCTGGCATCATTTCCACTTCCAGGGCAGACGTGTTACTGTTGGATCAGGAGCACAAATCTGGGCTCCTTAAATCGCTTGGGGTGGAATTCACAGAGCCCCACACGAGCCCAAGGAATTCCCAGAGTCCCAGGTGAGCCCAGGGGATTCTCTGAGCTCCAGGTGACTCCAAGCGATCCCTAAAGCCCAAGCACCCAGTTTCTTTAACTCAGGTTTTGCATGAGCAGTGCAAGGCAAACCACTCCCGGATAACCCCAGAACCCATCACCTACCCAGAGGCATGATGGAGAGGTATTTGCCCCTGAACTTGCTGGAGATGGTGATGTCCTGCCACAACGTCCAGCCTCGCCTGGAGTACACGTGGTGGGCGGCTGCCGGGGGGTGGTGGCTCACCTGGGGACAGGAGACACAGCCCGTGAGGACACGGCCACCGAGAGCCCCGCTGAGGGCTCCGAGAGGTCACAGCTCCACACCACTAAGGATGCTCCAGGCCCTGGACACCACACCAGCTTTGGCACTAAGGATGCTCCAGGCCCTGGACACCACACCAGCTTTGGCACTAAGGATGCTCCTGGACACCACACCAGCTTTGGCACTAAGGATGCTCCAGGCCCTGGACACCACACCAGCTTTGGCACTAAGGATGCTCCTGGACACCACACCAGCTTTGGCACTAAGGATGCTCCAGGCCCTGGACACCACACCAGCTTTGGCACTAAGGATGCTCCTGGACACCACACCAGCTTTGGCACTAAGGATGCTCCAGGCCCTGGACACCACACCAGCTTTGGCACTAAGGATGCTCCTGGACACCACACCAGCTTTGGCACTAAGGATGCTCCAGGCCCTGGACACCACACCAGCTTTGGCACTAAGGATGCTCCTGGACACCACACCAGCTTTGGCACTAAGGATGCTCCAGGCCCTGGACACCACACCAGCTTTGGCACTAAGGATGCTCCTGGACACCACACCAGCTTTGGCACTAAGGATGCTCCAGGCCCTGGACACCACACCAGCTTTGGCACTAAGGATGCTCCTGGACACCACACCAGCTTTGGCACTAAGGATGCTCCAGGCCCTGGACACCACACCAGCTTTGGCACTAAGGATGCTCCTGGACACCACACCAGCTTTGGCACTAAGGATGCTCCTGGACACCACAACCTCGGAGGGACCCAACATGTCGTGCCCTGGCAGCAAAGGGAGACACACTGGGATCCTGCCAGGATTTGCTAAGGCTCATTCCAAAGCATGATCCATAAAATCTTCACTTGAGCAACCACCGCTGTGAGATCCTGCTGTGCCATGATCCCAGGACATGGTCCTGCTTTCCTGGGATCCTGGCTGAGAAACATGGGTGTGCTGGCACCCCAATAATTCCAGGGGAACAGCACCTGGGAAATCCCAGAGGACACAGGCCCACAAGTTGTCCAAAACACACAGCAAGACTTGGGCTTTTCCCTCACGCACACACCAGGCTGGAAAAGCGGCCACAGCATCCCAAATCCTGAGAGTGACTTGTCAGAGGATGGTGCTCACATTGCCCTGCCCTGGAAAAGCTGCCCAAAACAAAGGTGGGAGCAGGAATATCCCAGGCAGAGGGATCTGCCCTCAGGCAGGCTCCCAGCTGGTGGCACAGCCTGGCACCCACGGACCCCGCAGCTCCGGGATGATTTCCCTGCTGTAATTACAGGCTGAGCGCCCCGAGCTCTGGATTACACACACGGGCAGGGCCAAGGCCTCGCCATTAAATCCCAGTCACCAGTAGCAGGAAATCCTATTTGGATAACTGGATTTCAGGCACTGGATTATCACTGCTTGGCTGGGCGCGTTGGCGGGCTGAGCAGCACAGGCAGCACCCAAGGAAAATTCAGAGCTGTGGGAAAAGCATCTGGAATTGGTCACGAATACCAAATTTGGGTACAGATGGAGGAAAACTGGGACCAACCGGAGAAAGTAATTCCAGGCAGGTTATTTATTTGGGAGGGAACAGGGATGGAGGAAGGAGTGTGGTGAAGAGGGAGTGAGAGAGTGAGAACAGGGATGACAAAGTTTGGGAATGATGCAGTCAGGGATGTTCAGCAGTAGCGAACAGGTAGGATTGGGAATAATGTGGTCAGAGGTATCCAGGGGGACAGGCAGCCCTGGGCTTGGCACCACAGCTGGGATAAGGCTGATAAATCCACCCAGGAGTTCCAGCTGCAGCCCAGGAGGGTCAGGGTGGCTGCTGGCTGAGGGATGGATCCTGGCAAGGAATCACCCACTTCCAGCAGCCCAGGCTAAACCAGGTGACAGAGCAGGAACTGCTGCCAGGAGAGGGGAGGTGAAGGTGTGACACTGCTCAGGTGGGAACCTGAGCCCTGTGACAGCCACAGTGCTGGGGGTCTGGGGGCTGAGGCCACCTCTGACCCTGCCCCTGGGAGCGGGGCAGGCAGGGGGCTGCACCAGGGATCACATTCTGGCTGGCAGGGTCCCACCTCACGCCAGCCACGGGCACTGGGATGGCTCCCAGGCTGGGATGGACCATCTGGGGACGTGCAGAGCTGGGTGACATCGGGCACACAGCTCTGGGGGGTGTGGAGGGACAGCAGAGCCAGGAATTCTGGGCATTATCTACTGCAGGACCTGCCTTGTGTCACAAGCACAGGGTCACAGTGCCAGGGGAACCACACACACAGCCTGTGCCCCATCACTGCCCGGAGCAGCACGGCCCAGAGAGGTGGGGTGGGATGGGATGGGATGGGATGGGATGGGATGGGATGGGATGGGATGGGATGTGACGGGAGGTGACAGGAGGTGCTGTCCTGCCTCAAGCCAGCACTCCACAGGTGTCTGACAAGTTTGGGCACCCAGTGCCAGGGAGGGCTTTGCCCACACCTGGGTGTCTTGCGAGGAGCTGGTGGCAGAGCCTGGCACTGCTGCAGCAATGGCTCCAAACCTGGGGATGAAGGGCCGAGCCCATCGAGTCCAACCTGTGACCCATCCCCACCCCGTCCCCAGCCCAGAGCACCGAGTGCCACGTCCAGTCCTTCCTTGGACACCTCCAGGGGTGGCAACTCCACCACCCTGTCCTTATCCCATTGCTGGGAGAGGAGCCCGAGGAAGGCTCAGGGAAGCTCTGGCCGTCCTCCAGCAGGACAGGAGCTCCGGGATGAGCCCAGGCAGCCCCAGGCCTCACCTGCTCGCAGAGGGATCGGAAGCCCAGCTCCTCCAGGCGGTCGAGCTCGTAGGTCTCCCCCAGCAGGGGGTTGAATGGCTTTGCAGTGCGGTGCACGGTGGTGGAGTAGGAGGACACGGAGAAGGCGGCCACGAAGCACATCTGCTCCGTGGAGCTCTCGCACTTCACCGCCTTGTCCAGCAGCTCGTGGTACTCCAGGTCCTCCGTGAGCCGCTGCAGCATGGACAGGGGCTCGTTGAAGTTGACCTGGAGGGGAATGAGGCGGAGTTAGGAAAGCAGCAGAGATCCCCCGGAGGCACCACCAGGCCCAAAGGAAAGGGAATGTGTGCTCTGCTCCCTGATCCGTGCCAGGCAGTAGGGATAAGAAAAAAGCCTCAGCAGGGAATTTCTTTAGCCTTTGCAGCATTTTGTGAAAGCTCTGTCTTTCCCATGCAAAGTATTTAAAACAATGTCACAGTTTTGTAAACTTCCATACCTGCAAGCTGTTTGGCAAAGATTGTTATGGCTCTAGCTAGAAAAACATCTAGAAACGGCTGGTTCAGAATTTGGCCAATCACCTCAAAGGGTGGATGGCCAAGGGACCAATTCCTTTGTGCCATTCAACACGCTTCTGCGTATTAACACATAAAAGCTGCTCAATTTTTCTATGAAATCCTTTCCTTCTGTTCATCTTTGGCACTTGGACTGTGTTGTTCTTTACCCGTCCGCGGTGCGACAGCGACGAGGCAGCACCAAGGGTTGGGGTGTGGGGCGCCTGATAATCAATCAGGGGTCACCCCAGGTTATCACCCTGACCCCAAAATGAGCCCCAACAATGAGATCAGCCCCCTGCTGCCCCCCAGCCAGCACCCCACCGGCCACAGGACAGGGGTGTGCTGCTCCCCAGCCTGCCCTCATCACCCCCTGGGAAGAAAGCCATCCCCGTGCCACACTGACCCAGCTGCCCAGAAAACCTGAAAAAGCCCCATTTCGGGGTCTCCCTGTCTGGAACTCCAGTCCCATGACAGCACCCCTATTTTTCGCTCTGAAAATACTGAAATTAAAAAATAATTGAAAGCAAGACAGCGCCTCGAAAGGTCTTCTGCCTTTTTAGTTTCAGTTTGAAACAAAGAAATGTATTTTAAGAGGAGCAGATGGCTGAAGGATGGGAGAACCACTTCTGTAAGCCAAGTTAAATATTTCATAGTAAAAAAAACAAACTCCAGATTCCGGGATTTAGCTTTTTTTAGGTTCTCCACGCAAGGATTTAGCCTATAAGTGGCAGGGATCTTACAGCATCACAGGAAGAGAGAGCTGGGGAGAAAGAGCAGCATCAAATCCATGTAAAGTGCAAATCACTTGGGATAATTCTCGGGAGAGATGCAGAGAACAAAACCAGCAGCTGCATCCTCAGCACTGCTCAGGCAACAGGGAGCAAAACCTTTCCACGGGGGAAAAAGATGAATCCACCCAAACTCCAAATTCCTGCAGCTGTTTTCCTCCTTTTCAGTGCTGCAGGTTTGTTCATTCAGAGGGCAAATCAGGGAGCTGTTTGCACGAGAGGTTTGGCAGTGCATCCCATCCCCGGGAAGGGGATGGATCTCAGGAGACCTCAGAGAATCTCAGGAATCTCTTAATGCATCAGGAATCTCCCCCAGAGAACTTCCATGTGCAGCTGAGCTTGTGGGGTGGATCCTGGTGCATCTCAGCTAGGACCTTCCTTCTCATTCCACAGGGACTGTGGGATCCTTCAGGATTTCACAGAATCCCAGAACGGTTTGGGTTGGAAGGGATCTTAAAGCTCAGCCAGTGCCACCCCCTGCCGTGGAGGGACACCTTCCACTGTCCCAGGCTGCTCCAAACCCCGTCCAACCTGGCCTTGGGCACTGCCAGGGATCCAGGGGCAGCCACAGCTTCTCTGGGCACCCTGTGCCAGGGCCTCCCCACCCTCCCAGGGAACAATTCTTCTTATATTTAATCTAAACCTCCTCTCTTCCACACTGCCCTCAGGTTTGGTCTCAAGCAGCTCCCAGGATGATTTGATTGATAGAAGAAGTATAAATTTCCTCTCTCAGGCACCAGCAGCTGCTGGGATTTCACATCCTGAGCTTATTCCTGTGCCCATCACGCCCTGATCTGCTGCTGCAGCAGAATTGGATGGTGCTGGGCTGTGCGTCCCAGCTGGAAATAGCACAAGGAAGAGACAGCTCATCACTCTCACCCACAGCTCTGAGCTCTCACTCAGGCTCTGTCTGAAAAGACAAAACACAACCAATTCAGCATCCCAGCCTCTGGAACATGCTCCTTCCCCTTTACCCAGCAGAGGATGGACCATGAACATGGCCCTGTGCAGCCCCTGTGAGGGGCTGCCCCACACAGACCCCCCCAGCAAACCCTCTCTGGCCATCACAGGGAGCCTTGGCCCCCAGGGCTGAACCAGCAGCACCCTAAATCTGCCCCCAGCACCTCCTTCCCCAAAAAGCTGCTCTCTGTAAGGAAAAAGAGGCTCTCTGAGCCCCTGGGGTGGAACCCAGCCCTGGTCAGTGCAGGTGGGGCTGAGCCCTGAGTGTCCTGTCCCCAAGGAAAACAGCAGCAGCAACAGGGTCCCTTCTTCATGAATCCTCAGGGATTCACAGTGTCCTGCTTCCTCCATGACTCTGCAACAGCTGGATTTGCAGAGGACACTCAGGCAATGTCCCCTCTGCTCCAGCTCACCCTGGAGCAAGGATGTGCTGGAGCCAGTCCAGAGGAGGCCACGGAGCTGCTCCGAGGGCTGGAGCCAGGCTGGGAGAGCTGGGGGTGCTCACCTGGAGAGGAGAAGGTTCCAGGGAGACCTCAGAGCCCCTTCCAGGGCCTAAAGGGGCTCCAGGAGAGCTGGAGAGGGACTGGGGACAAGGGCTGGAGGCACACGACACAGGGAATGGCTTCCCACTGCCAGAGGGCAGGGATGGATGGGATATTGGGAAGGAATTGTTCCCTGGGAGGGTGGGGAGGCCCTGGCACAGGGTGCCCAGAGAAGCTGTGGCTGCCCCTGGATCCCTGGCAGTGTCCAAGGCCAGGTTGGACGGGGCTTGGAGCAGCCTGGGACAGTGGAAGGTGTCCCTGCCATGGCAGGGGTGGCACGGGATGGGCTTTAATGCCCTTTCCCACCCAAACCATTCCACAGTTCTATGATAAGCATGAGGGCTCTGCCAGCACAGAATGGTGACAATCTCCTGTCCCTGCTCGGGGCTGCTGTGCCACCACAGCACTGCCAGGACCATCCAGAGCTGCACCCCAAACCCTGTGCACAGCCAAGAGCTGCCCAAACACCCCCCCTGTGCCAGCCCTGGGTGCCAGGGCCACTGGGACTCACGGGCATGGGGATCTTGGAGAGCTCTTTGCCGATGCAGTTCTTCATGATGCTCCAGAGGTTAAGGCTGTAGTTGGGTTTGTCGGGAATGCGACTCCGCCTCCTTTTCCTCGGCAGGAGATCTTTGCCCGTGGACTCATTGTAGCTGCTTTGATTTGAGCTCTCGAAGACCTGTGGAAGCAACAGAAGGACCTTAGGTTTAAGCTGGACCCAAGCAGACCCAGCAGCTCCCAGGAACAGCAACCACAGCTCAGGAGACACCTGAGGAGCATTGCTGGAAGCCTGGTCTCCAGGGAAATAGGGGTCTAGCTGTCCCCCAACACCTTCCTGCTTCCCTCAGGGGAATGTTTAGGATGCTGATGACTGCTGACATCAGCCCCCCATGGAGGAACCACCACAGAGCACCTGGACCCAGCTGGAGGGTCCCTTCACAACATCCCCTCTCCCCTGGTTCCACCCCACAGGACCATCCTCCCACCCTGCCCGGCCAACTCACGCTGTCCTCCAGGTTCCAGTCCTCGGGGTGGCCCTCGCTGGCCCCGCTCAGGTTGCTGCCCGAGCGCCTGCGGGAAGGAAACAGCGGCTGGTGGGCACGGGGAAGGGCAGAGCAGGGACAGGACAGCCAGGGCTGGTGCAGCATCACCAGAGCAGCTCCCTGTGCCACCCCAGGGCACTGTCGGGAAGGGAAAGGGGTGACAGAGGCTGTGAGCAGGTGCTGGAAGGGGATTCTACAGAGGGGACAGGATGCTCATGAAGGGATTCTCAGCCCCAGCCCTGGGGGCACAGAGATTCTGCTGTTGTCACCAAGCTCAGTGATGTGACCATGGGTCAGACCACAGGTACCTCCAGCCCAGATGTCCATGGAGGAGTAAGAGCAGGCGACAGCAGACAAAGGGCAGGGATAGATGGGATATTGGGAAGGAATTGTTCCCTGGGAGGGTGGGGAGGCCCTGGCACAGGTTGCTCACAGAAGCTGTGGCTGCCCCTGGATCCCTGGCAGTGTCCAAGGCCAGGCTGGACAGGACTTGGAGCAGCCTGGGACAGTGGAAGGTGTCCCTGCCCATGGCAGGGGGTCGAATGAGAGGAGCTTTGAGGCCCCTTCCAGCCCAAACCACGCCACGATTCTGTAAAGGCAAGGTGCTCCCTGCCTCTGCCCAACACCCCGAGGGAATTCCCTCCAAGTCCCTGCTCCCATCAGCTGAGGGGCAGAGGACTCAGCTCTCCCACAGCACAGGCTGACACCTGCCCCTCCTCACCTGCCTCACTGCAACCGGGGCCATCCTCAGCCTTGCTCCAGGAATGCAGGAGCAGCTGGACACAGGAGGGACCCCTGGACAGAGGCTGGGCAAGTTTGGGGGAACATGCCCACAGAGCAACCCCGTGGGAGGGGCTGCTGCAGGAAAACCGGCTCTTCCCAGCCCTTCCCGCCTTCCCGGGCAGGCCGGGGGTGGTACCTGTGGTGCTTGGGGTCCGCGGTTACAGTGATAAAAGCTGGTGCATCCTCCATGGCATCGAAGTACTCCGTCTCCTCATCTTCATCACTGGCCTCTCCTTTGGCAGACTGCGCACTCCCTGCTGGCACAGAGACACACATCCCGTGCTGCCGGTCCCCTCCGGAGCCACATCCCGAGCTGCCGGTGCCCTCCAGAGCCACATCCCGAGCTGCCAGTCCCCTCCAGAGCCACATCCCGAGCTGCCGGTCCCCTCCAGAGCCACATCCCGAGCTGCCGGTCCCCTCCAGAGCCACATCCCGAGCTGCCAGTCCCCTCCGGAGCCACCACGCAGATCAGTCCCCAGAGCCCCCACCATGTTCCCTTCGCAGCCTGATCCCTCCTCTCCACCCACCCCACACCCCGAGGATGCCGTACCGATTTCCAGCTCCTAAAAGCCAGGACGTGCCCTGCTCCCCAACCCAGGCGACCCTGCCATGCTCGGGAGCACCCCCAAAAATGCCCCGACGCTGCATGGGGGTGACACGGGCGCACCCCACCCGCGTCTGATGTAGCTCCGCTCCAGCACCGCCCCGTCCGCCGGGAAATCCGGTTTGGATTAAAGCAGGAAAAAAATAAGTCACGTGTGCCAGGTGATGCTCGGAGAGGTTTCCCAGCCCCGCGTTTACAAACACTGCTCCGCCGCGGGGGAGGGACCGGGGAGTCCCGGGGCAGCTTCCCTGCTCCCGCCCCATCCCATTCCCTGCCTCACTACTCCCGCACTCTCCATCACACTTTGGGCAGATTTGTGCCTGTCCCCGCAGCGATTTCCACTCTGCCCTCCCCAGCTGCACCTCACAATTGGTTAGGCTGGAAAAGCCCTCTGAGAACAAGTCCGGCCATTCCCCAGCACCGCCCAGGCCACCACCAACCCGTGTCCCCAAGCGCCACATCCACACGGCTGTTAAATCCCTCCAGGGATGGGGACAGGGCTGGACAACCCTTTCCATGGAGAAATATTCCCCAATATCCAAACTAAACCTCCCCTGAGGCCATAGAGGAACGAGGGCAGTGCCTGGCACCATCACCCCGCCTCCAGCAGCTGCTGCTCTCTCCCTCGGGTCTGTATTTCCTTTAAAATAAGACCCGGCACTATTAGCAGTTTTTGTGGCTGTAACTAATGCTTCCCCGGGGGAAGGACATTTGGCAGGAATCTGCAAAGCTGTTGGATCTCATTGCAAACGAGCCCTGGCTGTTCCACTGCCACCCCACGCAGGCATCTCAGCGGTGCCAGGGGACCCTGAGCCTTTTCCCAGTGCCGTGGCTGCCCTCCAGCACCCGGAGATGTGCCCAGCAGTAAGGGTTAAAGCTCCCAAAATAGCCTGGAATAGCATCAGCGAGCTGGGGACACAGCCCTCTCTCACATCTGTATCTTGGGGACATCCAAGTCCCTGAGCAAGGACAATTAGGAATAATTATGGCGTAATGGGATCCATTTAAAAAAATACCATGGGGATACAGGGCATTGCCTGGGGCATCCTTCCCATGGCTCGCAGCTCGCTGGGAACAGCCAGGCAGAATGTCCTGATCCATCCCATGGGTCCCTGAGCAGCCCGGTCCCATCCCGATCCTTGAACAGCCCTGTCCCATCCCAGGGATCCCAGAACAGCTCTGTCCCATCCCGATCCTTGAACAGCTCTGTCCCATCCCAGGGGTCCCCAAGTGGAACACCCTGTGCTATCCCAGGAGTTCCTGAGCAGCCCTGTCCCATCCTGGGGACGCCAAGTTGAACACCCTGGTCCATCATCCTGGAAGTCCTTCAGCAGCTCCATCCCATCCTGGGGATCCCCATGCAGCTTCATCCCATCCTGGGGGTTCCTGAGTGGAACACCCCAGTTCATCCTGGGAGTCCCTGAGCAGCTCCATCCCATCCTTGGGGTCCCTGAGTGGAACACCTTGATCCATCCTGGAGGTCCCTGGGCAGCCCTGGTTAATCCTGGGGATCCCAGAGCAGCCCTGTGCCATCCCAGGGATCCCACAACAGCCGTGTCCCATCCCAAGGATCCTGGAGCAGCCCTGTCCCATCCCAGGGATCCTGGAGGAGCCCTGTCCCATCCCAGGGATCCCTGAGCAGCCCTGTCCCATCCCAAGGATCCCGGAACAGCCCTGTCCCATCCCAGGGATCCCAGAACAGCCCTGTGCCATCTCGGGGATCCCAGAACAGCCGTGTCCCATCCTGGTCCTTGAGCAGCCCTTTCCCATCCCAGGGATCCCTGAGCAGCCCTGTCCCATCGCAGGGATCCCAGAACAGCCATGTCCCATCCCGGTCCTTGTGCAGCTCTGTCCCACCCCAGGGATCCCCAAGCCGCCCTGTCCCATCCCAAGGATCCTGGAGCAGCCCTGTCCCATCCCGGGGATCCCAGAACAACGCTGTCCCACCCCAAGGATCCCCGAGCAGCCCTGTCCCATCCCGGGGATCCCAGAACAGCCGTGTCCCATCCCAGGGATCCCCGAGCAGCCCTGTCCCATCCCGGGGATCCCTGAGCAGCTCTGTCCCACCCCAGGGATCCCCGAGCAGCCCTGTCCCATCCCGGGGATCCCAGAACAGCCGTGTCCCATCCCAGGGATCCCCGAGCAGCCCTGTCCCATCCCGGGGATCCCCGAGCAGCCCTGCCCCACCCCAGGATGCCCACCACTCACCCTTGGTGGTGCTGGAGATGCTGGCAGTGCCCGAGGCCAGGCCGGGCGCCCCACGGCAGGCGCGCTCCAAGCTGTTGTGCTGCTTGGCTAACTGCTCGATGGTCTCCTCCAGCCGGATCCGCTGCTCCCGCTCATGCTGCAGCAGCCGCTGCCATTTCCGGCTGTGGCTCTCGGCTAAGTCCAGGAAATCGCGGCAGGCCTGCGGCAGGAAGGGATGGCTCAGCCGGGAGGTGTCACCACACGGTGACCCCGGGGATGGTTCCCCAATGCCCCCTCCTGCTCCTCTCCCAGGAGCGTGGTTTTACCAACCCCCGGAGCTCTGCTCCATCCCCACATCCACAGCCCGGCTCCGGCCACCCAAAGCTGAACCACCCCCAGGGACGCGGTTGCAAAACGCACAACTGTCCATGGCAGCCTGTCCCTGTCCCTGTGCCCATCCCTAATCCCACTGTGGTCCTCAGGAGCCCAGGCTGGGCTCTCCCAGCCCTCAGCCAAGCCCTGGCTCAAGCTGCACCTCCATCCCCAAATGCAGCAAATAAGGAGAAGCTGGATGGGACAATGGTCCCTGTGGTGACAGATACAGACAGGAGAGGATCAGAGAATCATGGAATGGTTTGGGGTGGAAGGAACATAAAGCTCATCCAATTTCAATCCCTTGCCATGGGCAGGGACACCTTCCACTATCCCAGGGTGCTCCCAGCCCCATCCAGCCTGGCCTGGGACACTTCCAGGGATGGGCAACCACAGCTTTTCTGAGCTACTCAAGTCAGGAGCCAGCGACTCCCGTGCTCCAGGAACGCAGAGAGGGAGGATGCCCAGCCCAGGACACAGCACAGGGCCTGGCCTGGCCCCTGCAACACATCCACCATGGCCAGAATCCCCCATTCCCTCCCCAAGGAGCCCTGGGGACCCCCCAAGCCGTGGGGACCCTGCAAACGCACAGGGAAGGAGGGCTCAGGGAATGCTCCACGTGAAGCCCTGCAGTGCACACAGCAGCCCCATCCCGTGCCACCCGGCAGGGGACAGCTGGGACACCACAGTCCAGGCTGGCAGAACCCCTTGGCACTAATCAAACCCCTAAAGCCCCCCAGGACTAGCATCACCCAGCCCTGGCTGTGCCGGACTCCCAGCAGGTTTCCGGGAGCAGGACATCCGCCCAGGGCCGGGACACCGGGACACTGCCGGCTGTCCCACACTGCCCCATCCCAGACAATGGTCTCACGGGACAGCCCGGCCCTCACAGCTCTATTTTTAGGTTATTTTCCATCTTGGATGAAACCCCGAGTTCCCGTGGCCTTGCTGCTTCCTCTGCCATCAGCCACACGTGCAGCGGAGCACGGAGGCAGAGCTGCTCCTCCCTCCCTCAAATCTCTGCAAGATGCGACACACTGAACTTCCTCTTATGTTTCAAAGTAGGAAAATCGGATTTTTACGGAAATTCTCCAGGAGCCGGCAACGTGAAGGGAAATTAACTGTGCTTATGCAACTCCTTGTCATACCAAGGAAGTCCAATGGATAAATGCGGGCTGAAAAACTCAAACCTATTCAAAAGTACTCAAACCAGAGAGTTTTGGATGTCTGACAGACTTCCAGCACTCCCAGGATTTGCTTATTTTCCATGTTTCCAGCTATTTGGGTTCCACAGATGATTTATCCAGCTCTTGGCAGGTTACTCAGCATTTGGGCTGCAGGTGGCACCTGAGGATCGAGGTAACTCCTGGTCAAGCAGCAGGTTCAGGGTTTCAGCTTCCATGACCTGCCCTGATTTTACAAGGATTTGCCCAAGAAAAGCTCCAATTTATCAGTTCTTCATCAAACCTTTCCTTTGGATAGGAGCAGGATTTGACACTCATCCAGGAAAATAAGTTTTTCCTGCAAGATTTTGCTTCACATACACCTGGAACGTGGAAGGACCAGACTCTCCGTGTGTCACCTCCATCACCCCTTTGCTGCTTTTCCAGTTGAAGGCAGGGAGAGCTGAGTCCTGTCCCCCCAAATTCCTGGTTGTGCTCCCATCCTACACGTGTTCAAAACTGGGATCAGTTTTGGGCCCCTCAGGACAAGAGAGACCTGGAGGGGCTGGAGCGTGTCCAGGGCAGGGAACGGAGCTGGGAAGGGGCTGGAGCCCCAGGAGAGCTGAGGGAGCTGGGAAAGGGGCTCAGCCTGGAGCAAAGGAGGCTCAGGGGGGACCTTGTGGCTCTGCACAACTCCCTGACAGGAGGGGGCAGCNTGGGGACAGGGGTCAGTGCTGGCCTGGGCAGTGCTGGGCAGTGGTTGGACTCGATGCTCTCAGGGGG
>VWZT01012372.1:5003-28600 GCA_013397055.1 Pachycephala philippinensis | reverse complement strand
TGGGCTCTGACCGCAGCCACTGCAGGGGACAGAAAAAGGACAAACCTCAACTCCTACATTCTCCCCAGCCCTGCCCAGAACAAAACCTCGCAGAAGCAGTCAGGAATATACAGAGATGATGAGGAGAATAGTTTGCAGATATGTCAATATGTGCAGGAACGGAAATGTCCATTAATAATATTAATAGCTTCATAAAATATGCAAAAAGACACAGAGGAAAGGAAGGTACAGGAATGGTTGGACAAAGAAGAGAGTGTGAGTTTTGTGAGGCAATATGGAATGGTGCAGAGGAAAGGATGGATTCGAGGATGGTTACGGGATAGAGGTCCGTGAAGAAGCCAAAGGGCACGGTAGCTTCCAGGGACCTGCGGGGTCGCCCAGTCCCAGCCCCACCCCCGCGCACCGAGCAGCACCGCGGCCAGCGCCGCCAGCCCCGCGCCCCGACACCGCCGCATCCCGCCGCTCCGCCGCCCGAGCACCGCTGCCGCCGCCAGCCCCGTCCCTGTGCTCTGGCCGTGCCGCTTGCTTTTCTCTCCTCTCCTCTCCATCGCCTCCAGCTCCGCCCCGGGGCTCAGCCCTGCGCCGGCGCCGCTCGGGCTCTTGCCCGGGCTCAGGGCACTCAGGGGCTTTGCATGGAAACAGCTTGGCCTTCCGGCAAATAGACTCTTCCCCTCCTCCAGCAAGAATATCCCAGCGAGAATCAGCCTCCCCAGCGCCAGCTGCAGCCTGAGGCAGCAGCAAGGGCCCTGAACAAGGAGATGGAGCCACTTCCCGGAGCTGTCTCACCTCAATGGACCTCTCAGATGATTCCCACTCTCTTTTACAATGGTTCTTGGGGCTGTTTGTCATGGGAGAGAGATGTCGGAAGAAGGTTCGAAATGGAGGGAGGCTGGGACGGTGATCAGATGGCATCTGGACTCAGGGCCTGGGCAGTAGCTGCATAGGAGTTGGTGGCTCTTTTTGGGACCTGACAGGATGAGGCCAACCAGCCCTTGTACATGTCTGCAGAGCCTCCACCTCCTGGCCCTGCATGTTATTTGACTCCAGATGTAGTGACAGGCTGCTTCTCATATATCCTTATAGCTTGCTTCTTCCCTTCCCTCTCTCCAGGTGCCCCTCATGCCCCAAGACATGTCCTACATAGACAATTTCCACCCCTGCCGTCCCTGCCAGCCCTGCGGCCCCTGCCCGCTGGCCAACAGCTGCAATGAGTGCTGTGTCAGGCAGTGCCAGAGCTCCACCGTGGCCATCCAGCCCTCTCCCGTGGTGGTGACCCTGCCCGGCCCCATCCTCAGCTCCTTCCCACAGAACACCGTGGTGGGATCCTCCACCTCCGCTGCTGTTGGCAGCATCCTCAGCTGTCGTGGAGGGCCCATCAACTCTGGGGGCTTTGACCTCTCCTGCATCACCAACTGCTATGGTGGCAGCAGATGTCATCTCTGCTAAATCTGTTGTCAGTAGCCTCAGATAAGGATACTGAGGAACTCAGATTATGAAGCTGGACAGAAGATCAACCTTTTTGTCATTGTTTTAAGAGCAGCTGATAATTTCTGATTTGCTTTGCCAGGGCAAACTTGAAGGGATCAACCTGAGGAAGCTGAAACTGTGCTCTCTGAAAACTTGGCCAATGTCTGCCTCTCCTCTTTCACTCTCACCCTTTCTCACTCTTGCCGTTGTTCTCTTGTGCTTCCTTCAAAACCTGCTGTGAGGACCCCAGAAACCAGCATGCTGGACTGTCTCATGTTGCTGGACAGGTCAACAGATTCCCTGTGGGAACTCTGCCACAGGAAAAGGGAAGAGATTCTTGGCTGTTTCTGCTCCTCTTCATACTTGGAGCCTCTACTTAGAGTGACCTCATTTTCACCTTTGGACGCATTACAAACTTGCTGCAACCTTGCCTGTGTCCTTTAGTTTTCTTTCATCTGTGCACTGTGTGCTGAGTAGAAAAGCCATTGGTTGAGGGGCACAAGGGGAACCTTTCATCATTCCTAGTGGCACTGGGGGGTGGGACAAATTGCAGTGAAATTTCTTTCCAGCACTGCTTCCAGGCACTGAGGCATCACAGAATTTCACAGAATTTTAGGCTGGAAGGTCTTCTAAATTCCTCCTGGTCCAATCTCCCTACAATGAGTAGTGACACCTTCCACTAGACCAGGTTGTTCAAAGCCCCACCCATGTTGACCTAGAACATGTACAGGGATCTATCATCTCTCCAGGCAACATATTCCTCTGTATTATCACCCTCTGTAAAATTAAATTTCTTCATAGCTAGTCTGAATCTACCATCTTCTAGTTTAAAACTGTTTCCCCTGCCCTATCACAATATACCCTGCTAAAATATTTCTTTTAAGCCCCCTTTACATACTGAAAGGCTGCAACAAAATCTCTTCAAAGCCTTCTCTTCTCCAGGCTGAACGAGCCCAATTATCTCAGCCAGTCCTCATAAGAGAAGTGCTCCTGCCCTCAGATCGTTTTTGTGACCTCCTCTGGGCTTGCTTCAAACAGTCCATGTCTTCCCTCTGCTGAGGACTCCAGAGCTGGAGGCAGTATTAGAGATGGGGTCTCAGTGTAGAGGATCAGAATCAGGAAACAATTGGCTTTCTGGACTGCAGGAGCACATTTACAGCTCATATCATCCATGAAGGAAGACATCCCTAGTTATTCCACTGCCAATGGCTGTCAGTCCTTGCCTGGCTGCATCTCCTCTCAGAAATACCACTTGGACCTGAAGCACAGCCTACAATCAGGAATCCTGAAAACTGCTGTTCTCTAGAAGAGAACTGCAGGCACGTGGGAAGCCTGAGGAGGTCAGCATTTCCACAAGATCTTGGAGAAGAGTGCTCCTCTTGCTTTGTGTGAAGCTGTGCTGGGCAAGAAGGCTCACAACCCAAAGAATGGCAGGAATTGGGAATGGGTTAATAGCCTTGGAATGGCCTAAATTCCCTACTCCACTGCCCCTCTCTTCCATCACCTGATCCAGGGGCCATGGTCAGCGTGCCTGGTCATGGGCAGCAGATACAACTTCCCCATGCTGCCCTCTCCTGCTGCAGCACAGCCTCTGACCTGGCTCACCTGGTGCTCCTTGTGTAGGGCTGAGGTGCTCCTGGGCAGCATTGGGATCAGCTACAGCAGGCCCCATGCTGGAGTCCCCTCTCCCTGTGAACCCAACACCCATCAGGTGAAGCCCCAGGACAGGGAGTGGTGGCAAAACACACAACAGAGCTTTGTGCCGCCTTGTCTTGCCCCAGGACAGAGCAGCCTTCTGGAGGCCCAGGAACTCTACGGCCCCACAGGTGTCACAACCCAGCCACAAGTGCACTTCTATCCCAGACAGGGTCTGTGGGAGTCAGAGCAGAGTCAGCAGGTAACCCTGGGACAGGGAATACTAGGACCAAGCCCACCTTGACCCAATTCATCCACGGGCTCAGCTCCACCTTGGTCCCTGCCAAGGGCTCTATGAGAGCCCAGGTCTAGCACGGGCCTGTCCCAGCTCTGCCCTCTCAGTGCCTGGGTCTGGCCTGAGCTACTTTTGTTCTCCTGACCTAGCCAGGCCCCTTCACTACATGGCAGACACAGGATGGTCCCTTTATATGGGCCTCTCTTGTGTCTGGCCTTGCCCTGAGCCTCAGCACCAGCTCTGGCCTTGCCACTCCTGTCCAGATCTGGCACTCCTGGGACCTCGTGCACTTCTGTAGAACAGATTAGGGCAATAATCAACAGATAACTTCTGGGGCAGAATTATCACCTAAGACAGAGGTCTGAGATGGACAAGATCTCTTGCTGTTTCTCAGTAGAGTCCTACACCAAGGACGTATTTCTAGGCACTTCCCTCAACAACTGGCTCCCTAAGGCCCGCGTTTCCTCAGGACTGGTGGTGAATACGCATCCACCCCCCTTCACTGAGCTTGGTGTCTGCAGGGTTGTTTCTCTTGCATCTTCTCTCAACTCTCTTCTGTCTGCTGTTCCACAGTAGGCGTTTCCTCCCTTCCTAAACATGTTATCCCAGAGGTGCTTCCACCATCACTGATGAGCTCAGCCTTGGCCAGCAGTGCATCAGTCTTAAAGCCATCTGGTGTTGGCTCCCCCACAACCAAAACCCTGCCATGCAACCCAAATCCAGAGGGTGCAAGGCAAACAGAGCCAGGCGCTTCTCTGAGGTGCCCAGTGACAGGACCACAGGCAACAAGCACAGGTGGGAACACTGGAAGCTCTGTCTGAAATATAGGAAAGACCTTCTTATTGTTGAAGGTGACCAAGCACTGGCTCACAGTGCCCAGATTACCTGAGGATTCTCCCTCCTTGGAGATATTGGAAAGGTGTAAGGGGAGCTTTAGGAGCAAGAGAGCGAAACCCAACTGTGCAGCCCAAATGCCCGAGATTCTGAACACAAGTGACCACTGGAGCAAGTTGGGGGGCGTGGAGAAAAGAAACATAGCATATAATTTTGCAGTGGTATCTGGCATCTCCTTGGGTGACCAGTCAAAGGTTGAAGTGCTGGGAGCCGCTGGGCCCCTTCCTGTCAACAAGGCCACAGACAACACCACCAGTGAGCTCCAGGCCAACCTCACTTCCCTGCACTGCACCCATCCAGCACTTGAGCTGAGGATTCTGCAGACACTGACACATTCCTGCCCTGGAAATCCTGAGGCGTCTCAATCCCAGCACCCAGAAGAAGCCTCCATGAAGAAATGTGTATGACATAAGCCAGGAAATGAAAAGGTGGCAACACGGAAAACAAGCACCCAGCCCATGTCATTAACTGGGATGTTTTCCATACATTATGAGGACCTTAGGAAATTACCACTTTCATAGAAGCCACCTATGGGCCTGGGGCAACTCAGAGCCACCATAAAAGCCAGCCCAACTTCATGCTCTCTCATCCACTTCTCCTGCCTCCTTCTCCTTGGGACACAGGTAAGTCTGAAGCTCTTGTCCTCTGTCTTTTTCTGGTGAAGCAGATGTGTGTTCCTATAGCCTGTGAGAGGTCTTAGTGCTGCTGGTGCTGAGGGGTCAGAGAAGAGCTAAGGTCTGATTTAGAGAGTGTCAAGGATTTGGCTGAGGGAACACTTTATTGAAGAAATAAGGTGACACTTTGCAGTACTGTGTCAGGATGAGGCTGAAAACCCCTTTCTCTCGCCCTTCTGGCATAGCAGGTACTATTGAAATTCTTGCAGTGGGATGATGGACTCATGGCTGATGGCTCCTCACATGTGCCTGTGCTCTGCTTCCTTCCCTTCCCTCTCTCTCAGGTGCATCTCCAGCCCCAAGACATGTCCTGCTACACCCCGTGCCGGCCCTGCCAGCCCTGCGGCCCCTGCCCGCTGGCCAACAGCTGCAATGAGTGCTGTGTCAGGCAGTGCCAGGACTCCACCGTGGCCATCCAGCCCTCCCCTGTGGTGGTGACCCTGCCCGGCCCCATCCTCAGCTCCTTCCCACAGAACACCGTGGTGGGATCCTCCACCTCCGCTGCTGTTGGCAGCATCCTCAGCTGTGACGGAGTGCCCATCAACTCTGGGGGCTTTGACCTCTCCTGCATCACCAACCGCTATGGTGGCAGAAGGTGTCCTCCATGCTAAATCCACCAGTGCAGCCCTCACAGGGATTCCCCCCAGGAATCCAGAAGCTGATGCTGGACTGAGGACAGAGCTCCTGGCCATCGAATTCAGAGATGCTGAGCAACCAATGCTGCCCTTCCGAAGGAGGGCAGGTGGGGCTCTCTGAAATCATGGCCAGTGTTTGCTTTCCCTGCCTTACTCTCTCTCCCACCTCTCTCTTGTCTTCCATACTTCTGGACTGTAAGCCTGTCTAGGGGATCTGCTAACTGCTACCCACTGTGGGGCAGGCAGGTGGATGCCCCGTGGGATCTCCAGTGTTGGTGATGGGCAGAGACTTCCGGCAGTTGCATGTGGTTTCCCACCACCACCAGCAGCCTCCTCTGTAAGGGAACTCATTTCCCACTTCAATGACAATAAAGCTTTCTGCATCTCACCCTCAGCCTCCATGTAATTCTTTTTTGGTGTCCTTGTCTCGAGTTGCTGAGACCAAAAGGCATTGCCATGGGTGGTGGAGGAAAAGGTGGGGACAGAAGTGGACCATTGATTATTCCCAGAGGATGGGGAGGGTGGGAAACACAGCAGTGGGGTCCTTTCAGGCACTGTTTCTTGGAGCTGAGGAAGACATCCCTGACTTCTCCACACACAGCAGGGATCAGGCTCAGCCTTCCAACATTTCTGCCCAGATATGACTCCTTGGTCTCAGAGCATGTCCTGCAGATAGGGAGCACAACCCATCTTCAGGACCAGATTTAACAGAGTCTGTAGACTCTTCTCACAGTCAGTGATGGGACATCAGGTCACCCAGGGGTCTTATCCCATCCCAAAGCAGATGTGCACAGGAAATGGCACAAACCATCTTTCTGGAGACACAGATCCTGCAGCTGACCAGTGGTGGCCTCTGAACTCCCCAACTAGGATAAGCTCACAGCAGGGCCTGCATACCTGGTCACGTGTACATGGCTTGCTTCATTAAGCAATCACATGTGAACGCACAGGCTCCAACACCTCCATCCCATGGCTAACCCCCACATCCATGTCCATAGGATACGACAGATAGATAGTGGGGAGATGGTTTCATGGCCAGAAAATAGGCTCAAGCTGAGCACTTTACTCCCATTAGCTGCATCTCCACCTCACACCAAGTACAGGTCAGTTTTCTCTCAACCACACTGAAGCCTGGGACACAGGACTTGCAGAAAATGTCTCTGTCAAGTCCAACACCTGTGTGGTGGTCCTGGACAGTGCAGACAGACTCTCTCTGGAGGTGAATCTAACTCAAGATGCCTAGAGGACAAGAAGTGTGTGTACTTTTGTATGTGTGTGGTCTAAGCCAGCTCTCTAGTTTATCTTGCGTGCCAACAGAAGAAAAATAGGTGTTTATAAGGCTTGGATTGCCTGATCTATGAGAGACAGCATTTTTTGTAAGAGTTGAACTGAGGCTTGAGAGTGCCTATTTCTCTCATCTGATGATGAATGGAGCAAAGATGAGTACCTCAGCTGGAGACACCTGGCAATCTGGAGTCAGGGGAAATCAGTTTTCCTCTACTAACGTCTTGTCTGATTTTGAACTTAGATCTTTACTTAGTTCTTCACTTCAGCTGAGGCTGAAGACAGAGGCCTTAACTGCATTAAGAGGCTCGGAAACGAGGTAGGTGAACCCCCTTACCTTACAGTCACTGTATTAATGTGCCAATAGCTGCCTTTAGTTGCTTCCCATCCTAAAGGTTTCACAGCCACCTTAGTATCCAGCACCACATACTTGGCACTTCCAGTCTCTTGGAACATGACTATTTCAGACATCTCCACGTCAGCTGAGTTCCTGACAAGGTTCTCATACCACAGCTGCAGGCAGAAGGCAAACACCCTGCCTAGCAGCCACTTAGGGAATTGCATTGCTGTTCTTTAATTGGCTTGCGTGAAGAGAGAGTACTATCCATCTCTGACAAGCCCATAAGATCTCCCAGAGGTCAAACTCCCTGGGGCACACCAGAGGGAAAACAGAAAATAGTCTCCTAGGTGTGGCCAGCTGGAGCTTCATTGTGTTAATGAGGTGGGTGTGGGGATGTTCTTATGCTAATGATGCTGGCGACTCTCTGGTGTATGATCTCACTTAAGGAAGCTAAGCTGGAGAGAGTTTACACTTTGTGTGTGTGCACACACAGTTCCCTTTAGTGGAATTACAGTGGTGGCTGTGAGAGGGAAAAGATCAGGGGTACAAGCTGTCTGATCCTACTGGATGGAGAGGAAACAAGGTCAGGCAGTTGCCATCAGCTTGAAGTGAGTCAGCAAGGGGAGAGCTGCTCACCCACGCACCTTCATCTGAATCCAGAGTTCCCCCCAAAAAATCTACCTCTTTCCAATGCTCTCCATTAGCCAAGGGGACCATGGCTTCCTTGGGAAGATGGTGCATGAACAAATGTCATTTGGATCATTTCCACTGGCAAATCTGGTGAGTGGAGCCTGCCCAAGACATATAGCACAGACTTCCAATGCCTTGCATGTTTAAGGAGAGCTGATTTAAGGGGGATTTCTTTAGTCTTTAAGTACATGAGTTTTCTGGTATATATTGCTGTGGAGGAAGATAGGAGAGAAAGAGATGATTAACATGGTGATTTAGTCCATCTGTCTTCCACATCCACCTGAAGATATGTTCTCCCTAGAGAACTGATAAGAATCCTCCCTTGTCTACAGGAACAGTTCAGCAGAGCTACCTTTAATGGGATTGAACTCAGAGGATTTTGCCTTCAGTCGCTGAGGCAAATATCTCTGCCCAAGCTGAGATGTCTGACATCCACCTGAAGTGCTCACTAGACTCCTGCCTTAGACCTCAGAGACAACCTGGCACTTCTAGAGGGCTTTTAACCATGTATATAAGACAAAACGAGCCATGTCTCCCTCATGCTTTTTCTCCATCTGTGAAGAAAGAAGGGGGGTAAGCTGAGGAGCTGAGATAGGAGTATTTCACAGTAGATATATCAGCTTGGTCAGCAGGAATCCTTCCCCTGACTCTCAGAAGGCAAAATTGCAAAGAGATTAATCGTACCCCTAGTAGCTATACTGAGAAGCAGACTTCAGTGCAGGAAATGGAGGTATTTGCAAAAGCTCCCTGTTCTGAGACTTGGAAGAAAGCAAATATAGGAGACCTTGAGTAGTGACTGTCATACTAACCTGCTGCCCTGTGCGGCTGCAGCTCAGTCTCAATCCCTTGTAATAAACTGACCTAGAGGAGGTGGGAAAAGTCTCTTGCAGTGCCACATTATCCTGACAGCATTTGTATTCCTCAGTTGCATTTGCTGATATCACACCTCAGTACTGCCTGCCTTGGAGAGTACAGGTTATGTTATTCCCTTCCTACTTCTACCAGCTTTTCCCATAGCTGGAGTGCATCAGCCTGTTGTCCATAGTTTCCTAAGTGGGATTTTCATCTCACAGAAGTGACTACATTCCCCATGTTGTAAAGGAGGTGCACAATCTGATAAATAATTCTCCAAGTGTTCATTTGTTGGGTTAGGCCTGATTTTCAGGGTCAGATCTAGTTGTCCAAACATGTTTCATCAGGGAAGGATTTCTCTTACGGTTTTAATTTAGGATAAATGCAATTTTCCCATGTTGTGCACCAACTGCATTTTCAGGGATGGTGATTTTCTTTTTGCTACTTGTAGCATCTGAAGGACCAGCACAGGCATGCAAACTTTCACAGAAGCTTTTCTTTCTTTGCAGATGGACCTCAACATTTGGAAGGACATGGCAAATGGGACACGTGTGGAAGAATTCATCCTTCTTGGCTTCCCAGGCACATGGCAATCCCGAGTCTCCCTTGTGGTGGTATTTGCACTGATGTACACCCTGACAGTAATAGGCAATGCATCCATCATAGCCCTTGTGTGGAGAAACAGCAACCTACACACCCCAATGTACTTCTTCCTCTGTAATCTCTCCTTTCTGGAGATCTGGTACACTATGGGTGTTGTTCCCAAAGCCATAGGAGTCATGCTGGGGACTAGCCAGACCATCTCCTTCAGTGTCTGCATCCTCCAGTTGTTCTTTCTTCTCTCTCTAGGCTCCACTGAGTGTTTTCTCCTGGCTGTCATGGCCTATGACCGCTACTTAGCCATATGCTACCCCCTGAGGTACAGCTCCCTCATGAACAGTGTCCTCTCTGTTAGGCTGGCACTCAGCTCCTGGCTGGGAGGCTTTTTGTCCATCTCCCTTCTGGCCTTTCTGACGTCCAGGCTGACTTTCTGTGGGCCAGATGTCATCAATCATTTTCTCTGTGATATTGATTCCTGCCTTGCCCTCTCCTGCAGTGATACATGGCCTGTGGAGCTGGCAACCTTCCTTGTCTCCATAATTGTTGTGGTGGCCTCCTGTGTGGTCACCCTGGTCTCCTATATGTACATCATCTCTTCCATCCTGAGGATCCAGTCTGTCCATGGCCGGAAGAAGGCCTTTTCCACCTGCTCTGCCCATCTCAGTGTCGTCACGATCTGGTATGGCTCCACCATGTTCCTGTATGTCAAGCCATCGGCCCAGAACTCCCTGGATCTGAACAAAATCGTGAATACCTTTAACACAGTGGTAACTCCTTTGTTAAACCCCTTCATTTACACACTCAGAAACAAAGAGGTGAAGCTTGCTCTGGTACGGGCTTTCCAGAAGAAGTGAAGTGATTTTTCAAAGGGCATCCGTTGAACAAACAGATTCATCCCCTCCCTCCCATGGCTTCTGCCCTGCAGAAGGTCCCCACTGATGTGTAGGTCTGTGTGGGCATCGCAGGCAGTGAGAAGACACCCATTCCCCAATGAGCTCATGTCAACTTACAGCCATCTCTGGCTGGGCTGAGCCTCAGTTCTGCTGCTCCCACCACCCTCTGTTCATTCCCAGTGAATTCAGAATGCCTCCCAGTCCTTTAAAGTGCTGTGCTTGGAAAGGGTCACAAACCCCATCCATAAATGGTTCTCTAACAGAGCTGGAGGAGTGGTACTCCCACAGGTTTCCACCCCAGTTTGCCAAGTGCTTCGTTTTGTCAGGGTTCGTCTGAATCTCCTAAAGAAATCCCAGCAACTTCAGGAAACATTGCTTTAGAAATAGACATGTGTTTCTCCATTTAGCCTGATGTTTTGTGGATATATCTATGCCACATTCTTGTAGCTATTTCATCAAATCATACTCTGATTCAAGATAAAATTTGGCAATGTCTGGTATCTCTGCCTATAGCCATTATTTCTAGCATAAGACTGCAAACAAAATTTGCATAATTCCTCTTCCTTCCTTGCCTTAGTATCTGAATCTACATTCTTATTTTTAATTAAAATTATGCAAAATGGTGTGCTTCATACTAGATGTGTCTGGGCATTTCCACATCTAAAACCCCACATCATTTTTAGCAGTATATTGTTCCACCCATTTTGGGCTTTGTTGTGGAAAAACTTTAATGTGATTGGCAAAGGACTCAAAGTGCAGAGCTGTGGAAGGCTGGCTGGGAAGCAAGTCTCTCTTGACACTCCTTGGGAGGATATTAGCACTTCCAAACAGCACTTGCTTTTCCCCTCCCAATTTTCATTTCAGAACAGATTAATCATGTTCTCAAAGCTTTTCTTTTTGCACACTGACAGTGAAGATAGTCCATGTAACCACATCATAATGAGGAGGCATCAACACGGTAGACACACCTTTATGGAGAGTGTGGGATTAATTTCAGCTGAGTGTAGGGCTCTCTGAGGGAGATGATTGAGTCTGAACCGAACATCTACTCCTCCCTTCTAGAAGCAATGGCTCTTCTGGAGGAGATTCACAAACCTCCTGCATCCACCGGGGCACTTGGCATTTAGACCTGTATCCAGGCCCAGGCACCATTGCCCAAGGACAGGCTGATCCCCACCCTTTGTCAGCGGTGCTCTTTTTCAGTGGCATTTGGGAAAATGGCTGGGACAGCAGAAAGAGCCTGAGACTGGATTTATCCTCAGACAGACATCACTGCTTGTCATTTCTGCCTAGGAATGATGCATTTTGGAGAGAATTGTACATTTGGGGTGTTGAAGCCCTCTACAGTCCTGGGAAGCAACAAAAAGCAGGACATGAAATGACCAGGCAATCCAAGACACAGCAGAGTGCAGGACACAGAGACCTGCTGTGAATTCCTCGTCAACACTGCTTAGAGCCCTCTGAGATAAACAGGGACAGGCTGCCAGAGCAGACCCAGGTCAGTTGGGAGAGGCAGGCTGAGAGAGGAACAGCAGCAGGAAAACAAATGAGTACCCTGTGATTTCTCAGGTGAAGGGGATGATACTTTATGAGCAACAGACTCCAGTTCAAAGGGTGGGATCTATCTGGAAACTCAGCATCCTTGAGCTGAGTTTCCATAAGCAATGCTGCAGTGGGATTGCCTGAAAATAGATTCCTAGAATCCTTCCTTTAGCTCATGGGAGGAAAAGAGATCACTGAGATGTTACCAGCTGTTGGACAGAGAAACTGGCATGGACTCAGGAATGTGGGAGCTCCCTCCAGCACTGGTGATTTCCCTGAAAAGAAGGAGAGACATGAAAAAGAGTGGGACCACTCTCTGGCAGTGGATGAGTGCAGGAGGAATCTTGTTGAGAGTATAGCTGATGGCTTTTTCCACTTGCTGATGCAGGGTAAGGAAGGCCCCTTCCCATCTTGGGCTTCTGTGACCACAGTGGCAAAACCATAAGAGCAGTTGTGCCTCCCACCAAAGGCCTCATTCTCCAGCTGTGGCCATCACGGAGAGGGAACAGGAAGAAGAGCTGGTAGGCTACTTGCTCTGGGAATTCCAGTGTTATTTTAAGCAGAGGGCATTGACAAGGCGGGTTTGGCTTGTTCATGGTGTAGCCTCCAATAGATCTGCCCCAAGTCAGGTTTCTTGGACAGTTTTCATCATCAAAATCCCTGTGTTTAGAAGCAGCTGTAAAAATTACAAGAGTATGTGCTTCACAGCAGCACAGCCTCCACTTCCAGGGATGGGGCAGCCAAAGCTTCTCTGGACAACCTGTGCCAGGGCCTCACCGATCTCAGATGGAAGAACTTTTTCTTAGTAACTAGTATGAATCTATCCTGTTTCAGTGGGAAGCCATTCCCCCTTGTCCTGTCACTCCACACCCTTGTAAGAAGTCCCTCTTCATCTCTCTTGGAAGCTCTTTGGGCACAGGAATATGATTTAAGGTATGCCCAGGACCATCTCCAGGCTAAACACATCCATCTCTCCCAGCCCTGTCTCCGTAGCAGAGGGGCTGTAGCCCTCTGAGCATCTTTGTGGCCTCCTCTGGACTTCCTTCAGCACCTTCACATCCCTCTTATGTTGAGGGCCCCAGAACTGGACATAGCACACCAGCTGGGGTCTCACAAGAGCAGAGTAGTGGGGGAGAACCACCTCCCTAGACCAGGTAGTCATTCTTCTTTTGATGCAATCCAATTCTGGGATACAACTGGCTTCCAGGGCTGCATGTGCACATTGCAGGTCATGTCCAGCCTTTCATTCACCAGTACACCCAAGTCCTTCTTGGCTGGGCTGCTCTCAGTCTACTCATTACCCAGTCTGTGTCCATCCTTGGGAGTGACCCAACCCACATTCAGGACCTTACATTTGGTCTTCTTGAGCTTCAGGAGGATTGCATGGGCCCACCTCTCTATCCTGTAGAAGTCAAGGTTGTAGGAACACAGCACACTGTGGACTCTGCTGAGGACACCCGGGGACAACTGCAGCAGGGTTGGAGCATTGTGACGAAGGACAAGGAGCCAGAAAAGTCCATAACATTTTCTGTGTTGCACAAAGAGGGGATGAGTTACAACAAGCTAAAATTTTTTCCTGATAGCAGAGTTAGGCAGGTTGGGGCCAAAACCAGTTGCACAGTCCATGGACACGGGGAGGGAAGAAGTGACCATAGGGAGGGAAAGAGAAGGATAGGACATATCCTCATGCACAGGAATCCTTGGGCATCCCGCTGAGAATTGCTGGAACACAAACAACCCCACCAGAGTCACAAAGACTGTTACACCACTTGCCTGGTCTGGGCCCATGCAGTACATAAACTGAGTCTTCTGCCTGCACTGCTGCATTCCTGCCTTAGAAATCCTGGGGCCTTTAATCCCAGGGATCAGAAGAAGCCTTCATTGGGGAACGAGCATGGAACAAACCTGGAAATGAAAAGGCAGCAGTGCAGGAAATGAAAGCACAGCCCATATCATTAGGTGTGCTGGTTTGCATTCAAGATGAGCTTGCCGGGAAATTGTTGCCTCTGCAAAGGCTGCACCTGGTCCTGCGGCAGTGAAGGGCAGGTATAAAAGGCAGCCCAAGTCTCTGCTCTCTCAGCCACTTCTCTTGCTTCCTTCTGCTTGGGAACCAGGTGAGTCTGAAGCTCCTTCTCTTTCTCTTCCAAAGGGAGATCTCCACTTGGTGGATATCTCAGCTGATGTTGGCTTTCTCGTATTGGGGTTTGGAGCATCTGGTCATGAGAGGAAAGCGGGGAGGAGGCTGGCATAGAGAGAGGCTGGTGACTGTGGTGTCTTTTGGTTTATGCCCAGGGAGAGAACTTCCTGAGTCGGGCTGCTCTTTGGAGGGCTCCTGGCACAGTCTCCAGCTTCCCACTCACGATGGCCTTGGCTCTTCTGTGATGGGGTAACCAGGCTGCTCCTCACCCACCCACCGTTGTGCTCTGTTTCCTCTCTGCTCTCTCTGCCAGGTGCACCTGCAGCCCAAAGACATGTCCTGCAATACCTCATGCCGTCCCTGCCAGCCCTGTGGCCCCACCCCGCTGGCCAACAGCTGCAATGAGTGCTGTGTCAGGCAGTGCCAGGACTCCACCGTCGTCATTGAGCCGCCTGCTGTGGTGGTGACCCTGCCCGGCCCCATCCTCAGCTCCTTCCCACAGAACACCGTGGTGGGATCCTCCACCTCCGCTGCTGTTGGCAGCATCCTCAGCTGTGACGGAGTGCCCATCAACTCTGGGGGCTTTGACCTCTCCTGCATCACCAGGCGCTACGGTGGAAGAAGGGGCCTCCCCTGCTAATGGTGCTGGGCATATACAGGTCTTGGGAAGTGTCCCCAGGATCTCCAGGCATGGTGCTGGACAAAGGAAGAATCTTCAGGTCATTTCTTTCAGAGGAACTGACCATCTTTAGTTCCTCCTGAAAATGCTGGCAGGAAGGGCCCAACTCAGGCACTTCAAAAGCATGCCCTATGTCTTGCCTACATGTTTCCTTTTCTCTATTTTCATTGTCTCCTTGTGCTCCCCTGGGCTGCAAGGCTCCTCCAAGCCAGCCTGCACTCTACAGGCAAGGCAAACGGATGCCCTGCGTGGACTTCACCATGGCCAAGGGGTGAAGTGTCTTGCTTGTCCCTCCAGATCCCTGCACTGAGGGCCTGTGCTTGTACGAACTTTGATTCCCTCTTTAAACTCAATAAAGATTTTTGCATCTCAGGCTGGGTCTCCAGGTGGTCCTTCCCTCCACATATGCCCTTGCAAGCTGGTGGGAGAGAATGTGTTGATGCTGGCAGCGGATAAGGTGACAATGTAGGGAGATCCTTCATCCAGAAAAATGAGAGGCTGGGATACACTGTAGAGGGTCCTCTTTGGGTATAATCCTGGGGCAGGATGCAAAACATCCCCAGCTACCCGAAGGCAATCAGCCCTTGCCCTTCAGTGTCTCTGCCCAGATATACCCCCAACAGCTCCTGCAAAACCTCTACTGTCCTCAAGTGACAACTAGAATTCTGTCAGAGGTCCTGGAGACAAACCACCCTGCAGGATCATGGGAATGCATCACCTCTTTCTCTGGTCAGTGTTGTGCTGGGGTAGACAGAAAATGTTCCCAAAGGATGTCAGAAGTGTGGTTGTGTGGAATAGCCTCAGGGCTAGCCCATGGCCTCATCTCCATCTTCTCCTCCTCTCCACTGCCCAGTCTCAGACCATGGCCAGCACAAATGGGCATGGGCAGCTGGGATCCATTCCTCCTTGCAGCCCTACCACCACACCTAAGGCCCGTGGCAGGGCCCAGGTTTTGGCAGGCATGCAGGGCTGGCATCATTCACAAGTCAGTATTGGGATTAACCACACTGGGTCTCACACTGGAGTCCCCGTGAACCCTCATGGGCCAGGGCAGTCCAACGACAGTAACCGATGCCTACAGACCCTCCACTTCTTGGTGGTACCTTGTCACTCCCAAGCACAGATGGAGTAGCTTTGCTCAGGCTCAGGGCCTCAAAGGTCCTGCTGTGTCAGGACCAGAACTGCTCCAGAAAAGCTCTGTGCAAAGTCATTGTGGTCCCCTTGAGCTGTGGAGGTAAAAACGGGACACACTCAGCAGTATCAGTGAGCTGTCTGTGGCAGGCAAGTTTTATTCACAAATGTCCTTTTGCTCAGTCTGATGCTCTTGGGCACTGTCTCAATCAAAAGCACATCAGAGGCCCCAGTCAGGAAGGGCTGGATAAACACAATCCATCCATCCATCCATCCATCCATCCATCCATCCATCCATCCATCCATCCATCCATCCATCCATCCATCCATCCATCCATCCATCCATCCATCCATCCATCCATCCATCCATCCATCCATCCATGAGACTGTGTAAATTGCCCTTTCCCCATCTGGGAGTCTGGAATGCAGACAGATGTCCTTTTCTTCCAGAAAGTGAGGTTGTGAAGTCCTTTGATGACATTGCCTCCTCTTGCCTGTTTGACCGATGGTCAGCCAGGGTGACAGAGTTATCAGGGCACTGAACATATATCTCTTTTCAATAAGGTTGATGGGGACTGTGTAAGCCAAGTTCTGCAGGATGCCGTTCTAATGAATGTCTGTACCCTGTGCATACCTGTTGAAAATCACTGCTTTTTAGCCATCCCTTCACTGTTTATAGAAGATGGGTAACAGAGCTGATGACAGTATGGCACAGAGTGTCTCTACAGAAAGTTGGGCCCACTAGTGTACAACATTCTTCTTCCTTTCCATGACATGGTCATTCCATTAATCTCTGGGTTTCTGTGAAGAACAGCTGGCTTCACTACTAACACAGACATTTAGGGATTTTTTTTCTGTGATACTCCAAAATTTCTTTTTTCAACTTCCACCATCAGCTTAAGCAAGTGATTAAAAGGTTGGGACATCTCAGATGCCTACAGTTCCCTGAATGCAGGGAAGGAGCTGATGAAGGCAAAGCTAAGCTCAAAACAGGGGCCGAAGCATGAAGGAACCAACAGGGAAAGTTCCCTGCACATTCTTCCTGCTGGAGATTTAGGGAAGAGTCTCTGAACTCCTCCACCTCTTTGGCCATGGACACGTTCTTGTGATGACCACACCTCACCTCTTCCCCCACAAGACTTGCACTGCTGTCACTGGATAAATTGCTAATATAGGGGCAATCCTTGCTCTGCCTGGCACCCCTGGAGGCCCCCTCTCTCTCTCTGCTCCACAGGCAGACCCAGGGCACAAGCACCACTCCTACCTGGGGACACGGTGACATCCGCACCACAGAGTGACTGCTGGGGCATCACCCACTGGCGCATGTCTGCCCATTAACCCCATTTATTGGCTTTTCCTGTGCAACAGACAGTGTCTCTGTCCTTCCATTCCAGTGCACACCAACAGCATGTACTGTGATTCTTTAATTCAGTACCTGTTTGGGCCAAGACCTCAGCCTGAAACAGCACCAGGTCAGTGAGCTGCACGAATATATTTGACATTGGCTTTGGCATGAAGGAAGGCTGTCTCCCACGCCCAGAAGCACCAACAATTCACTGAAAGCAGATTCATTTGGACATGGCCTGAACAAGGAGAGTGAGTAGGATTCCTTATTCTTTTGCCAGGATAAAGCAAACCCCATCCTTTTGAACTCTAGCAGCTGTGTCCTGATCTGGTCAAGCAGGCAGAGGGGGACTGCCCACCATGCTGAGGTAGTCCCAATGCTGTTACACTGAACTAAACTAAGGATCTAAATTGGTAGTCCTTGTTGGAGCTTGGCATCATCATCAGTGGAGTATGAGCTTTGGAGGATCAGGAGAAGGAGGGTTCAGGAAACGGGTTGATTACAGTGCCTCTTTTTGGAGAGATTTCTGGGAGGTTGATGCCATTATTTTTTAGCTGCACTTGAGCTCCTGCTGCTTTGCAGAGCTCATGAACCGAGCTGTGGAGAGTGTCCCTGCCATGAGCAACACGGTCCATTTGTGAGGAGAGATACAAAAGGACGTATGTGTATATACACCTGTCAAATATGCACCTGTGTGCATATTTGCACCTGTGTGCATACACAAGAGTACCCAAGACATGAACACGTGTAGGAACACACCCTACTGTGAACTCTGCTGAGGACACCAGGAGACAGCCGCAGCAGAGCTGGAGCCTTGTGGGGAAGGGCAAGGCCCCAGGCAAGCTCACGGCATTGTTTATGTACTCACAGACTGCTCAGAAAGTGGACAAGTCAAAACAAGCCAGAAATTTTTCCTGAGGGCAGAGTTAGGTAGGATGTGGTCAAACCCAGCAGTCCAACGTACACACATGGGGAGACAACAAAAAATAACCATCAGAGTGAGCTGAGGAGGGAGGGAGAGGGAAGGACATGGCCCATCCTCATGCACAGGAGTCCTTGTGCATCCAGCAACAGACTGGATTTTTAAAGAGGAGATACAAAAGACCCAGTGAACCACAGACTGGTAAACCTCACCTTTGTGCCTGGGGAGATCATGGAGCAGATCCTCATGAAAGCAACTGTAGGTCATATTTGGGACAAGGAGGTGATCCAAAACAGCCAGCAAGGCTTCTCCTAGGGCAAGTAATGTCTGAGCAATCTGGTGGCCTTCAATTATGGAGTGACTGAAACAGTCAGCAAGGGGAGACTGGCCAGTGTAATCTACCTAAACTTCTGTCAGGCCTTCAACATAGTCCACACAACATCCTTATCTCCAAATTGGAGAGACGGTGTAGTGGGTTGACCCTGGCTGGATGCCAGGCACCCACCAAAGCCACCCTATCCTCCTCTACAAGTGGACAGGGGAGAGAAAATATAACAATGGTTCATGAGTTGAGACAACGACCAGAAGAGATCTCTCATCAAATACTGTCACTGGCAAAACAGACTCAACTAAGGGATATTACTTGAATTTATTACCAACAAAATCAGAGGAGGATAATGAGAAGTAAAATAAGTCTTAGAAAAAAAACCCCAAAAACCCAAACATCTTCCCCCTAGCTCTCAGTCCTTCCCAGTTCTATCTCCTCCCCCACCCAGTGGAGCAGGGAGACAGGAATGAGGCTCATGGTCAATTCATCACAGATTGTTCCCGCTACTGCTAAGGGAGAGGAGCAGGAGTCCTTCCCCTCCGCCAGGGTCAGTTCTCCATGAACTTCTCCAAAATGAGTCCTTCCCACAGGCTATGGTTCCCCACGAACTGCTACAACATGGGTCCCTCTTCCACAGCGTCAGTCCTTCAGGAACCCTCACAGGGTCACAAGTCATTCCAGCAAATCTGCTCCAGCATGGGCTCCTTTCTCCACAGGTCCCTGCCAGGACTCTGCTCCAGCACATGCTTCCCACAGGGTCACAGCCTCCTCTCAGGCATCCCCCTGCTCCAGCGTTGCCTCCTCCAGTGGCTGCAGGTGGATCTCTGCAACTCCATGCCCTCCATGGGCTGCAGGGGCACAGCTGCCTCACCATGGTCTTCACCCTGGGCTGCGGAGTAATCTCAGCTTCGGAGTCTGGGGCAGCTCCTGCCCCTCCTTCTCCACTGACTTTGGTGTCTGCAGAGCTGTTCCTCTCACATATTCCCACTCCACTCTTCTCTGGCTGCAACTACACCTGTGCAATAACTTCTTTCCTTCTTAAACACGCTATTGCTGAGGCGTCACTGCCATCTCTGATGGGCTCAGCCTTGGCCAGCAGTGGGTCCATCCTGGAGCCAGTTGGCTTTGGCTCTGCTGGACACCAAGGAGGCTTCCAGCAACTTCTCGCAGAAGCCACCCCTGTAGCCCTCCCGCTACCAAAACCAGGCCATGCAAACCCAATACACGTGGATTTGAAGGGAGTTCTATTGTGAATATGGAAATGGCTGGATGGACACAGCTTTGGTCTGTGGCTCTATGACCACATGGAAGAAGAGGAGCATGTCTCAAGGCTCTGTCTTGAGACTGGTGCTTTTTAGTACCTTTTTCAATGACAGAGATATTAGATCGAGTGCCCCCTTGGCATGTTTGCAGATGACACAAAGCTGAGCAGTGCAGCTGACACTACAGAAGGAGACTTCCATCCAGGGAGACCTGGAGAAACTGGAGAAGTGGGCCCATGCGAACCTGATGAAGTTTAAGAAGCTCAAGTGTAAGGTGCAGCACCTGCATCAGGACAAACCCAGACATGAGTACAGACTGGGAGATGAACTTGTTGAGAGCAGACCTGTGAAGAAGGACTAGGGAGTTCTGGTGGATGAAAAGCTAGACATGAGCCAACAGTTTGCATATGCAGCCCAGAAAGCCATCTGCATCCTGGGCTGCATCACAAAAGGCGTGACTGGCAGGTTGAGGGCAGTGATTCTCCTCATCTACTCTGATCTCGTGAGACCCCACCTGGGTTCAGACCTGGAGTCTTCAGCACAAGAAAGACATGGACCTGTTAGAGCAGGTCCGAAGGAGGCCACAAAGATGCTCAGAGGGCTGGAGCAACTCTCCTATGAAGACTGGCTGAGAGAGTTGGGGTTGTCCTGCATGGAGAAGAGGAGGCTTCAGGGAGACCTTATTGAGGCCTTTCAGTATGTGAAGGGGGCTTATAAAAGATGGATGACAACTTTTTACACAGGCAGACACTGATAGGACAAAGTGGAATGGTTTAAACTTAAAGAGGAGAGACGTACATTAGAGGTTATGAAGAAATTCCTTTCTCAAAGGGTGGTGAGGCAATGGAACTCTTCTCATAGAAGCTGTGGCTGCTGCATCTCTGGAAGTGTTCAAAGCCAGGTTGCATGGGGCTTGGAACAGCCTCATCGAGTGAGTGTCTCTGTTTCTCTTTATGAAGGAGTTTTATCCAGCCCAAGCCATTCTATGATTATATGATTCTATGAGTGCTGCAGCTTCTTCCTGAAAACAACACTTCAAACAACACCAGAAGAGTGATCAGGATAGCATCACTTACCTGGTCTGGGCCCATGCAGTACATAAACTGAGTCTTCTGCCTGCAGTGCTGCATTCCTGCCTTAGAAATCCTGGGGCCTTTAATCCCAGGGATCAGAAGAAGCCTTCATTGGGGAACGGGCATGGAACAAACCTGGAAATGAAAAGGCAGCAGTGCAGGAAATGAAAGCACAGCCCATATCATTAGGTGTGCTGGTTTGCATGCAAGATGAGCTTGCCGGGAAATTGTTGCCTCTGCAAAGGCTGCACCTGGTCCTGCGGCAGTGAAGGGCAGGTATAAAAGACAGCCCAAGTCTCTGCTCTCTCAGACACTTCTCTTGCTTCCTTCTGCTTGGGAACCAGGTGAGTCTGAAGCTCCTTCTCTTTCTCTTCCAAAGGGAGATCTCCACTTGGTGGATATCTCAGCTGATGTTGGCTTTCTCATATTGGGGTTTGGAGCATCTGGTCATGAGAGGAAAGCGGGGAGGAGGCTGGCATAGAGAGAGGCTGGTGACTGTGGTGTCTTTTGGTTTATGCCCAGGGAGAGAACTTCCTGAGTCGGGCTGCTCTTTGGAGGGCTCCTGGCACAGTCTCCAGCTTCCCACTCACGATGGCCTTGGGTCTTCTGTGATGGGGTAACCAGGCTGCTCCTCACCCACCCACCGTTGTGCTCTGTTTCCTCTCTGCTCTCTCTGCCAGGTGCACCTGCAGCCCAAAGACATGTCCTGCAATACCTCATGCCGTCCCTGCCAGCCCTGTGGCCCCACCCCGCTGGCCAACAGCTGCAATGAGCCCTGTGTTCGGCAGTGCCAGAACTCCACTGTTGTCATTGAGCCGCCTGCTGTGGTGGTGACCCTGCCCGGCCCCATCCTCAGCTCCTTCCCACAGAACACCGTGGTGGGATCCTCCACCTCCGCTGCTGTTGGCAGCATCCTCAGCTGTGATGGAGTGCCCATCAACTCCGGGGGCTTTGACCTCTCCTGCATCACCAGGCGCTACGGTGGCAACAGATGTCGTCCCTGCTAAAGGTGCTGGGAAAGCCCCATGGAGACACCTCAGGGAACTCAGAACAAGGCGTTGGGCAGAGGATCTAGGTTTTGAGCGCTGTTTGCCGGATAGCTGACCGAACTTGCTTTTCTCTCCCTTTTCATTGTTTGCATTGGTTCCTGTGTGCTGCAATGTTCTCCAAAGGCCATCTTGGTAGGGACCATTTGGTTTCTCCCCTTTGTGGGACAGGTAGACCAATATTATGCAGGAACTATTCCAGAGCCAAGGAGCACAGACTTTCTGCTGCCCTTGGTGCTGCCTGTGCTGCTGACCTCTGCTTGCAGTGGCTTTGTTTCCTTCTCTCATTTCATTAAAGTTCTGCTGCATTCAAGTCTGGCCTCTGTGTGGTCCTTCCCCCGGTTGCACTCCTGAATGCCAAAGGAAAAAGGTGTTGCTCAGTCATGGAAGTGGATGAGGGCATAAGGAGACCCCTCTCCATTCACAGAGGAATGGAAGTTTGGGGCACCATGGAGGGGCAACTCTTAAGGGTACAATCTCTTGGAGCTGAGGAAGACATCCCCTGGCTGCTCTGCTTCCAGACACCATCAAGCCTTGTCTTGATGTTTCTTTGCCCACAAATGCCCAGAAAGTTGGGAGACCCTGAAACAACAGCAGCCCCATGATCTCCTTAGGAAGGATGTTCCTGTCAGTATGGCCGGAGCTGCACTGGGGTCGTTGGTGTGAGGGTCCTGGACATAATTTTCTCTGCAGAATATAAGGACTTGGAGTGCAGAGAACAACCTTTGTGTTGGACCATGGTTTCTACTCCATCTTCCTCTCCCCTTCACGACCCAATAAAAAGTGAGGACAAATACCCATTGAGCACTTTCTTTTCTCTATGCCATGTTCCTTTAGATCAGAACATGTTGAGTCTGAGGTCTCAGCCTCTGCCTGACACAGCACCAGGCGGATGGGCTCACTGGGACATTTGGCATTGGCTTGAACATGAGGCAGAGATGTGTCTCACACCAGACAGCACTGACACTGCAGTGCAAGCAAACTCACTTGGGCATAGCCTGGATGAAGCTGGCAGGATTTCTTAGCCTTTCTGCTGTCCATAAAGCAAACCTCATCCTTAAGTCCCTAGATCTTGGGAGATCTGTGTCCTGCCCTGGAGAAGCAGGGAATGAGGACTGCAAGCCACGTTCAGGCTTTAAACAATAATTCCCATTATTGTTTACACTGAATTAAACTAAGGATCCAAGATGGTGTGAAATCATCCTAATTGGGTCCAGGAATCAGCAGTAGCAGAGTGTGAGCTTTGAAGCAGTAGGAAAAGGAGGACTAAGAGATAGAAAAGGAGGACTAAGAGAAGATAGAGAAGACTGCATTTCAGTGCCTATGGTGAGGATAATTCTCTTCCAAGTTTCTTCTGTTGTTGTTCAGCTACACTGAAGTTCCTTCAGACTCCGGGTGCTCTGTGGAGCTTATTGGCAGAGCAGCGGAGAGTGTCACTGCCGTAAGTACAGCAATCCCTCATGAGGAGGGATACACACACACACACACACACACACACACTTATGTATGTCAGAAAGGAATCATGCACAAATTTTTGCACCTATGTATATTCACACAGTTCCAGCGGCACACAAGTGCACGTGAGACAAGAACACACAAAGTCACAGCCAGCACAGCTTCATGACAGGAAAGTCCTGCTTGTCAGATCTGATTTCCTTTTATGACAAGGTAGCCCACTGTGGTGGTTTAGTTTGCGTCTTTTTTCTTTTTGTGAGATATGAATTAGAAGAAGGGCAAAGCAGGCTTAAAACTTTAAAGGATATAAAGAAGTTTGTTACTAACAGAATTAAAGGTAATAAAAGAATAATAATAATAAAAATTAAAGCAAACTCCCCCTTTCCCTCCGGCACTTCCCCCTTTCTTTCCAGCACCT
>VWZT01012369.1:28019-46679 GCA_013397055.1 Pachycephala philippinensis | reverse complement strand
AAAAAAAAAAAAGAGGAAATGTACACAGAAAAAAAATCAGATGCGTAAGATGGATACCAAATATATTTTGTCCATGAAAAGTTTTTACACAGTGAGGTGTGTGCTGATGGAGACTGAAAACCTCTTATCTTAACAACTGCCATCTGGAAAAGAACTGCACAAGACTCTCAATTGCTTTTTTAGATCTGGAATGACCACACAGAGGCATAATTAAGACAATTCAGTCTTCACAATCATTCAACACTTTGACTCTGTAATAAAACTGTTACCAAGAGAGTTATCCAGGGAAGCCCAGCCCACCGTTCCCTTTACAGTCAATGATGGAAGAAGTGAATATCTGGAAGGTGATTCTGATTGGCAGCTGTTCTGACGAGCCTCACAACAGCAGCCATCCAGAGGTCAAAACTGATGCAATTTCTATTCCTATTCCTGGCTATGCTCTCCTTTGTGCCTGCTTTAACATCCATCATGCATGAACAAAGTCATCTGATACAGTGCAAGTGCCTGAGAAGAAGGTACTGCCAGAGTGAGGGAGAAGAGAGCTGATGTGTCTTCATCTCTGCCATCACAAGTTGCTAATTTAAAATGCAAGCAGAAATATGAGCTGTGGTCTCAGGTAAACCCTAAGTAAACCTTCCAAGGATAATATGGATACCTCTCACTGCATCCACTGATAGGGCAGATTTCTGGGATCAGTCCTTTATTGTGTGTGTTAAATATTAAGCAACGCATATATATAGGTAACATCAGGAATACTACAAAGTCAATGGTGATTCAGTTCCTAAAACTAACAGCTGTAAAATATTAACAAAAATCACTTCAGAAATACACATTTCTACCCCATGTAAGCGTCTCTAGAATTTAGTTTTCTACACCAGACATTTTGTAATTATTTTTCACTATTAAATGAATACTACTGAGAAGTATCCAAAAGTAGGACAAATATTACTGTACTTCTCACAAAAGAGAACTGAAGCAGTTGAAAATACGCTTTGTCAAAAATGTCACTGAACTTTCATACATAATACAAATACTAGCAGTGAAGTTGCAACCTGATAAAACCGAGATTTTAAATGAAAGTACTATCCTGCTACTTATAAATCAAAAGAGAGTGACTTCTTGAAGTTAAGCTGCTTGTTATATAAAATTGAATCAGACCAGCATGAGACTTCATGCAGAATTTTCTGGAGCCTAGCTGTGTAACTTTAAAATACACTACAATATTATATCTATGGAAACTTAACTGATAGTAACAACCTGATAAAATTTCAAGAGGCTGTGTGGGGTTAAAGCTTTTAGAGCCATAAACTGATTTTGAGGCCAGACATTCATTCCACATGCCACCTCTCCTGAACAGGACACTTATTTGGAAAAAAGTTTCTGTCTTTGTACCATATTCGAGTTCTAACCTGGGCTGCCAGTTTTGATCTGTGAGCACAACTCACCATCAGTTTGAATTTGTGTAAACGGATGAAAATGTTCACGGTAGGAGGAGAAGAGAAGAGAAAAGAAAGAAGAGGTACTTTCTTAAAGAGTACCTTCTATCAAGGTACAAAGAACTGCCATCTGGGAAAAAAGTATTATGTCACGGCTCTAATTTGTCTGTCAAATGCCATAAACCATTTCTGATTGTATTTCCACAGAAAAGTCCCCTCTGCTCTTCTTAAATACACAGGTGTCTTGTGGTTATGGTTCTTCACCGATTCTGAAGACAAAACCTGTTACTTCTCCAATACAGATAGCGAATATGAAAATGCTGAAAGAAATGTACCATTTTACAAACAAGCAGGCCACAAGCAAGCAGCTCAAGCTCCAGTGCCTTATCTTTCATTCTCTAAAAACTAAACTTCCTAGGAAATGCCCAGACTTATAGCTACACTTAATGCAAAGATATAAAGGAAAGTAAGTAATATAGATGATAAGAATGTCTCAATAGAATCAAGAAATGACCATCACAAACAGTAACCGTGAGAAGGTAAGAGGCTTCACACAAGTAATTCCTAAAGCCAGACACCAGGACTGGAAGATGTAGGAACAATGTACTTACCTATCTATATTTAAAAAAAAAAAGAAAAAAAGAAAAATATATGAATTGACACTAAATGTGGACACTTGAAAGAATAAAAGCATCTTTATTGCCTTCCAACACTGCTACTTCTGATGGATACTGCTATTATGAGAGAATCATCCTTTGTAACCACATTTGTCAAAAATTCCTTTCCTAGCCCCGCCCCCACCCCCTTTCAGCACAGGACTGCACACACAATTCACCTCCCGAACTCCAGCCACAGATGTCCCTTTGAGACCAGGTAAGGGTAAAACCATCAAGAGACAACAAAAGAAAAGCAAGGTGAGGGAAAACACTAAGTCAACAGACAATGAAAGTCTGGGAAAAGAGCATTCAAAAAAGCATTCAGGTAAAGTAAAGCTTTACAGAGTTTGAAATATGTATGATTTTACTGATAAAATTATGTATTGGGGAGAACTTAAACTGTTCCAAGTTCATTACCACATGTGGCTCAAATTTCTTAAGTAAGTATCAGAATTCTTGTTTTTTAAAAAATTATTCAATTGTTATTAAAACCCCACCCTAATAGGGAAACAATATTATTCCCATATGTGCAATGTAAGAATATTTCGTATTTGCTTTTGGATAATTTTCTTAAGCTATTCATTTGTGATTTTGACATTATTGTGTTATTAGTAAATAGTCTTGCAGTCACTGGATTTTACTTAACAAGCTTAGAACCCTTCAGAAGAACAACAATATTTCTAATCATTAGCATTATCAGTTACTCATTAAATTTTGTAAGTTGAGAGTAACATCCTTGATATTTCCAAATAATCAAACTGCCACTCTGCATTCTCACAAAGTAACTTATGCTGCTTTTAGCAATCATGTTTCAACATGCATAAAAAAGAGATTCTTTTCCAGAAGCATCAATAACTGCTCTCATTCTTCTATTGCACAATCTGTTGTGAGGCAGACATCCAAAGTCATCTCAAAACACTGCATGAGTGTTGATTTAAAGGTTAACTAGTCATCTCCTTTTTTTTTAGCTCCTTTCCCATGTCTCCTGGTGGAGTTGCTCAATTATCTTACAAATATCATCTGATATGCAGACTCTGAGTCAACTTGGAGCATAAAATACGCAACTGCTTCCACAGCATCAGTTTGGATTCCCTGGCCTCTGAACCCAGCCTCTGGCAGAATGCAACTGCAGGCTGAGGTACTGGGGACAGGATACCTCAAAAGGCTCATCTGCAGCAGCTCTACCCAGGCTGACCCGGTCGGATGCTCTGTAGAGCTCTGCTAGCCCAAGAACAGAAGATCATCACCAGCTTTGCTCACAGGCAGAGGAGCATCTATCTGCACCTGTTAATCTACAGACCTCTTCAGTCTGATCTTTAAATTCCTTGGCACTTCTAGATTTTCTCTCCCACTCCAAACTTCCTGTGTATTTGGCATCTAGCCGTATACAGCAGTAATGCCCTGGACCCGTACCTAAAATTGCATCTCTGGAACGTTCCCACTGCATGGTACATTCCCACCAAATACAGACACTGCCCAGATCCATGATTTAGTATTAAAATATTCACTGATAACAACATGTTATTTTTTTTCCTCTCTGTTTCTTATTTCCTCAGTTTCTTTCTGATCCTTCACAACAGAATTTCCAAATGTTACATAGCAATCTCTTTTATTCATTTATTGCCTACCAAATTAGGTGATAAAAGGCGTAATTATTCCTATTGGCTATAGGTACATCTTCCCGTTAACAGGTCTTCATTAAAATACTGTGAAGACTTGGCTTTTAACTATATATATAGAATCATAGAATCATTTAGATTGGAAAAGACCTGTAAGATTACTGAGTCCACTGTCAACCCGACACTGCCAAACCCACCACTAAACCATATCCCAAAGTGCCACATCTACACATCTTTAAAATCCCTCCAGGCATGGTGACTCCACCACTGCCATGGTCCTGTGTCAGCACTTGATAACCATTTTGGTCAAGAAATTCTTCCTAATACCAAGCGCAACTTGAGCCATTTCCTTTCATCCTATTGCTTGTTATCTGAGTGGAGTGAAA
Source organism: Pachycephala philippinensis (assembly GCA_013397055.1). Classification (NCBI taxonomy): domain Eukaryota; kingdom Metazoa; phylum Chordata; class Aves; order Passeriformes; genus Pachycephala; species Pachycephala philippinensis. The sequence continues at coordinate 42,582 of VWZT01012369.1, read as the reverse complement.
AACGCCCACCTGGCTACAATCTCCTTTCAAGGCAGTTATAGAGAGTGATAAGGTCTCTTCTGAGCCTTCTTTTCTCCAGGCTAAACAACCCCAGCTTCCTCAGTCACTTCTCATCTGACTTGTGCTCCAGATACTTCTCCAGCTCCATCTGCCTTCTCTGGACTTGTTTCAGCACCTAAATATCTTTCTTATCATGAGGGGTCCAAAACTGAATGGAGGATTCGAAGTGCAGCCTCACCAGTGCCAAGTACAGAGGGACAATTACTGCCCTGGTCCCGCTGGGCACACTATTCCTGATACAGGCCAGGATGTCATCAGCTTTCTTGGCCACCTGCTCACACTGCTGGCTCAAGTTCAGCCCCTGTTGATCTGCACCCCCAGGCCCTTTTCTGCTGGGCAGCTTTCCAGGCACTTTGCTCCCAGTCTGTAGCTCTGCATGGGATTGTTGTGACCAAGCGTAGGCCCCATACTTCACCTTATCAAAGCTGATACTGTTGGCCTCTGTCTGTTGGTCCAGATGTGAATTTACTCCTTTATTCACTCCCTTACAGAAAAGCTGGTTTTGACCATCTCTTTCTTGTTGTTGGAATCACCAATCAAAAACCACTTTGCTGCTATTACAGATTTAATTTTCCTTTCTTTACTATTTAATACACTTTGCTTTAACAGAGGTTTTTTTAATTTACTAATTAGAGGCTAGTTCTATTTCCTGCTTTCATGGGCTTCTTGAGAAGATATTTGAATATGATGTGTGATTATAAAATCATTGTTCATTTATGTGTTACATCATATTCATATTCAATAGTTAATCAGAAGACCAAACATACACAATTCTGAACACATTGTGGCTAATCAGTTAAAAGTCAAGCTTATATCCTGGAATAAGCTTTTGTTCTGTTTTCCTTGAACTTTTATCCACCCCTTCTCTTCAAAAGTGAGAACATGAACAACACCCATGACCATCAAAGCAGGAATGTTTTGCCAACATTCCTGCTTTGCCAAGTCTCTTGAAAATGGTTGAAAATTGTCCTCAGTGCAAAGTTGATGGAAGTAGTTTTCTCCTAGGATTTCCATAATAATTTTCGAAATCACTAGCACATACCTCTTTTTGCCTTTCTCATCTACTACGTCTCCAAGTCAAGATATTTTTACACACAATCAATATTATTTTTATTATCTATCTAACAAGCCCGTAAATAACAGGAGCAGAGGAGAGAGGAAGAATAGAAGAATTTTAGTCCTTGGTTTTGGGCTCTCCCTCATTTCTGCTCCACGCCTTACTCAAACACCTACAAAACTGGCAGATTCAGGCTTTTCATTTTCTTACACAAGCTGTACCACACTATTCTTTACATCCAGTTTGGAATTTATTATAAATAGCTACAGAAAAGGAAAACAGACTTTTTAAACCTTAAGAATAAAGTTCCTAATCATCCAATATATTAACTAGTCTTTGTTTATGCGGACTTTAAACAAAACATAACTTTCTTTATTCACAGTGAGCAGTATTTTTCCATGAAAATGGCTGCTGATTACAGCATTTCTCTAACAACATTTGGTTTGAGGTTTGGAGATTTCCACAGATCAGCTCAACTAAACTCTGGCTTTAGGCAGACATAGTCTACCATTCAGAATTTCTCTATCTAAGAGACGAATCCTTTTTGCACAGTAAATTGGCTTTAAAATCAGTAGTTGATATCCAGGAACAGAATAGAGCAGCAATTTTTGCAGTAATTTTTAAGCTATAGAAGCATACAGCACCAAGTGAATGAAATGCAAAGGATGGAAACTGCTGATCTAGCTTGTCCTCTATGCAGAATACAAAAACTGAATGACAAAGTCCTGTACTAAACAGAACTTAAAGGGGTACTGTACATTTGATTTCAATAATCCCTTTAGTCTGGTTACAGATTTGCAAGAGTGATAGCTCAAGTCCAAATTATTGCTCTAAAAATATCACTACGCATTTTTAGGGACTGCAAACATATCTTCCTTCTCACTGATTTTTAAAAACCCAATCTTTTTTAATTATTAGAAATAATCTTAGCTCAAAAAGAAAACAGAGAACTTTATGGGAAGGAAACAAAATACACAGATTGAGGGGGGGAAAAAAAAAAAAAGGCAACCAGCACCTATATTTTTACGATTTAGGTTAGAGCCATAAGAAACTGAAAATGTGAAAATAAATTCTTTATGAATTTTGCTGAAGGTGTAAGACAACTATTTAGAAAGCAAAACGCTTGAATGCTACACAAAATGTTAAAAAGGGAAAACAATGGATGCAAAAGACAAGGCTCTCCTCTGAACTGTAGCCAGAGCAAATGGCAGCATTGTGTACACGGTCTTTTGTCTGTCTGACTTTCCAGCATTTCTGACAAATTTTACTGAACTTTTCAGCTGTTTTGGCTCTGCTGAAAGCAGTATCATGCAAACCTAACTCCATTCCATTTCACATACAGAACCCACACATCTCTCTGGAACTAATTTTAGTTACTAAATGCAACCATATAAAAAACCCCAAAACGATAAAGTTACTGCCAGCCAGCTATTGAAGAACGGAATTTGATAAACAATGGACCAGTTTGCCAAAGGAATCACTTTGAATGGTGACAGTGAGAAAAATGGGGTAGTCAGAAAGGTGTATCTCTAAATTTTACATGAGCAGTAGCCATCAGAAATACTTATAACTTGATTATACCCGATTCAGCAATTGTTTAGGCAGTGAAGACACAGCCTCTCAATGCCACTGGCTTTTTCAAATGAAGTTAGAACTTTCTAACAACCTGTTATTTTCAGGGCAACCTTTTCATTGATCAAATATATACCTCTATCTCTATAAGCATCACATAATTCTGAACCATCTACCTGAAAAATTACCAGGCTTTAATTATTTCAATTTTAAAACGAAAATTTTTGATCTGACCTTCTTTCAAACAGATTATACATTCTTGAAAGCTTTCCTAATAAAATACAAATTCTATTCACCTGAATGAAACCTGCATTTTCTGGGACATAATAAAGACTCCCCACATTTCCTAATATTTTCCTGATATTTGATTCTAAAAATACTAACTGGCAATCAGAAAACCAATGTCAAAGACGGTTCCTCATAAACACAGGAACACCACACATAAAACCAGAAATCATGGATGAGAATGGATATATGTCCTTTTTTTCCATTTAATAAAAAAGACATTTCTGGAGATTTCAGGGGGATTAACACCTGTCCTATGAAGGCCAGCCTGCCATTCTTTGGCCATGAAAATCCTAGATAATACACTGAAATAGAATTTATCTTGCACAGAATGCTATAATAAACCACTTTTTTATTAAATATCTCAAACGCAAGTGAAAAACAAAGGTAGTCATTCCAACATTTGCTGAAGACATGCCAAAGACATCTGCAGTGCTACGTAAAAGAATCTAAAAGTCACCTATTCTGCTAAAAAAAAATCTACTGCCAGCCTTTCTCTAGAAACACTGCTGAGCTGAGCTAGAAGTTCATTCTTTCACTTGTTGGCAGGATGAATATTCTAAAACTCATTTATTAAGCTTAAATATAGATACGCATATTTCACTGCAGAAGTGTGCTAATATTTGGCAAATAATTACATATAAATTTCCACCTCAAAAACAATTATGAGATTTTAAAAGAAAGAACACTTAACACTTCATAGTGAAAATGGAAAAGCACAATATTATGATTAATTTTGTACAAAGAATTGACAAGATGCAATGCTGTTTTACCATAACTGGAAACCTCATGATCAGTATGCAAAATCAGAAAATCCTCAGGCCAGATATGCAATCACCATTTATGATGAAGTATCACTGCCATGCCCACAGTCAAGTCAGCCACACAGAAATCTCCATAACTAGTGCATAAAAGCAAATTAAGGGCTATGTTCCCGACACACTACCACTTTTGAGAAGAATTTTCAAAGTTGCGTCTCAGGCTTTTTCTTAGCACTGAATGATCTGTTCTAACTATGGGCTCCAAGGGGAAAGATGCAGAAAAGGCAGGGTCCATTAGCTACTTCTATAAATTCTACATCATATTAGTGAAGATGCAGATAAAGACAAGTGTTCATAATGAAGTTTTAAAGTGCTAATATAAGACCTAGATTAATAAATAATAATATTAACTATGATAATATGATTTTAACCCCCTCCTGACAATGTTTGTAATTCTTCAAACTTCAAGAAAATTATTTTGATATAGTGAGGACTTGAGCAATGCATACACTCTTCTTCATCCTTTTTACTGCTAGTACTTTTTCTGCTTCATTTTTTCCTGGCACATTTGCACTGAGAGAAATAATCTATATTTATTTTAATACAACTTGGATGCTGCTGTTTTATTTTCTAAGCGAAGTGTCAGAAGCTAGTATTTGTAAAAAAAAAAAAAAACTTACCACATTAGGGCTTAGCTGGGTTCATAACAACAAACAAACAAACACCTCACCCTAAAAAAAAAAACACTAAGCAAANNNAACACTAAGCAAAAAGAGTAGTGGTACAAAGCATTTTGGGAATCCTAATGGGACAAAAGCTGCCTTTGTAATTGGACCGCAAAGCCCTGGAAGTATTCAAGGTGACACAGTTGTGGAGGGAAGGGGGAAGTACCATACCACTGGCAGGTGCAGAATCTTAAATCTAGTGTTTAAAGGCCACCATTCCCAGAATGTGGCAATTGGGCTAACAGGATTGACACCGGAGAACTCGTTCAGCAAGTACACCAACCTCTGAATGGTGGGGATTTCTCTCAGCAGCTGCCTGAACGTCAATCAGCTGAAGGGGAATGTTACAGAGGTCACAATTTGGGGCTGTTCTCTATGCCTGACATTTCTATCCGTTAGTCAGAAAGACAATGAGAGAGGGACAAAGCCCAAGCATTACCATAGTCCCATTCAGCGGTAAAACAAAATTGAGGGGAGTGGGAAAGGCCTCCAGACACAAAATGGTCAACAGAAGAACAACTCAACCTACCCTCCTCAAGGGAAAAATTAGGAGAGTGCCACAGCAATGAACAGTCCCAGGCTACAGGGACAGTGACAGCTCTGCGACGGAAGGTTAATCCCACACAAAGACATCATTTTTCAGTCCAACACTAAAGTTTAGTAAAGCTTATTTCTAAACAAAACTGAACGTCTGCATTTGACCTTGTGGGCAAGGCCTTTCAATGTGAATACCCTGGGTTTAAAAAAATTCCAAAAGGCAATTACAAATCAGAGGAACAGTAGTGGAACGTTATAAATTCAGAAATTTATAATTCAGTTATATAAAATAATTAATATCATTCGGTTAGAATATCTATTAACCCATAAATCCATAGCACAATGAGACAGGCTAATCTAGGAGATAAACACTAATATCCAGGGACTAAGTTTCTGATAAAACCACAGCTAAAGCAGCCTTGTCTATCACATAGGTTGACAAGTCTTCACCTCTGTACAACAGGCAAGTTAAAACCAGTGACATTTTGCAAACATAAAATCCCAGCACCTAGAGGGGGAACTTGGTTTAAGTAACCTAAACAGAGCAAAATTATTTGAAATCAACTTTTGACTTTTTTACTTTTCTAGTGTTAACAAGTTGCTTAACTTACTTTGCCTCCACATTTTAACTTCAGGAAAGGATTAATAACTTTTACTAAAATACTCATATAAACAAGAGGACAAAGCATCACACATGGTACACCTTAGCACTAACCCCATGGTTAATACAGGCACGTAGTTTAAGAATAACTCTGCAGGAATAAATTGAGTACAAACTGACTTCAAAAGTTTAATAACCTACCGAGACATGCATTCAGGATCTAAAAATAATGAGATACTTTTGAAGAGATGAGAGAGCTTAAACACTGTCTGGCAACATGGTTTGTCAGGAGCTGGAATTCCAGTAACAATTTCAACGCTTCACTTAAAGGAAGGTAGGACTATGCAGGTCAGTGCCATTTGGGAATACTCATCACCAGGTCCTCATGCATAAACAAGAAAAAAAAAAATAAAATTGCATATTCACCTGAGAGAACTGAGTATCCATATCCATATCCCCATACAACATATACTTGTCAACAATGGCTTATTCCCATAATCATATTTAGAGGTTTTTGTTCAACAGAGTCCCTCACTAGTGATTTTTACCCTTCAATCTCTCCTTCACATTAAGAAAAGGGTACTGAAACTCATAGTACATGAACAGGTTTTTAGTCAACTTGGAAGCTAAATTAAATAAAAAAGTTCGTAAACCAAACACAAGAGACGCTTCATGCTGGACTGCAAACATTTTGTGGAAAGACTTCTCATATAAACTGAAATTGCATTTCTTAACCTTTTAATCTAAAATTCAGAACAAACACCTTACAACTCAAACAGGTGAAAGGAAAATCTCTTTTTTCTCTAAATCGTTCATTGATACATTCAATTGCCGCAAATTTGTTCCTTTGTAAGATTTCTGCCCATGCAGTGGCAAAGGAAGCTTTAAAGGTCTGTGTCCATGGCACAAGAGACATGCTAGAAAAGCAAAGGGTTTGAAAGGTGAAGGTTTCTGCATGGTTGCATGGCCAGATGTTTTTTCAGGAAGGAGTATTCTCCCAGTGTTTCAAGAAGTGTACGGAAAGCAGAAGTTTGCATACCCCCACATGTCAGGGCTATGGACTTCAAAGGTCAAAAAAATTTCCTCAAAACTTGTAATGTTTAGTATTAGCATCCACCATACATACACTAATGCTAAGTTTTGTAACAAATGAAGTTATTAGAAGGTGCTTTTTCGTTTGTGATGGGTGATACAGGAGGCTGAAAGTCAAAGAGTTAAAATAAAACCCTGAAGAAATGGAAATAAAAATAATGCTTATGTTGCACATAACTGGTGCATCACACATTTACAAGAATATATACAAGTTCCATCTGTGCACCCCTGGTCTGTAATCACTTGTGACATAAAGACATGGTTAAAATAAAAAGAGGGCAAGATCCAGTTATATTGCAATGAATCTTGCATACGGAAGAAATTAGGTCAGCATGCTTCAGTTTCTCACTGTTGGTAACTATGAAAGGTTAGGCTCTTACCTTTCAAAAACAAGTCAATACAATAGCCACTAAAAGTATTTATTTATTTGTTCTGGGTTTTGTCTTGCCCTAATCACAGTATCTTACCAATTTTTCTTTGGTAACTCCCTTCTGAAAAACTATTCCCAAATTACTTACAATAAAAACTATTTTTCCATAATGTGAATGTAAAACTGTTGCAAATGACAAATTCTTTGAGCCTAAGGGAAAAAAAAATCTCTTAATGCTATAAATGTTACTCAGAACTGTTTTATTAGTTATTATTAGTATCTATCATTCACAAAGAAGTACTAGGAATTTTCAGGAAATAATTTTAAATTATGCTGGTTGAACTGCAATGCAAAAGCAAGCACTATAAATGTATACCTTACTATTTCATAAAGTGAATAGTCTGTAGCTGGATATGAAATAAAGCAGGACTAGACTCTTATTCTGCACTGTTCATTTTTCACAGTTGATCTTCAGTTTGCTCAAATATATAACACCACCATAGTCTATTCCTTTCCCTGTAAAAGCAGATTTCTCAAGAATAAGATATTACGTCTCTGAAAAAAAGTAAATCTTCTTTAGCTAAGTACTGGGCAATAGAAAAAAAATTTAAGAGATCACTTATAAAGGATAAAATCAAAGCATGAAAAATGAATGGCTACAAACTAAAGCAAACCTATATCCAGAAACTGCACGTATAAAAGTGTATTGAGAAAAACAGAACTTCAGTCCTGGTCTTTGCTAACTTTTGAATACTATTGCTGTTTCCTCTGCTGTATACTCTTCCACAAAACTGGTCATTAAAAATCTTCAAACAGTTTCAGAGCTACCCTATTTCACAGAAATGGCAGATAGCCACCTGCAAATGGATTGCTCCACTTTCAATGCTGACCCATTTCAGTGTCCCTTAAACGTTGAGGGTTACCTTGACAAAAAGATGATGTTCTTCAGCGATGGAAAGCCATTTCACAGTTTTACCTAAACAAACTATAAAAAGTATAATATTACTTTTAATCAATCTTTTTAAGATTAATATCCCAGGACACAAGACCTTCCTCAGAAGTTCACTGGAAATTTTTATTTTTCCATATTGTTTTTCACAATGCACTCTAGAAATTCCAGCTTCTGCTTTAATAGAAGAAATAAATAAGAAAATTGGACTTTTTCAGATGTCATTAGTAGTCAGTGCTCTTTTCCATGAGATAAAGGCACACTGTATAACACTACTGAGGGGTGAGCTACAGATTCCTGAGATGAAAATGCAAAAAACCCCAACAAAATAATAAAAAACCCAACAAAATAATAATAAAAATTATGTTTTCCACCAACACCCACATTTTTTCTTGAAATAAACCGGTATATTGAAAATAATGTCAACATTAATACATTGGTCAGGGTGCCAGGAGAAAAGAGTGTCATTTTTAGGCTTGTCACAGGTTTTTTGAATAGCTGGTATAAGAGGATTAATTTTCGTGCACCTCTTACTGCACAATATATAACCTTGTTACAATATCTGTAACAATAGTAGACTCTGTCTTTACTGACTGTAACCTCTGCTAGTTCAAAAAGGTGTTTCAACATCTACAGCTTGGATGTCATCCATAAAAAACAGTACTAAGTACAGCAAAGGCTTCTAAACACAATCCCTTGCTGCGTCTGTGGGTGTCTGAAGGGTCTGTTTATGTCACTCAGCCAACCAGACACAGCCCCTCTTAACTCCCTTTTTCTCGCTCTAGAGCTCTGTCTTTCTTCCCATTCCTTCCAACAAACAATGCCAGCAATTGGGCAGCAACACTCAAAGTCACCTAAGAAGACAGCACAGTTCTCAGTGCTGACTGGTCAATCAAGGATCACACTTCTTAACATTCTTTCTGTCTGCACTGATAAGAAGAGCATTGTTTTTAACTCTGTAGCTGGACAGGTTGCATTAAACTCTCCTTGAAATGTAAGAATTTCTTGGCCTCCTCCAGTGACTTCTCCCTCGGCTCTGCTGTTCTATCACTTTCCAGTATCATCATCTCCTTCTTCCAGTTTTGTATTGCTATCACAAACAAAATGGATTCCTCTATTTTCCTCACATAGAAGGGATAGCAGCCATGCCCATTCATACACTTTCTAATGAGTGAAAAATACACTCTTTGGTTTCAGACTTTTTAAATTTGTCCTATATTTGAGCAACCTGATTTTTACCTCTGGAGAAGCAACTTTATTGACAACCTGATTCTTTAGGTCTCTTTGTATCCCATGATAGCTATGAGGTATTTCACAAAGCTGTCTGCTTTCCCACTGATCTTTATTACAATGTCCTCACCATCCCTCTCTGCAAGGATCCATATAGCACACTGTATATGATAGCTGGTAGTTTGTAAATCCATTATACTTGAGAGGTCCAGAGGCATGTACTCTCCTGCCATTAGCACACCACAATCACTTAATGTAATAGCTTTAACTGTCCCTCAAACGAGACATTCTCTTTTGGGAATTGTGGTTAAACAGGTCAGCACTGAACTATTTCAGGATAAAATTGGGGAAGCGGCTAGGAGCTGTAAGTCCAAACTGAACCTGAACACCTTGTCTTACATGATCCCAGCTAAGATTATACAAGAACTGGACTGCAATCAATTTATGAAAGCACTGCATAATGTTATGTACCAAATGGTAAGCCACAGCACATGAGGTACTGCACAGCTAAAGGACAAGTGACTCTCAACTCATACTCAATAATCTAGCTACTTCAGTGATCATCTTCTAATGTCACATTTTAATGCTTAGTTACTGTCCTCTGACCTGTGGGTGTTTCAGCAATTCTCATTCTACAGAGTATCAAGACATATACCTACCTGGGAAATGAAAAGCAAGAAAATATACAACAAATTTCTAAAACAGATTTATTAAATACAGAACCTGGACAACAGCAAATAAAAGTAGCTCAATTTTGTTACTCATAAATTGACATAAGCTTCTGAACAAAAAATGAACAGTGAGAACCTCACTCAGACTTTTATGGTTAAAAGTAGAATTTCTTGATGCAGGTCTCCAAATTTGGTGATGAAGGAACCCTCGTACTGCAGTGAATGATGGCTGGAAATTAATTAATCTGCCTACCCCTAAGGCTCACAAAATGCCAATTACTTTCTTCCTACTGACTCAGAACTTTACCAGACTTAAGCTAGATTTTACAGCTGGTTTTGCCTCAGGCTGAACTCTGTTGAAAATTTCACAGTAGATCGTTCATCTATATTCAAGAGAAAGTCACAACAGAACAGTTTAGTTTGCCTGTTTACAAAAATTTAGCAAACTTTGCTATCAAACACTTCAGTGCACCTCTGGTTTTTAATCAGGGGCTTAAATTATGGCTGGAATGGCCTCCCATTCCCATAAGATACTACTCAAATTTGGCCAATATTAGAACACAAAACAAAGGTCATGAAATTGGCTAGATGGAATGGAGGACAGAAACTCAGGGGACTTACTACTAAGCTACTATTAGAATGTCCAGAAACAAAAGAGAGACTACAAGTCCATAAACTGGCCAGTCACTTTCTGGCAAGAGCAGTGATGGTCCAACTTCATTCTCAATCCAAAATGCTGACTTTATAGACAGTCACACACCAAACATGCGCAATCTTTAGTGAGGAGCAGAACTGAGATACTTCCCAGACAAATAACACCTTCTACTGCAAGCAATAAAGATTTATATGCAGTTCAAAAACTGGCTGAGAAAAGGCCTATAACAAGAAGTGTTTGAAAAGCTACTGTTATCTCATAATCCATTTCTTAAGAACTGTTGGTAGTACAGCAAACTGAAGCATCCCTAAGACAAAATATTAATACTAATACTATTTAATTAGCAGCTCAGATTGTGGGTAAACACTGTACTAATTACTCTACAAAGATAATGACTGTCCCTGCTCCACAGAAAAGTAGGCTGTATCATTCAAAGTACATTCATAACTTTTTTGCTATACACAAAACTAGTCAGGAAGCCGAAAATGCACCATATGTACATAAAAATATGTAAAGGGTTACACACAAAACAGTCAGAACACACCAAAACAGATATAAGGTCTGATTACATACAGTTCTTTATAATTCTTAGTGCTTTCTTTTGCTACCTGAACATTCATTACACTGATTATACTTGGCATTATTTTTAAATCTAATTTTCAAAATGAAATACATTTAACATATATAAGATAGAGTTATTTTTAAACAACCCCACAGCTTGTACAAAATGTACATGAGGACTGATGTGCAGTCTGTCACAGAACCCTGATCAGTTTCCATGCACTTAAGATCCCTAGAGGCACACCATTCCTAAAGCTTGGATCACAATTACTGCAAGACATGATAGAGAGAAAAAAACAAAAAGCAAAGTCCATTTCTAAACTTGAAAAACACCGAACCAAACCACCATATAAACATCTTTTCTACACCTCAAAATTTTTTATAGCCAACCTAGTGGAGCCTCCTTTTTATTCCTTCCTAGAAAGCCTGAAGCCTTGTCTTTCCAGCTCAAAAAACTAAAATCAGCAAGAAAAACTTCTCATTTAATCTGTTGCTGAACATTTTAATACTACCAGAAAGAGTAGTATGCACTACTAATTTCATTTCTCCAGAAAGAGCTCTCATCCCCCCTGCCTGTGTGCACCAGTTTGCAGAGATCCACTCCCTGGGGTTGATAGTCTGCACACCTTTTACAAGCAAAAGGTTTGATTAAAATTGGAATAAAATTAAAAATATGTCTACTGCTAAAACCAGCATAAACAGCTGTGCCTCAACATCAGCTTCATAACAAAAAACCTACAGGGAGTACATTGCAACGTCACTACTAGCATAACTGTCTTGTGACTGCCAACACATTTGTAAAATGGATAATTGCTGCCTCCTCTTTAAATTTTCTTTTTTTTTCCTGTGGTCATACTGCATTAAAAGTCCCACACTTTTGAGTAGTATCTCAATGAATATAGATCTTGAATGTCACCACAGTAAATAGATCATAATTTTGACATTGCTCGAGTACTCTGTTGTACAGGAGAAATAGATTTCGTTTAATTGAGAACATGATAAAGCAAAAAATATTTGTTCAGGTTCTATAAAGCTTCTGTAAGACTGACAACTGTCATTTCTAAGAATCTTTACATTTTACAGAATTATTATCTATTTCTACGAGTTCTATAAGTTCTCTACTTAAAAGTTACTCAATAAGAATGTCCAGAGGATAAAAAGCAACATACAACAGCTATATCAAATTAAATCATAAGGCAAGTTAACTTGTATGACATTTGAAACATTATTATCTTTGGGAAATAGTCAATACACCTCCTTTTTAATACATCATAAATTACTGGGCTCAAAGAAAACACCAAACGAAACAGTACTTTTCCAGTGCTGTAAAATATAATCAGCATCTCCAAAAACACAAAAGTCACATGCAGCTTCCAAACCCCAAAAAGGTAAGAAATTAACTATGATTTTCCTGAATGCTCCACATCTCATTATCATTTATAAAACCGAAAAGTTACAACTAACCAGACAATTAAGATGCACTGTATCTTTCTTTACACATATACGTATATATCTGCATACACACACAGATGTAGAGGCACTTGAGAAACAATGATTTTAAATTGAAAAAATGTAAACTAGAGAAAAAAAATTGCTACAGAAGAAGTACTTGCCTAGCTGCAAATGTAAAATGATAACACCATAAAACCACTACCATGAGGAAGTAGAAATAAGATAAGAAATATTGTTGGTTACATTTTAAAATAATCTCTCGAAGAGAAATACATGGACTTGAGAGAGACACGAATAACATTTTCAAAATACTAATAACATGGAACTGGCAAGAAGCCCAAGTAGCAAATATTTATTTTGATTGTCTTAGGTGCTCATAGATGATTTTATATTGGAGTCCTTGTCAAATCCTAAATAACCTCCCCCAAAAAATTTTTACCCAATAAGGCTAGAAGAAAGACTTTCAGTTCCACCAGAAAAACATTAAAGCATTTCTTATTCATCTAAGATGGCAGGCATTTGAACAGCTCAGTCAGCTGCACATACCTTCCATTTAAAACTTCCACTACTCTCCTGTCCTGAAATGTTTCATATCTGCATGAAACTACTTTTAGAAAAATAAATTAAAGGTACCGAAAATCTCACAGAACAACGTATGTAGGGAAGGTGGACATACAGTATGGGATGGGGGGATTAATCTGAATCAAAAATATCTGCATTGTGTTATTTTAAGAAAGGTTTCAAAATGAAGTAAAAAGAAACACTGGTCTAACACGGTGAATATAAATACAATGAATAAAATGAAAAATGCCAACATCAACAAAAAAGACCAAATTGATTACATTCTTTTAACACATACATAATCAAAGACAGCAAATGTTTGATTCAATGTGAGGTATTAATTAATAAATGCTATTTCAATAATTTCTAGTAATAGCTGTTTTCAGTATTTGACAATAACAACACTGTAGCATTAAAATGGAATCTCAGAAACACTTGTTTTTATCATCGGCTGGTATCAGTTAATATTAGCACTCAGATAGTCCTAAATTCAGTATAAGTATCACTGTTCATGAACCAGGGCTGTCAAGTCTTGAAAATCCTGCATCTGATCTCAACCATGCGTGATGTGGAAGGTGCATATTCCACATGAGTAGCTTCTGCACTTCATGGAAAAGCCTCCTGTTATCAGCATTCAGGAACTCATTCCAGAAGACTCAATCACATTACTCTCAACACTGGAGGAAGGGTTGGGATTCAAAACACAGGCTCAGCTACTGAGCGTCAGCAGAAACTCAATCACCTGTGCACTGAAGCACCATGAATATTTTCTACCCATATTTTTCAAACGATTTTTAGAAAAAAGAATATTTACTTACTAGCTAAGTATACCTACTCTTAAGGAAAGCTTAAAATGGCAGTGGGTAACACCTAGGAAGAAAACTTTGCAATAAATGATAATATTTAATACAGTCACATTTTTGTAGGATTCTTTTAAATGTTCAGAAACAAGCAACAGGGTAAGACCATTACACTATTAAGTGCAACTCTGTCTTTCACAGCTAAAAGGACAACTAAAATTAACAACTACCAAAAAGAAAAAAAAAAGAAAAAAAAAGGGAAAAAAAGTTAAGTTTTCCCTAAAATACCAGCACATATTCACACCCAAGACTCATTATCTGTTCTACCCTCCAAAGCAATCTGAAGTCGCTCTGCCTTTGGCGTGACGCAGAGATGGAGGCTGCAATGTAGCACACAATATAACAGGTTAAGCTATCTGTGCCAATCTCTCCTTTTCCTAAGAGGATTTGTACTGCAATATGCTAGAACAAATGGTTGTGAATTAGCAATATGGTACAGCTGGTCTTCCCCAAAAATAATCATCCAGCTGAATAGCCTCAAAACAGGTTTACTTTTTAAATGTTGCTCAGATGAAAGGAAACTAAATTTACAAGTTCAGAATTAAAAAAAAAAAAACAACAACA
>VWZT01012369.1:11672-21690 GCA_013397055.1 Pachycephala philippinensis | reverse complement strand
TTTTTTTTTTAATAAATAAGCAACAGTTGCTGTGGTTGAATTTTACTAGCATCCCTGGGACCACAGCTATCTTAGGTAACAAATGTACTGAATTGCCAAAGACACAGAAAACATCCAACTGTTTCCCTGTACTTGCGCAGTAAGCTGATATCCTCTTTATTCCCAGAGGAGAGGTATCAAAAATAGCATTACTCCAAAATTCTTCACAATATCCAACCAAGGGAAACATTCCGTTTCCCCAGTGAACAAACTTCCTCCCTAAGTACAACAACTTCAGCCTCTCCTTCTCTAACACAGTGAACATTGGAACTCCTCAACAACCATTACAAAACCAGGAACATAAATATTTAATTCTTGACATCCCAGGTATATGCCCTCATCACTAAATTGAAGAATTTACCTCTGTCATTCATCACGTTTTCCTGGCACTACTTCAGTTATTGAATGTATGCCTAAATAATAACTGATCTGAGAAGAGCCTGACTGTACCAACCTGGACAAGCCATTTAGGTAAAATATAGAAGAGACAGATTTAAATGACTTTTTTTTTTTTATTTATATTACTTACATTTACTTTTTTTTAAAAAGTGGAGTATCTTCAGAGCGGAATTCTCATTATAAATGGAATAGCCCCTCATTCCCAGGGGAGGGACTTGAAATTCAGTCTCTCACGCACCAGATAGCTGCTTCTGTCAAAAATCAGTGTTTCCCACTAGAGAAAGTTTCAATATAAAATTTCTACCTTAACGAAACAACAAATCTATGCAATATTTTTGTACTGTATTTACAGGACATTGCCAGTTCTTTTGTTTTAAACACCCTTCTTAGTAAGTATTTATTTTAATTTAGCTTTTGTTACATTCTTACTGCTTTATTAGCAGATTTGTCTTTTTCAGACTTGTTTTGTAAAATAGGTTTTGTCCTACCACATTTTAATGTATTTACATGTGTTTTTCCCATTGTGTACAATTTTCTCCCTCCTTCTTTTCCTACAATCTGTTCTCTATCTAGCTGCTTATTTGCTCTTTTTGTTCATATTTCAACATCTCTTTTACACTACCACGTTTGAATTTTCAAATTAACACGATAATGTTACCTCTTCACATAAACTCTTGTCAACTACTCAGAACACCTCTTACACAAAAGATCTAATCTACACAACAGGGCTTGATAAAAACATGGAAGGAGAAGCATTACCTACAGGAACTGCACACATGAAAAGAAAAAAACTCATTTCTAGCTACTTGAATTCTCACCAGGATATTTCTCTTTGAATCTTTTCTTTACAATGTGCAGCAGCCCCAGAAGACCAGAATTTTAAAATACAAAATTTTAAGCCTGTACATTGCTCTCTTGTTCGTCACATGCTTGAAAAATAGGGTTTCTTAATTCTTTTTTCCTCAAAAGTGTTGTATCAGAGAGAAATAGTTTCTGCTCTTCCCTTAACTTCCTGTTCAAAAGTATCAGTTCATCCTGCGCAATCCACTGCTCACTGGTAGTCCCAGCTGTTGCATCCCTGTTTTCAGTTTTTCCAATAAACGAACTGAGAAGAGAAGCACAGAAAAAAGCAGTAGAGAAAAAGTTGAGGGTTTTGGCCTACTTAGCAGGTGGTTTTTTGCTTGTCTGCGTTTTTTTTAAGAAAAGCAGACATTTCTGAATTAGTTCCTGCAAGACATTCAAGTGCTGCTTTCGCAATTTTTAATTTTTATTTTTTAAATTAAAAGCTAATCTTCAGCAAATGTTTTAAGCTGGCTGCAATGCCTGCATGTGTTGTCAAGTCAAAACAGAACACTGTAATTTTCAAATCCTATGTATCATTATCCACTTCAAATTCACGTAAGTTTATTAGGAAAAATATCTATGTTCACTTGTCATCAGCACTGATGCTTTGACAAGGTCTGTTGGTTTCATTCAAGAATGAGACCTCTCCTTAGAAGAAACACAGAAAGATCTACTATCTTACTTCAAATAATGTTGCATGAGGAGTTAGCACAATTTTCATTCAGGCTATTTATCCTCTAGGTTAGTTATTTTCATTTCGTAAGAGACAGAAGTGCCTAAATCAACAAGAGGACTGAACACCAGAAAACCCAGAAAATGATGTAAATTTTACTATTATTTTTATTATATGGAATCCTTACAAGCAGTCTACCATAATTTCCTGCATTTAGAAACATAATTTTTATGATCTGTACCTGAAGCTGACATGATATCAGCAGGTACCTATATGTATTCTCTTTTTAATCATAACCTAATGATTCTAAATACTTTCTGTGGGGTCCTACTTCCA
This sequence comes from Pachycephala philippinensis, assembly GCA_013397055.1. NCBI lineage: Eukaryota > Metazoa > Chordata > Aves > Passeriformes > Pachycephala > Pachycephala philippinensis. Next base: position 19,400 of record VWZT01012369.1, on the reverse strand, counting down.
TAAAATATCGCCTTACCTAATCAGATACACAACCAATTCCCAGTACAGTGATTACAGGACAAAAAAAACCCCAACACATTTAATGACATAACTGAATTTAACACAGTTGAATAAAATCTATTCTTCATTTACAATGAAAAAAATCACTGTAAACAGTATGTGTCGTAAACATGTAGTACATTTACCAGAATTTTAAGAAGCACAGAAAGGGACAGTGGGCTTTACAGTAGCTAGAATTACTGAACTGAACTACAAATTTAAAAACCATACTAAGAAAAAGCTCAAAAGAACACAAAGTTTGATACACCAATGTTATCTAATGATTACATTTTTGTAAAAATATTTTCTCATCCAACAGCTGGGACTTTTTTCCTGTGTTTTTTAAGAAGCATTCAAAATGTAGAGATAAATAATCTGGTTTTAAGTATAACAACCATTCGAGAAAAGAGGCCTGATTTCTGTTACACTGGCACAAATCATTGCACAAAATAAATAAAAATAACAAAACCGCAAAAAGAAATACAACTCTTCTCTACTAGAAAGACACACTTAAAAATGATCTGTTAAATTAGGGTTAGTATCCCAGCTTGAAATACTTGGTCTCTCATGTTACCCAAGATAGCAGCATCTCTCGGAAAGAAGAAAAATGCAAGCACGTAAGCACTGCTACAAGAATTGAAGTAGCTACAGCTATTTGGGTGTCTTGGGAAAGGTTTTGGAACCTGCACTAGAGGTCCCATACTGGACCTGCCATACACCTATATTGCACTCAGTAATCCTGAAGTACGTTTTGTTCTGTCTCTGAATCTTGATTCAATATGAATAAAAAACTAAATGTTAGAAAAAGATAAGCCTCACTTTCACAGGGCTAGTTTTCTTTTTGAAGAAGAAGTGTCAAAGTGGTGCTTTGACAGTGGGTAAAACAAACCAAAAGTAACTTAATGGCCTAACGTTTTTGTATGTTTTCTTTCTTTGCTTTATTGAAAAAAAAAAGTGCCATTTATTATCCTGGATACTTTAAAGACAGCTGCAAAAATTAACCATCTAGCAAAATATGAAACAATAACAATGGCAACACTGATATTTAGAGTAGAACATTAGCTTAACTTGGCAAATGTAATAGAAATAATGAGTCTTAAAAAGGCTCTTCTAATGTTTACTATAGGAAGTTTCATTTAGGTAGCAGGGTGCACATGATGAATTACACCTGCAAAATTCCAATGACAAAAACACAACATCGTCTATTGTCCATCAAACAGATGTAACAAAATAGTGTCAACAAAATGTGAATGTTTTCTACTGTCAAATATTGATAAATAAATCAGAATGAATCAGTATTTAATGCAAATCCGAAAAAGACTGTGCCCCTAATAAATTCGGAGCAAGCCGAGTAAAAAAGATTGCTGTTGTCATGAAAGCTCATGTTACCATTAGACTACAGCAGTCGTTGAGCAATAATATGTACAAATTTAATGAAATATAAAAGGAAACAATCCAAATTGTACCAGATTTCTGTAGTGTCTTCTACTGCATCTCATCACCTGCTAATGGCTCTTGTCATACCATCTGCCATATTAAACTACATGGCAGTCCCAACACAACAACATGACATGCAACTAAATTTTTTTTTTACTGCAAGACAGGAACTTGGTTCCACTAGAAAAAAGTTCCAATAAAACCAAACAAGTATTCCCATCACAAATAAAATGATCACACAGTAAAATATAGAACACTGATTAAAAAATTAAAACATCACAGGTTCACAGATCTTCATACACAGGCACACAGGTGCACATTCACAGCACACACAACCTTGCATCCATGCACTTTCACTTACCTCAATTGCTCTCTTTATATATGGTATCTGTGTCCCACTGTCCAGATCTTCATTAATTATAAGTCTCCTAGCCCACTGACCAGCTCTGACAACACCGTTACCATGAATTAGGACCAACAGCCTGTCAGGATTTATTAATGCATCTTCACTCATAAAGATAAAGCTCTTTGGTTCGGTCTCAGTTGCATCAACCTGCAATTACAGAAAACATACATTTTAATCCATCAATAAAAGTCTTCGAAAGAAGACCCGTAGCTTTAAAATTATCTACCAAATTTATATAAAAACACTCACCATTTAACAACCATTCCAATGCATTTGTGCCCACTACTAAATAAAAATAAAGCAAAATATGCAACATAACTCTAAAACATATAAATATACCACATTTTAGAACAGCAATCCAAGGGGCGTTTAAAATCAAGAAAAGGGGTAAAAAGTGTCTCAAGCTCTGAAACATCAGGTGTTTACAGAAATTAACAGGAAAGAAGAAAGTCCATAAATGAGCAATTAGAGGTGGCAAGTGGGGAGAGCAAGTAATTTCTCACCTCTGATATGCGTGAAGCAACACTAAAATTCTTACATAATGCGAAAAAAAAATCCTGAAAAGTTCCAAATCAGCCACCTCAACATAAATACTCAAGCCATGTAGGAACCAGTACTGTAAATTTGTCTGGTACAAATTTAATAAGATTGGTCTAATAAAATACAGAAATCCAATTTGGGTCTAAATAATAGCTTCATTAAGAGTCCTCCTGCACCAGGGTCAATGCTTAGCTACTTTGGTGTAGGAAGAGACCAACAATTAGCTTTAATATTCAGTATATTTCAACCTAATATCACATTTTGTCTTTAAGAGGGTAAAGCAGCACTTTTTCTTAAATACAAACTAAAGTTTTTACACTTGGTTTAGCAAGCCTGTCTCAAGACAAAAAACTGTCCTGGTGTAAATACCATGAGGGCAAAACAAATCCGCATGTCTACTCGTTCTTCTCTTTCTACCACATGAATACATAGAAAAGAAAGAACAAAACAGGTAGATCTCCCCCTCCTGTACTCCACACCCTTCCACCCCCACGGCCTAACTGTCCAGCTGCTAGGAACGTGCTCTGCAACAGTGAAGAAAAACAGATCAGGTTATGATACCCATGTTGAGAAAAAAGGAATTGGCTATTTGGATTACGTTAGTTTTTTCTCATATATGGGTACGTATTCTTAGCTACCCTCACCATACAAAAAATAAAATCTGCATGCATCTTCGGACTTTTTTGTAATGTAAGTCCTACCAAATATTGTTTTTAATGAAGTCAATGAGGCTACTTGAACAAAACAAATTTGTAAGTGAAAGAATGGTCATGTCTCTCTTCAGTATTTGCCATAGCACTGAAGACTTTATTCCCCTGCTCCAAAATAAAGTAACATCTCGTGCCTCAGAGTTTGCACCAGGAAATGTACTCACTTTCTCTCACACTTTGTGCAAAAATAGAAAATATGCTAAAGAATATGTTCTATTGAAGAGACTGGGGCTACAGTCAGGTCATGCTGCTGCTTCTGAAGTAGCAGTACTGACACCTTAAAAGGTAAAACAGATTAGGTAAAAAGTCAGCCAACACTGAATCTCAGATAGTACTTGGCAAGGTGTAGCTGACTTCTACCCATAAACTGAATATTTACAATACTATAATTAGGAAAAAAAAATTGTGAATTTGCAATTCAGACTAATGTGTAACTTAGCTGTAGGTTTTAGCACTTATAAACTAAAATTTTGTGTAGTATATGGGAAATACTAGCACTTAGTAATCATATGCACTAGAAGATATAACTAGCTCACACTTCTGCGAAGAAATTAATTTCAAACAGCTAAAAATATCTACCAAGATCATAAAAAAATTACTTTTGATTCTTTTCTGAAAATTAAACACATTTGGAGACTTTTTGTCACGCTAATTTACCTTCAAGCAGTAGTAATTTATTAGATCCAGCTTTCATTAAAAAATGCGCACAAAGGTCACTCCTATACACAACCTTACTTTACTGATAGATCAATGTAGAATACCATTCAATGCTGGACACACTGAGGCCACATAAAATAATATACATTTATTAGCCACTTGTTCTTCTGGACTCAAGGACACTGATTTCTGATCACTTAAATCTAAATTGAAGAAACACAGGAAAATGTTTTTTAACATTTTTAACATTTTAAATTTTTTAACATGTTTAATCTAACAAATTGACTCAACAGTTGAGAACAACAGGATGTTTACAGGTGAGAACAATCTTCCAGTAATCTGTAGCTAGGCATGTCAAACCTATCTAAATTACAATGATAATTTACTGTTTAAAACTACTGTTTAGTTTTCTTTTTCTTGGATTTTTTTCCCAATGCACAAATATTCCTTAAAGTTTATGAATGTAGGCAGCTGTGGTGAGATCTCTAGAGGTATTATGACATTCTTAAGGTTTTCAAACAGTGAATTTCCTTTTTCCATATGACTTCTGTCTCCAATGAGTTATCACCTAATACAGTAGTATCAGTCTATAAAGTATTTCAGCAGCACACTAGCTAGTATTTTGCACAGCTGCTATCAATACATAGCATAAAAATCAAACTACACTTGAAATCTAATCTTACTGACATCCACTACCACATCAACAATTAGCCGTTACTAGCCCAATATGTATGACACCTGACTAGGCTCCAGGAGTCTTTTATTTGCTGTATTGGAGGTTTTTAGGTTTAAGATTGAATGTTAAAAAGGGAAAAACAATCCACTAGTATTCTTCTTATTATTTTTCTTACTAAGTATTTTTCTTATTTCAGTTAAGAAACACGACAATTATGAGCCTTGAGCCTACAAAGTGAAAAAGGTATAAACTGTAACTGGAGGAAAGAACATGGCAAATAAGTGGAATTGAAACTGAAAAGACCCAAAAAAAGATTGTGAGAATAGCGAGCAGCTGGTGGAGAGAGAAAACTGCTCATTTGCTTCCCAAGATGAAAAGTCTTCTTTTATGTGTTTCAACACAAACCTCACTAACTCACTTTGGTTACAATCTTCACAATATTGAAAATCCTGATTTAGAATTTTTCAATCAAAAATGTAAAAATGAGAACTGCTGATCAATATTACAGGTAGCTAGTCAACATTTGACTATTACTACAACTAATTTAACAAACCTAAAACGGGTGGAAATTTTATGAACAAGTATTAACTTCACTTAGGTAACAAAACCAGCAAAAGGAACGTGCAGTGGAGATAACAGACCATTGTTTCTCAAAGAAAAATAGTTCCCGGATGAATTTTTACCTATTGAAGTGAAAGAGGAAAGCATCGGTAATTTAGAATATTCTGCGAAGTGAGGCATTTCAGTGCCACTGCCAATTAAACATGTGTCCTGGTTCCAGTCAGGATAGAGTCAATTTCTTCTCAGTAGCTGATACACTGCTGTGTTCTGGCTTCAAAACAAGAATGGTGTTGATAACACACTGATATTTTGGGGTTTTGCTAAGTTGTGTTTATCCACAGTCAAGGACTTTCATTTCCTTGTCTCATGCTCTGTCAGTGAGAAGGTCAGCAAAATAAACTTGGAGGGAGCATGGCTGGGACAGGTGACCTGAACTGGCCAAAGGAATATTCCACACTCCAGAACATCATGACCAGGATTTAAACTGGGGGGAGTTACCCGGAAGCATGGCTGATCTGGGTTCGGGAATTGGGGGTCCAGCATCTGTCAGTGGGTAGTGAGCAATTGCAATGCACATCACTTGTTTTCTGTCTTATTATTATCATTTACCATTATCACTGTATTTTACTTTGCTTTAGGTTATGAGATAAAACTGTTTTTATCTCAGCTAACAAGTTTTACTTTGATTCTCCTCCTCATTCCACTGGTGTTGGGGGAGGTAAAAGGGGGGCTGAGCAAGCAGCTGCACAGTGCTTAATTTCCAGCTAGGCTTAAAACCACTATAACATGTTACTAATTATTTAAACTTCCATCTCAGGCTTCCCCAGAAGCTGTTAAAGATGCAGTTAATTCAGAAGCACATTCTATTTGCCCTCAACAGCTAAAGAAGAGCAAAGATCAATCACTGATTATGCCACTAAAACTAGAGAAATAAAAAATACTTCATCTGGCTAAAAAAATTGCAGTCTTCTTTTTATTCCTAACATAATCTTCAATGTAGCACAAAATGAAACTTTAAAAGTAGTAACTGAATGGCCCCTCCCTGAATACGAGACTCTTCATAAAAATTTTCAAGTCCAGTAGTGTATGTTGAACATTATTAGAAATACAATGCTTTACAGTAACAATGATGCAACATGAATCCTGGCCTCCCTGTGTAGGAAGAAATGTTCAGAATTGTTTAGTCAAAGATGCTGGCATAATAAATTAATGAGCAAGCTTTCCTGATCTGCTAACTGGTCTTATCGTCATATTTGAAAAGAAAGTAACGATTTTTTGTACCCAAAACTGAAGCTGCCACCTAAGAAAGCAAAACAAAGACAGCAAGTTGGACTTTACACACAAGGTTGAAATTAAGGAAGATAAGAGAACATAAAAGCCATCATGCTAAACCTTTGAAGTATAGCATTTCTATTCCCTACTAAAATCATGCTGAACAAAAGCACACTCCACCTAACATAATCCCGAAACACATTTCAAATATTCAAAAATCACTGCACTGCCAAGTTCATTATCAGCTGATACAAAAAGGAAAGCCAGTACACCAACTTTCTGATCACCTGTGACAAGTTTCTGTATTCATCTCTAAAATATTCATATAAAAAGGTTTTACATATCTACATCTATATCTATATCTATATCTATATCTATATCTATATCTATCTGCATCTATATCTGTATGAGCCATCTTGGTCCGATGAAGGTCCAGGGTCCTATTTCTGGCAACTGGCAGATTGCATAGGGGAACAGTAACAAAACAGAGTGGCTATAAAATGATTCTTGCCTGGTTTTGACAGCCAGTAACTTTGGAACCTTGCAAGCCAGAGTTTATATAACTGGGCATGCAGGTACAATAGTTCAAGGCACCTATCCCACCTTAATATCGTCAAATGATTTTTTTGAATGCATTTATACCTCTCTCCTTGATAGTACTCTGTGGCAATGCGTTCCACAATATAATTGGGACATTCATGAAATAATACTGTCTCTTTCAGTAGAGATCTCCTGCCTGATAATTTAAACTTGATGCCCCTTAGGTTCTCTATTATGAAAAAAGCAAAAACCCATTCCCTATTCATCTTCTCTTTACCTTTCATGATTTTATAGACTTGTCATATTCCTTCCTCAGTCATCTATTTTCCAAGCTGAAGAATCTTTGTTTAATCTTTCTTTGTCTGAAAAGCATTTCATGCCTGTGATCATCCTTGCAACCCATCTCTGTATTTTTTTTAAAATTCTTCATATCCTTTTTGATATGGTGTCCAGACTTCATGCAGTGTTTAACATGAGGGCCCACATAATGAGTGGAATGACGATGTTTTTCTGTTTTGTTCTCGATACCTCATAATTCCTAACATCCTATTTGCTTTGAGGGTTTTTGACTGCCATAGAGCACTCACTGATGTTCTCAGAGAACTACTCACAATCACTCCAAGCTCTTTCCTGAGTTGTAATGGCTCATTTAGAGGCCACTGTTGTGTTTACAGAGTGAGTTATCTTCCCCATAATTTCGTATTTACCAGAATTGAATCTCCTGTCATTTAATCATCCAGTTATTCAGCATCAAGAAATGATTTCCCAACTCATCATAATCAACTTTAGGTTTGACTATCCTAAATAATTTTAGAAAAAAACCAGAAAAGTTTGTTAGCTTGTATTAATTCCTTTTTTCCTTTTGTCTACAACTATCTCAGGCCTTAAGA